>PVJD01000434.1:0-97891 GCA_004026545.1 Mormoops blainvillei
ACCCTATCCCTGCGGATCCGTATTAAAGAGCCTGGCCAAAAAATTCTACCCGTGCCACAACACCTAAGGCCACAGGAGCAGCTGCTTTTCCCCGCCCCCGCTGGCCCCTGCACTCCGCTCCTCCTTCCCCACGCTGGCGTTTGCGCGGGCCCACGCCGACACTCTGAACTTCCTTCTGGTTGGCTCCTCTCAGATCTTCTGAGATGCCTGCCCTGCCACCTCCCTCTTCTCCTATTCCCTGTGTTGGTGTCCAGAGTGTCTCCCTTCCACTTCATGCCACTCTCCATCCTCTCCTGGGTGCCTCTTACCACTCTGTCCGTGTCTGGGAGGCGACCCTTCACTGGCGCAGCATGAAGGCCCCATTAGACATTCCTCCCTGCTACTGTTCCTCACACAACACATTTCTCTTTCCCTCCTGGGGCCACAGAAGGCACCCCACCTCTTCTCTAGGGCCCATGCATCTCAGAGATCCATAGCACTTGTCATTTATTCATAGTGCCTTGTTTCTTCACAGCGGTATGCTCCCTCTGACTCGCTCTCGCCGCTCTCTTTCCATCCCCTCGCAGGCCACGCTCTCTCCTGTAACCGTCTGCTGTCGTGCATCAGGTCCTTCCACTGGTCCAGGCACTGCCTTCCCTTGAGGCTCCCTTTTCTCTAGCCACACCCTGTCTCACTCCTCTTCCTCTTCCCTTCTGAAAAAGACATTGCCCACAGGACTTTACAGTCCATTCTGCCACACGCTCCTTCCTCTTCCTTCCCTCACTTCCTCTGCTTCTAGTTCTCCGTCAGGCCCCTGGATGCACCCCTGACCACCACCCTTGACCTCCACTCTCTGTGGACCCTGACTGGATCCCCCCTTTGCCCTCTTTCTCTCTTGGCCATGATCCCCTCACAAGGTCCACATCAGAATTAAGACCTTTCTCTTGTTCTCCATCACATTCATACTTGCCCTCTTTGTTGTCCACTGGGTCCAGGTTCCCATTCTCCCATCCCTTGCTCTGTCTCTCTGTGCCCCTTTACTGTCCACATTATCTTCTCAGACTAGACCTATGACACCCCACAGCTTTTGAAGCTCCCACATTCTTTCCTACTTGTGTGTGGAGTCTTCGAGTTGCAGGTACAGCTCCGCACTTCACAGCCCCCGGTACAGCACATACACACATTAGGGGCTCATTGTGAAATGCCAGCCCTGCCTTTGTTTCCACTGGCTCCTCCACCATTTCTGTGCGTCTTTACTGCACAATACTATTCTCCGCCCACTGGAGTCTCTCCCAAAATCCCTGAGGCAAAATATCTACTTTCTCCACACCCACTCCCTCCTTCAGGCTCTTAGCCATCTCTCTCTTGGTACGGTGGTTCCCAGATCCTCTTGCCAAGCCTCTCCAGCCCTAGCAGAGAGGCACTGTCGCCTGCCCTTTCTCACTGTCCTGGCCCCTTGAGCCATGTCCACTCTACCACATTCTCTCCAGGTTCCAGACTCCTCACCTGATCTCTGACCTCCTGGGTTCAAGGTTCCCTGCTTTGCTTCTCTGCTGCATACACAGCAAAGGAACTGTCCTACCTGAGCCATGTGACAATCTTTCAGCTGCTGTCTGTGAAGCTTCCAGCTGGATGCAGTAGTCTGCTCTGCTGTGTGCTCCCTTCTTGACCCCCCCATGCACTGCTCATCCCAATTCAGCCGTCTTTGCCTCAGACTCACTGAACGGGATCCACATGTTCGCTCACCAGCCCCAGCTCACACCCTGTGGAACTGTGGTGGATTCCTCCTGGGACCTGCGAACGTCACTCCCTGTAACCTTTCACGTCTCCATGCGGACCCCTTTATTGCACACTCTTCTTTCACAACTCTTAGGAGCCACATCTGATTCTCCTAACTTTTTTCTTGTCACCAAGGACTTTTGCCTTCAGCCCTTCCTCTTACTTGAGCGCCTGCTAACCCCGCACCTGCTAACCCCACACCTGACACCAATGCACTAGGTCTCGAGCTGCACAGAGCCCTGGGCACTGCTGTCAGTACCACTGCCCGCCCCTCCTTCTCTCCTCCTCCCCAACCAACAGGCATCTGTCTCCCAGATTCTCTCCTTCAGTGTTGTCTCCTGTCCTGTCAGCCCTTTCCTGTAGGATGGACATCCCATCCACAGCTCTCTGCTCACACCCACACAACCCTAACTCCATTCACTCGCCACTATCAAGTAACTCAGCCCCACTCCTCAAGTGTCCTTAGAACCCCGTGCTAGTGCTCCAATCCCCAGTCCCACCCCCCACCCCCCAGGTGCCTTCTCGGCTACATCCATTTGCTCGCTGTCTGCCTGGTCAAGGGTCCTCTGCCCCGTGTCTGACAGTCTTGACTCTCATGCCTCCACCGACCCCGACTCAGGGGCCCACCTGCTCCTCCTCCTCCTCTCTGCCCAGCCGTCTGTCCAACCCACCCCTTCCACCCAGTGATTCTCACCCGAGGACGCATGACCCCCAGGGCGGCCTATCAGCAACATCTTTTCGGTGTGTTTTTGTGTTTTATTTTTCAATTTTTTGGTTTTGTTGTTTTGAGCAGAGCCCTGCTCCCCCTCAGATGTTGGGATAGGCCTCCCCTGGGGTCCATGCCCACCCACCCCTTGGGTGAAATTCACCGCCCCCAACCCCAGGAAGAATCACTGCTGTGGAAGCCCAGCTGACCCCCTAAATGAACATTCCCCCTTCATGCCTCTTACTCTTCCATCAGTTGCCATTGACATGTTTTCTTCAAATTCCCAGCATTTGCCCCCACTCTCACACTGTCCCGGCACTGTCCTCTTGGAACCACCACATTCCCTTCCATATGTACTCTTTGACACCCAACATGCCCCAAACCCCAACTGGCATTGCAGCATTGTTCTTTACACACACACACGCACACGCGCGCACGCACACGCACACACATACACACCCCTGATACCCCTCTGCCCCTATCCTTTATGACTCTTAGGAATTGAGACAATATCTTTGGTTCAAATCTAATTCCTTCTTAGCACTTACCCTAAGTTACCCTTCCTCTTCAGATCCCTGACACTGCCCTCCTCCAGAGTTTTGTCCCTGTGGCCCTCACATCCCTCTGTGTTTCCTGCCAACCAGGCCTTTCCCTGCCCCCTTTCTTGTAACCACTCTCCTGTGTCCTCTCTGGGTGGACTCACTGGTCTTCCCCATTCCCTCCTTCACCTGTAATCATCGCCCCCAACATGACATGGAATCAGCCCACAAGCTGATGGCTAAAGATGGTGGTCTCAGATGCTGCAGTTTGGCTCACGTACCGCATCCCCACCCCAAAACCCATCAGTCCCAGCCCTGCCCTCCCATCAGACCAGACCTATATCCAGATCTGAACCCCTTCCTCACCCTTCCCATCCTTCCACCCCAACGCCACCGGATCCATAGTAGAGAGCCTGGCCAGAAGATTCTACCCTTGCTACAGCATTAAAAGCCACAGGGTCATCTGCTTTTCATACCCCTGCTAGCCACCCTTTTTCTACTCCTCCATCCCTATGCTATTGCTTGCATTGATTGGCCCCAAAGTTCTGAACTTCCTTCTGGGTGGCACCCCTGAGATCTGCTGGGATGCCTCTTCTGCCACCTCCCTCTCCTTGCTCCCCTTGGTGGTATCCAGCCCCCTCCCTTCTGTGCTCCACTCTCCCTTGTCCCTTGGGTGACGCCCATCACTTTGTCTCTCCCTTGGAAAGGTGACCGTCCCATCTTGCTGCATCAGAGCCCATTTGGACATTCCTTCTTGCAACCATGTGACCCAATTCTCCTCTTTCCCACATTGGCCCAGGGGAGGCACCTTGCCTCTTCTCTAGGGCTTACAGCTTATGGACCTCAAAGCTCCCTAATGACTGTCACTTACCTACATTGACACATCCTTTCTTCGTAGGGCTGTGCTCCCTCCTGTGACCTGCCCTCACTGCTCAAACCCTTTCCACCCCCTCTTCATGCCATGTTCTTTCTGAAACCATCTACTGTCACTCATCGGGTCCTTTCACTTCTCCAGCCACCTTCCTTTATGCTCATTATTTCTTAGCCTCGCCCCATCTCACTCTTCTTTCCGCTTCACTCTTCCTTCCTCTTCACTCTTCCTTTTGAGTCAAGCCCTTGCCCACAGAAAAATACAGCCAGTCCCCGCACTTCCCACTCTTTTTCTTCCCTCACCTCTACTGCTTCCTTTTCCCCTCCACCAGGCCCCAGAATGCATCTCTGCCATCCGCCCTTGCCCTCCCAGTCTCCATGGGCGCTGTTCTGATACCCCTTTGCCCACTTTCCCTCTTGGCTACACTCTCCTCACAACACCTTTGTGCAGAATTTAAGACCCTCCTCTTGCTCTCCATCCCTTTCTGCCTTCCCCCTTCTGTTGTTCACCCAGTCTAGCCTCCTGAACAAGAGCTCCCGCCACCCAACCCCTGACATCCACTCCCTTGCTCTGTCCCTCTGTGCCCCTTGGCCACCCACATTATCTTCTTGGACTAGACCTATGACACTGCACTGGTTTGAAGGTCCCTGTCCTTCCCTGCTTCCCTTGTGGAGGTTCTTGGCCACATCCTCGACCCACCCTTCTCAGCCTCCCTGGAATAACACAGTATGGATTCAGTGATCATTGTGAAACGTCATCTCCACCGTGGTTCCCACCCACTTTGCCTCCCATTTCTACAAGTATTTGCTGCCCACACACTGCGCTCCGACTGCATGAGTCCGTCCCGACCCCTGCGGCCCCCTGTCACGTTTTCTGTGCCGGGCCAGCCCTGACGTGCAGTGCTGCCTGCTTCCCCCGCTCTCGCCAGTCACTGTACTCGCTTTCCCCACGTGCTCCTGAGCGCCTCCAGCCTTCAGATGTCCAGGCTGTTTTATCTCAGCTTTGTTCTGTTTCTACACTCTGGCCTCAATACTTCAGATGTCACCGCTGTTGCCCCGAATCTCCCGATGTCCCCAGATGGGGAGCTCTTTGGGCCGCCGTCCCATTTTCCACAGGCCTTCTTTACAAACACCGAGCCCCTCCCATGTTCATGAAGTCCTTCATCCCTGCTATTTCTCTTCCCTTTCACTCCCCTGACTAGATCCCATGAATTCACTGGCCTTTCCCTTGACATCTGTCCCCTGTCCTTGTGCTCATGCTGCCCGGGTTGCTGCCCGGGTTGCCAGATTCTTTGGCCCCAGCGTACTGTACTGAATCCCTCTGCTATCCGAGATCACTCCTAAGCGCTCTGCCTTATCCGGTCTGCCAGTCAGGAGGCAGCCGTGGCTTCTGCGGCCTTTGTTCTTCCCTTACGTCTTCTTTCCGTGCCATTCCCTGACGGGGTTGTCTGCACATTTTCCGCAGGCCACACTCTCTACACCTCATCCCCTGGCTCCTCCTGCTGCCTCGTGTTCCTTGCGTGCTTCACCAGCACTGAGCTCTCCCTCCCGCGTGGGCTTCCTCACGCCCTTGGCCCTCCTTTGTGGGCAAAATACCTGGATTCTCCATGTCTGCTCCCTCATTTGGGCTCTTAGTCATCTCTCTCTTGACTCAGCGGTCCCCTGAGCCTCTCAACAAGCCTGTCCTGCCTAGGCCGCAGGAGGCCGCCGCCCGCTCTTTCCCACAATTCCGGCTTGTTGGACCATGTCCCTTCTGCCACTCTCTCCCAGAGCGCGAGACTGCTCACGGGATCTCAGCCTCTTGGGCCTGGGTTCATCATCTCTACCGCTTTGCTTCTCTGCTGCATACACAGCAAAGGAACTGTCCTACCTGAGCCAGGTGACCATCTTTCAGCTGCTGCCTGTGACTTCACCAGCTAGATTCAGCAGTCTGCTCTGCTGTGTGCTCCCTTCCGGATCCCAACTCACCACTCATCCTAATTCAGTCATCATTGCCTCAGACGCACTGAACTGACTCCCCACACTCCGCTCGCCAAGCCCCGCTTGCACCCCGTGGTTTTCTGCAGGAACTTGCAAATATCAATCCCTGTAACCATCCATGTTCCTAATCAGACCCCTTTGTTTCACACTTTCTAACAGTTCCCAGAGAACTTCTTCCTTTGACTCTTCCACCTGATTCCTATCCCCACAGGATTTTCATTCGGCACCTCTCTTACCTTACACCCAACACCACAGCACTCAGTCTCGACCTGCAAGGAGCCTTGGGTCCTTTGATGGCCCCTACTCTGCCTCTCTGTAGGCAGTCATCTTTCTCCCAGGTGATCTTCAGTGAGTCTCCTGTCCCAGCAGCCCATCTGGTGCTCTCTACTTATGTCCATGTAACCCAGCTTTCTTCCTTTGCCACTTCCATCTCTCAGCCTTTTATTTCAAGCATACCCTTTGGTACAACCATGTCAGTGCTTCAGCCCTACCAGTGGTGTCTCCTAGCCATGCCCACTGGCCTTCTCAGCTACCTCCGTTTGTTCGCTGTCTTTCTGGTCCTGGGTCCTCTGCCCCATGTCTGACAGTCTTGACTCTGATGCCTCCACCTACCCCGACTCAGGCCCACCTGCTCCTGCTCCTCCTCTCTGCCCAGCTGTCTGTCCACTCCGCCCCTTCCACCCAGTGATTCTCACCTGAGGATGCATGACCCCCAGGGCAGCCTATCAGCAACATCTTTTGGGTGTGTTTTTGTGTTTCGTTTTTCAGTGTTTTTGGTTTTGTTGTTTTGAGCAGAGCCCTGCTCCCCCTCAGATGCTGTGATAGGCCTCCCCTGGGGTCCATGCCCACCCACCCTCGGGTGAAACTCACACCCCCCCACCCCGGGGAGAATCACCGCAGTGGAAGCCAACCTGACTCCTGGGCTGCACTCTCCCTTGTGCCTCTAGCCTCCTGCTGGCTGCCACTGACACCTTTTCCTGAAAGGTCCCAGCGTCTGCCGCATTCTCACACTGTCCCGGCACTGACCCCTTGGAACCACCCCACTCCCTTCCATGTTTATTCTTCATGGAACCCCAGCCTGCAGTAGGGCGTTATTTCTCTGACACTTGCTGTCATCCCTATTCTGTGCCTCACTCCTCCTCGCAGACGTCTGTCACCATCCCCCTGCAGAGCCCTGTGGTCCTCACGAGTTCTTGTGCGTTTCCCTCCAGCCAGACCTTTCCTGCAGCTGCTCTGCCATGTCCTTTCTGGGTCAGTTGCCTGATCTTCCCCTCTTTCTCAACCAGTCATCATCACCCCAGCATAGGATGTGGAATCAGTCCACAATCTCCAATAAAGGAGATGGATTTCCCTGTGCATGGAGCTTAGCTCCAGTCCCCCAACCCCACCTGAAGCCCCACTGATCCCAAACCTGCTCTCCAGTCCAGCCCTGGCAAACCAGACCCGACTCCTGACTTGACCCCTATTACCACCTCCCACCACATCCCTGTTTCATCCCTGATAAAGAGCCTGGCTGAAACAGTCTACCTTTGCCACAAATTTCAAGGCTGCAGCAGCATCCACTGCGCTCCACCCACTGCCAGCTGTCCCCTTTCCATCCACTTCCTCCACAGCAGGGCTCACGCTGGCTGGCCCCAGTGATGGGAACTGCCTTCCTTTGGTCTCCTCGGAGATCAGCCCGGATTCCTACCTGCCACCTCCCTCTTCTCCTTGCTCCTTTTGTGGGTGTCCGGCCTTCTCCCTTCCACTGTGCTACAGTCTCCTTCCTCCCCTGAGTGTCTCCCATCACTTGGCCTGTCCCTGGAGGACGACCCTCCTCTGACTGTGCATCAAGGCCCCCTTGGGTCACTCCTTCCCGAGACCTGTCGTCACTGCTGCGCTGTTTCCCTTCCCGCCTAGACACGGAGACTCATCCTGCCTCTTCTCCAGGCCCCTGCATCTCTGAAGCTCCCTAGTGCCTGACATTCACTTCTCTTGGGTCACCCCGTCTCCATAGGGTTGTGCTCCCTCCGGACACCTGGTCTCCCTGCTCACACTCTCATCACATCAGCAGGCTGCCTTCTCTAAGGAAAGTATCTACTGTCACTTGGTCTTTCCATTGGCCACTGCCGGTCTTTCAGTTCACTTTATTTTTTACCTCTGGCCAGTGTCACATTCCTTCATCTTCTCTGGTCCCTTTCATCAAACCCTTGCCCACAGAAAAAATACAGTTCATCTCGTCACTTCCTCATCTTACTCCCTTGCCTCCACTGCTCCCATCTCTCCTCCATCAGACCCTGTGACCCACGCCTGCCTGTCACTCTTGCGCTTCCAACCCCCCTGACACTGTCCTCTTCACCACTTTGCCCTCTTTCTCTCTTGCTCACAAACTGCTCACAACAGTCACATATAGGTTTTACAGCCTTCTTCTTGCTGTCTGTCCTACTCTGCCTTTTTCCCTGTTTTCACCAGATCCAGCCTCCCAAACAGGCACCCTCTAGCCCCTTCCATCCCACCTCTTGCTCTGTTCCATGTACCCTCTGCTGCTCCCATTACCTTCAGCACTAGACCTCTGACACCACAGTGGTTAGGACATTCCGCCATCCTCCCCTCCTTTTCTCAGCGGAGTCCGTCTACCCCCTGCTAGACTTCCACCCTTTCCAGCCCCCCTGAAATAGCACAGTGGGGATTCAGGGATCACTGTGAAATGTCACTTCTTCTCTGGGTCCCTCCCACTCCTGCACCATTTCTAAGCATATGTGCTATCCACTGGACTCCATGTACATGAGCCCATTCTGAAGTCTCTGAGTTTACCCGCCAGGGTGTCTGTTCAGGGTCCATCTTAATGCATAATGCTGCCCCGTTTCCTGTGCACCCCAGTCATTGAGGCCCATTTTCCTGCCTGTTCCTGAGGCCCCAGGTCATCAAATGCCTGATCCACAGCATCTCAGCTCGGCATGGCTGTGCTCTGCTCCTGCCATCTGACCTCTGTTCAGCACAGACCATACCTCTTGGCCGCAGAGATCTGCCAACGTCTGCAGACTATGAGCTCTTCGGGCCGCATTCCATTGTCCACTGTTCCTTTACCAAGCCCGAGTCCCCCACACACTGCTCTTCTGTGCCACCTAGCCATTTCCTTTATCTTTGATCCCCCTGAGCCATCTCACATCCCCGTGACAGTCTTCTCATGGCTGCCCAAGATCCACTGCCTCTCTCCATCCACCAGGGAGGAGATGCATCTTTGCTCACCCCTCTCGGCCTTCTCTCCCACTCTTTTCAAGAGATCCTCTCCTTCATATCAGCATCCCATCCTGCTCTCCCTGACAGCTGCCCATCATGTAATGGATTCACTGATCTCCTTGACTTCTGCTCCTTTCTTGACTTGCACTCATACTCCACCTGTTGCCAGCTTTTCATCCCAAAATGTTTTACTGAATCTCTCTTCTCTCCCCACTCACACATTAGGCCCTTACTTTTTCGGGCCCACCACTGCGAGATGGTGGTGGCTTACCTGGACTGCTCTGCGACCTCTGCTCGCCTCACCGCGCTCTGCCCTGGCGGGGCTGTTATCCTCAGCCCTTTCTGCGGGACACATCTCTACTCATCAGGCTCCTCAGCCCTTGTCCCCCTTCTCCCGCTTTCCTCATTTCTCTACCTCACTCTGTGATCCTCAGCCCCTGTGGGCTTCTGCACGCTCTTGTTCCACAAATAGGAGTAAAGTACCTGGATTCTCCATGTCCACACCCATCTTTGGGCTCTTTCCCGTCACTCTCAGTTCAGTGTGTTCCCCTCCTGTCCTAGATGTGAGGCTCCATCACCGGCCCTTTCTGTTGTCCAGTTGGAATGTGTCTTCCCCACTCACTCTCCCAGAGATCAAGACTGCTCACCTGATCTCCTACCTCCTGTCCTGGATTCAAAATCCTTTCTACTTTGCTTCTCTGTTGCATACAAAGCAAAGGAACCGTCCTGCCTGTGCCATGTGACATTTCTGCAGTACAGTCTGTGAATCTAATGGCTGCATTCAGCAGTTCTCTGTGTGCTGCTCTCTTGATCCCCCACCTTCTTCACACCCCAGTTCCGTCACCTTTGCCTTGACGCACTGTGCTGGATCTGCGCCCTCGCCCGCCGTCCCCTGCTCAGAGCCCATGGACCCGGACAGTGGTTGCCTGCCAGGACTGACAGATGTCACTCCCTATAACCATTCATGTTTGCATTCAGACCCCTTGCTGCTCACTCTCTGACACAGCTCTTGGGGAGTCTCTTCGTGATTCCCCTACTTTTTCCTCATGACTATAAGGCTTTGCCTTCAGCCCGCCCTCTGCCCCGGCCCTTGCTAGCCCACGCCCAACACCATGGCGTTTCATCTCAACCCGCACAGAGCCCTGGCTACTGCCGTCCACCCCTCCTTCCCTCCGTCCTCACCTGCCAGTCATCTCTCTCCCAGACGCTCTTCTTCTGTGTTGTCTCCTGCCCCAGCTGTGCCTTCCATCTGCGTGCACCACTGGTCAGCCGCTCTCTGCTCACATGCGCACACCCAGCTTTCCCCCTTCATCACTCCATCTCCCTCAGCCCTGCTCTGCAACAGTCCGCAGCTCACCTTGGTGCCCCACTGCCTCCTCACCACGGGTGAGACCCACCCCCGCCGCCCATCTTTCCAGGTGTCCTCTCGGCTGCAGCCATTTGCTCGCTGTCTGCCTGGTCAGGGGTCCTCTGCCCCGTGTCTGACAGTCTTGACTCTGATGCCTCCACCTACCCCGACTCAGGGGCCCACCTGCTCCTGCTCCTCCTCTCTGCCCAGCCGTCTGTCCACTCTGCCCCTTCCACCCAGTGATTCTCACCCGAGGATGCATGACCCCCAGGGCGGCCTATCAGCAACATCTTTTGGGTGTGTTTTTGTGTTTCGTTTTTCAGTGTTTTTGGTTTTGTTGTTTTGAGCAGAGCCCTGCTCCCCCTCAGATGTCGTGATAGGCCCCCCTGGGGTCCATACCCACCCCTCCTTGGGTGAAACTCACCCCCCCCCCCCACGGGAAGAATCACTGCAGTGGAAGCCCAGCCAGATCTCCTGAGTGGCCATTTTTCCTTCATGCTCTACCCTTCCATCTATTGCCCTTGGCACTTCCTCCTCCAAGATCCAGTGTTGGCGCCACTCTGACACTGTCCCAGCACTGTCCTCCTGGAACCACCACATTCCCTTCCATGTTTACTCTTTCATATGTGAAATGCCCGTCTACTTTTCAGTTATACTTTTTGTTTTCTCAGGTCTGTTCTCCTTTGTCAAGAATCACCATTTTGAGTATGACCTTATTATTTGCTTAACTTTTTATTCCTTGCCTTATTCATTCTGGTGTTTAATTTTTTCTTGTTTTCAAAGTGTCTGGTCTTTACTTTCCCTGATAGGACTTTGGAAATCTACTGATTGAAGCACCGATTCTTTAATACTTAATATTTGCTGGACAACCTCTAACCTTTACCTCTCATCCCTTGTTCCTCTACTCCATTCTCATTGCAAGTCTCTTATTTCTTTCTGTTCTAGATCTTGTTGAAACTTTGAACTATCCTGAACTAAGCTGTAAAAAGGTACATATACTCTTAACCCCTTATTCTTAGCCCAAATTCCTTCTCTTTCCCATTGAATATTTTCTCCTTTTATTAATACTTCATATTTCTCAGGTTTCCAGACTGTGACATTTGGCAAGATCCTCTGTCCACTCACTATCACTTACCCACCCTGCCGTTATCCCTGTCATGCACTGTGCTTACTGCACACTAAGTTTTTAATTGTCTCTCTATATAGTATAATTCATGCAAAGTGCCTCTCCTTTTTTCCTCTTATTTCCACTGTTATTAAGGACATTTCATCTCATTTTTTCTTTTTCTTTCAGGGACTCCCTCAGTCCTATCCACTCTGTGCCTCTCTCTCTCCTTCCCCCATATTGAAACCCCTGCTTGCCCACCCCATTCCATAGCTGGGTCAATGCCATCCTTCTGAAAAAGTTAGAAAGGCCTTTCTAGTTACTGATGTGCACTTTTCAGTTCCACTCCGTGGTACCCTTTCCCTCTATGATCCAAGAATTCCTCTTGATCTATTTAACATTTTCACCCCTTTTGTTTGGAATTGGATTAAACGTACAAATCAATCTGCCTTTTCCACTTTGCCCTTTTCCCCACTCCAGGAACTACAGTTGCCTTCTGACGTGTTTCCATCACCCTCACTCTCTCCAGTACCCTCTTGCCATCTGCAACCCTATGCCCATTCCCTTGATTTATGTACTGCTTCCGTTGTCCTCATATTTCTAGGTCTCCTTTTTGTGAAGCCGTTTTACGCTGTACCTACTGTAATTGCTCTGAAATAAATACCCAGTCCACACAGTGCTCTTTTTACTTAGTTCCTATCATCTGTATTCTTCCGTGCTCCGGTAGATATGATGATAGCATCAGACCTTGTTTTTCAGTGTCATTCTTCACATGACTTTTCCCATCTAAAGGTAAATTTTGCTTTTCCACCCATTTTTATTGTTCCCTCCCCCCTCTTCTCTCTTTTCTTACCCATCCACAGAGTGAGTACGTATTATTCTCATAAACTAATAGCTTCCTCTTTGGGCCCTTTTTTTTGTTCTACATCTGTTAATCAATCCAGTTCTGTATTTCTTCTCTCCCACATATTTTGCTGAATTGCTTTAGTTTTCTATTTATTCCTTGGTAGGATCTCTGCAACTTGCCTTCTTTTACATCCATGTCACTGAACCTGTCTCTAACCTTTCTCTCTATTGACTGCTCTTTTCTGTGCGAACGTACTTTTCTGGATAGTATCCCTCTTAAGTCTCATTTTTAGCTGCCATTTTATCTGACCCTTTTGTTCTTTCAAGAACTGCCTCACCATACAGTTCTCTTATTGACCCAGCTGCTTATATGTACAAGCAATTAACATTATCCTTTGTTGACAGTATGCCCAATAACAATTTTTGTTAATAAATGCTTATATTGCAATATCTTGAATTTGAAAAAGCCCTCAACCATCCCCCTTTAAAAAATCCCACATATTTTTTCAACCATCACAAAAATACTACAATAAAAACTTTTACGTATTTCATATAATATAAACCATCTTAAAAGACAACTACATATTTAACATATAATTCATTCATTAGTATACATGTTTGTATGCATTACAAAATGATCCCATACTATAAACTGCAATTGCATTCTCCTTTTACACTGCAAGAAATATGGTAGGTTTTTCAAGATAAATAAATGCATATACATTTTTCAAATGAAATATAGAAATAAGAAACTTTGTGAAAACATTTACTTACCGATTGGCGAATTGCTTGAGTTGCTCCACGTATATTGTAGGGAAGAGGACAGATAGAGTGCGCAAAACATTTAAAAACCTTGGGCCTAGGAAGTTAGCCTATCGGTAGAAGAGCTATGACTGCAGTAAACGTATACCATCCCACACAGTCTTGTGTGCAAACTTAAAACTTTTGCTAGCTCTGGAACGCTAACTCACTGTGCCAAGTTTCCCAAGCACGTGGTGATATATGGATCTGAACTTTCCATGTTAATTGAGCACTTCGATAACGTGAGTAGCTAGCTGGGAATGCCTGCATTCCTTATGCTGGTCTCGGTAATATTTGCTACTTGACATCTTGCAGATTGCAAACCTGGCCTGATTCTCTCAACCAGCATCTTCTCTCCCTTGCCCTTTCCTATTTTTTTAATACAGATCTTTTCAGTTATTTCCCTCACTTTCAGCCAGTTTTAACATGATTCCGTAAATTCTCAGCAAATTAAACCTCACACTTACAGGCAGGTCTTCCATGACTTCTTCTGCATATCTGCCCTGCCAGATCTTAAACATTCTACATATCTTTTACTCACAGACTCTATATCTCAATGAATACAGGATTATTCCCTAAACACTCCTCAATCACTAGCATTCATTTGTTCTACAGAAAAAGTATCCAAAGCACACCTTCTAAAAGGTCAGTGGTGATGTATTTAGTTTCCACCAGTGGCTTACCAGAGTTTATCTTAATCCATCTCCATCTTACCTTTCCCAGCAAGCAACCACTGGAGTCGTAAAGACCAGCCTACCGGGTCTTTGTCAGGCTCTGCACCCTCTCCTCTCCTCCACACCATCCTGAGGTCTGACAGCCGTGTTCCTGTCCTTCACTCTTGTCTATCGTGTTGCCATACCCTCTACTCAAAACCGCTCTCCTAATTCCTACAGTGCCCCTCTACTCACTTATCATCTTTTCTACTTTTGTTTTTATTTTATCATGATCTTTGGCCTTAGTATGAAGCAATGGCCATTGCTCCCATCAGTATGACTATTCAAATAATGTCTTTCTATCTGCAAGCAATTTAAGCATAGCTCTTCTGTTCCCTTTCTCCTTTTGCAGCAAACTCCATTTGCTCCAGCATTCCTCCTCCTCTCAGCTCTATCTTCCCAGTGAATCTAACAATTTCTCCTGGGGTTATGTACACTCTTGCTGTTTAGCACTCAGTTCAGTTGCCTTCCATCCTCCTTTTTTCCGACACTCTGAATATGTTTCCACCCACCACCGTTCAGGCTGGGTGTTCCTAGGATTCCTGCTCTAACCCTTTTAGTCCATCACATTTAATCTCTCTCTAACCTCTTACTCTACCAACTGTGTCAAATCTTTTCCCACAAAGCTTTCTGGGCAGCAACACATCACACTCCAGGTCTTGTTCGGCCATATTCTCACCTCTTTCCTCAGCTGTTTAGTATCTGGCTTAGCATACAGCTCTTCACTGCATTTCCAGCCCTGACATCTCAGTGTCCCTCACCCTGGCCCTTTCCAGTGCCCTTTCTTGTTTCACATTTTGCAAAACTCTATACTCTGCACCATACTCTCGCTTCTTAATTAGATTTGGGCCTTAATGTTTCTCTGCTTTTTCCTTCTCTTTTTAAATGCATGTCTCAGTAGTTTCTCACGTATTTTAATTTCTGAGCAAACATAGCATCACTTCTCTACAAGTTCTCCCTGATTTCATGTGATCATTTGCTGTGTCCTAAATATTGACATATATAATATTTCCAGCTTCTCTCTCTAATCAGAGTCAGAGTTTATATTGTTTTTCTCATGAGGTGTGTGTACTCTAGAGGTACACTCCCTTAATGATACTCACCCACTTCTTACCAGATACAGATCATCATGTTACCAAGTAAACTACCCACCCATGCTCTCCAGTTGGTCAAACCAGTGCCTTTGAGGTTGCTATCAATGGCTTTTCATCAAGATTTGTATTGAAGCCCCCCAAACTGTTCATGTCAACCAAGCCCTTTAATTAAATTTTTCCATCCCACAAAATTCATAGTCACTACCCAACTTCTTTATATCTTAATTTTATTTGAGGATTTCTGAAGAAATAAAATATTGCACATATAATTAAGACTTCCTCTGTACCACTTCAAAATCATTTACCTCTCCCCCTTTCAAAAGAAAATCATGATATAATTTGATACTTACCCTCATACATGTTTTATAATTTTAATAAATATTTACATTACCCATAAATAATATGTATATAAATTCTTTAAAAATTGTTTCTTCATCAGCACGTGCAGAGCTTGTCTGCCGTCTGTGCACAGGCCTCCATTCCCCCTCGTATGCGCCGCCCACTGCAGTCTTTAACACCAGGCTTTGCAGCCAGCCAGCCTCTTCGAGGTCTTGCAGATTTCTGCATTTTGGGTGTTTTTAACCCACATCTTAATTGCCTTTTGCCACTCTGACAGCTGAGAACCCTGCTTTAATTCATGCAGTACTCCCATTACTCAGATTAAAACTCCTCCTGCTTTCTTACTCGGTCATGTCTGCCATGTCCTAACTATCCATCTGAGCTACTGTCACCACATCATTGCAGTGGATAGAGAATTTTTCTCCTGAGATTACTTCTCTCATGATTCCTAGTCATTCCTCAGGAAATATTGATGATCTTCTCTACAGACAGACCACCTGCCCATGCCCCTGATGTACTTTAAAGTTGCTAGTAATGTCTTTTTAGGAGAATTCATCCTAGTAAAACTCCCCTAAACTTTTCTATTAACCAAATTTTAACTAAAAATTTTACCCATGGCATCAACAGCCAGCCTGCTCTCTAATTCCCATTGCTAGCTAGGTCCTTGAAACTATCAGATACACTACTCATTGCCACGCATTGCCCTTCCAGTCTGACCCACTTCAGGGTCACCATTCCAGGTCTGTTTATGATACACCTGAGCTGCATTATTGCTGATCCATTTACTCTTAAGCCTTCTCTAACTCCTGCAATGGTCCTTGACTCAGCTAACAAACTCTCCTCCTCATTCCATCATAAGTTTGGTCTAAGTGTGGTGCCATAACCCCCCTGTCAATACCTGCCATTCTTAAAATCATCCCTTCATATCTGTAGGAATCTCCACTTTGCTCTTCTATTCCTTTCCACCTTGTGCTTTCTTTTGCCCTAAGAGAAATATGCTGTCTTATCTTCTGTGTTTCTCCTTTCAGCTACCACCTACACATCATGGTTACAGGTTTCAGTTGTCTCTTCTGGACAGATACTCCCCTCATGCTGGGCACTCACTGCCCAACCCACTGCCATCTCCCCTCGTGTCCAGCATTCTTCACTGCATCTGTGTGAGCTCTCAGTCCAGCGTCAACTGCCATAGGACTCTGCCCCTGGCCTGCATTTTATGTTTCTGACCTTTCATCGTGGTGACCACACCTATCACATCCAGTATGTTCCAAACAAAGCATCCTGGACAGCAAAGCCTCAGACTCCAGTTATTACTTTGCTACATTTTCACCTCATTCTCTCTCCTTGCTAATACATAAGTCTGACAGATTTCCAACTGCTTTTTCCTGATGCTCCCATCTAGTCCTCTTTTATGCCCTGACATATTTGTTATCTTCCTACACTGCATGTTGTGCACACTAGCCTAACTCACAACCCCACCCCGCTCCTTAGTTTCCAACCTCCATGTGTTTCTCTCGCCTTCTTTGCTGTTTACTCATACAAGCTTCCCCAGCTGCCTGTCTCATTTTTTCCACAAATCCTTATGTTTCCTTAATTCCTGAATACATCTTTAATGTCCCTCTTATAGTTCTTTCCAATTTTCCTTTGGAGAATTCTCCCCCATTTCTTAACCTTTCATAGTGATGGATGCATAGTCTTCTTAAGGTTTCCTCCCTCCTGACCCTCACTTTCTCTCCCATTCAAAAACAGTTTCCTTCTCACTAGACAAGCCTTTACTCTAAATAGCTTCTAGCCTGTCAATCTTCCTTTTCCATCATGATCTTTGGCCCAAGTATGGTGCCATATACCTCCAGTTAGTATCAGTGACATTATCTATGTCAGTATTAAATGATGCTTCCTCAGCTGGCTTCAGTTTTACCTTTGCTGTTTCACTCCTCTTTCTTTATTTTGCCTCATAAAAACACCACCTTATATTCAGCGTCCCTTCTTCCTTCAGGAGCCGCGTACATACACAGCATCCCCATAGACTCGGTGGTCTCTTCTGGCTGGATAGACACCGCGTATTCAGCACTCTCTGTTCAGACTGTGTGGGCTGGATCATGGGTCTATCCCTGTAGCTTTTCTCTACCCTCCCTCTCCACCGCTTCCTGAACAGTTCTCCTTCATCACCTAGTTCCTATTTACCCCCCTTCCCTCCTTCCTCTCTATAACCTGAATTCACGTTACACCATCCTACCGACGTCCCTGCTCTCCACGTCCCAGTATCCCTCATTCTAGCCCTCTTCAACACCCTCACCCGTAGGCCCTGTTACTCCCCTGCAAGTTCCCCACCCTACCTCACTTCATATGGCCCCTTTCCATTCTTAAGCCTCCTTTTTCTCCTTTTCTACTATCCTTTTTTTAAATTTGAGTCAGTAAACAATATTATATTCATTATATCTTTCCTTACAAGTCTCCTCAGTGACTGCCCTGTTTCTGCCCTGAACTTGGAAATAACAGATGAAGTTTTACACTTGAGCTGGGTTCCCAATGTGATCTCTAGCCACTCGTCTCCCACATTAGTCTTCCATGCTACAGGAAAGCTACTCAGAGATTTATCTTGGTGTCTTTAAGGTTACTGCCCTGACTTTTTATCAGGGTTCATTTTAATCTATCTCCTGATCCTCCTAATTAGAACTTCCCATTATTTTTCAGGCCTCAGTTGTCTCCCATTGTATATAGTACTGCTTTTCAGAGTCTGGCATTAAGACTCAATATTTGACCAGATAGATTCATTGTAAGATCTTACAGGATTGCCCATTCTGGGAAATTCTATTCCTATCTTAACTGCCCATTCCAGTCCACCTACTTACTTTCAACACCTTTCATATAGTACTCGCTTTACATAGTTTTCAGTCACTCTCTTACTTAATCATGATCTTTGGTATAAGTATGGTACCATATCCTTCCTGTCAATACCTGCCAGTCTTCAAAATAAGCCACCTCTTCTTCAGACTCTTCCCCTCTTTTCCTTGACTGACCCTAGAGAAACACCTGTTACCTACACAGTCGCTTGTTTTTTCAGATATCATTTTTATATCATTTCTCATGGATTCAGTAGTCTTTTCTTTCATATTTCCTCCACACCCTTCTAAATACATGTGCACTCCAAGTTCAATCCAGACCTTCGTAGGATTCCTGCCACTGGCCGTGACTGAAATCCATCCCATTTAGATTCTTTACCTTTTTACTCTATTGATCACGCTTGGTGCTTCAAGGAAGATGTCCAGGAAGATGGCACTCTTTCAAACACCAATTCTTATTTAGTCATTTCCTTTTCACATTCTCTCTCCTTTCTCTGTAATCTAGCTTAGCACGCATCTCTCTGATTAACACTCAACTCCGCCATGTCCCAGTGTTCTCATTCTGGCCCTCTATAATGCCCTTCCCTACTCACACCTCATGGTCTTCACACAAGCACCAACCCTCTACTTTCTCTGCATTCCTAGATGCCAACCTTTGTCATCTTCTCTCTCTCTCCTCCTCCGTGATATGTTCATACAAGTCTCTCTAGAAAATATCTTTCACTCTTAGCCAACCCTCACGTGGCAGAACAGCTTCTAAGAGCAACCGGCCTTAACAACACCCTATGCAATTAACTACGACATCTTAACGATTTGTCATCATCCCTTCACTTACCACCTCCCTACAGAAGGAATGGATGCACATAACCCTCACCCACTCCCCCATCTAACACAGTCATCTGCTCTCTGGGCAAGCCCCCCACGCCCCGAGCGAGCCACGCCTAGGATCGGTCTCTAGGATTGCCAGCAAGAGCTATTATCAGCATTTGTCTTAGTTTCCTTGTAAACTTTCCTGTCACCCAAGTGCTTTAATTAATAATTTCCTTCCAAATTGGTGCTTCAAGAGCTAGTCAACTACTTCCTCCTACTCTTGTCCTTGCTTCTCACTCTTTCTTTATACTTCTTATTACAATATGATCTTTACACCCAAAAGGCGACTAATTAGACCTGTTTTGCACTCTGACAGGACCCCCCATTCTGTATCTTTATCCCACACCTGCTCTGCCTTGTAGGCCCTCCACTCCACAGCATGTCCTTTTCTTTCCACCCAGTTTCTTGCTTAGTATGTGTGACTTTTGGCCCAGGAATGCTCTTATCCTTCCAGTTGATGTCCGTCACTCCTTAGTGACCCCTTTCCTGTCTGAGGGCAGCTGTAATGGTGCTTTTTTCTACCTCTCCTTTTCCCCCGTATTTGTCCTAGAGAAACACCGTATCTTCGACATCCCTCCTGTCATGTGTATAGCGTACCCGTGGATCCGGCACTCCTTCCAGGTACGCACAGACTCCTCGTTTTCAGCCCTCACTGCTCAACTCGCTTTCCTCCTCCTTGGTTTCCTACACGCTGGGCTGCACACACTTCCCTCTTTGTTTAGTGCAGACCTGCGTGGGTTACTGCAGATAGCCTGGTTCACATCGTCCCTTTAACCCACTGTCTCATTTTTGCCCCATTGACCACATCTGGTTCTTTAATTACTATTCCAGCAAAGCTTTCTGGAACCTCCTCGTAACCCTTTTCTTATTTCGTCATAGTCTTCCACCCAGTGGTTGAGACCTGGCACCTCCCCACCTGATCTCCCTGTCTGCCATTTGCCACACTGCACATTCTGCATGCCAGCCGTATTCCCATGGCTCTTTCCTTACTTAGCTTCCAGCACCCATATCTTCTCTTAATTCTGTGTTCTTGTCATACAAGTCTCCCTAGTAGTCATCTCTCAATTCACTCAGTCCTCACAAGACAAGCCTCATCTCTAAGAACAGTTTTAATGTAGATCTTCAGAGCATCCTTCTCTTTACTCCCTTCCGTCATTTACCTGCCTTTGTTCATGAAGCTCTCTCATCCTTATGTTACGGCAAGGGATTCGTATTGTTCTCTTGCCGTGGAGAGGCCCCTCTCAGCCCTTCCCCTCATCACCCAGTGTCAGCCATCCTTTCTAGTGGTGTCAATAAGAGTGCCACAGTGGTTTCTACTGGAGTTCACCTTCGATTGCCTGTAACCTCTCTGTCAACCGCACCATTTCCTTAAAAACTTGCCACTAAAGTTTGGGGAACGTAATCTCTACTAATACCATTCCTATTTGCTCCCTTATTCAGTGTCTCTGTATTACTTACTTAGACATAAGCATCTTTCGTCTTTACTTGCACAGAAAAATTCAACCATTTTGCCCAGGCTGTGATCGGCCATGGTTCCTGCTGTTCTTCTTACTCCGCTTCCTCAGTTGCTGGTATCGCCCTACTAAATCGGAACCCGACAGGGGTTCCTATAATCTCATATTACTAAACCCTGCAGTCTTATATTGCTAATGTCTGCCCTGCCTCTTCATTCTTACTTGATCATGACCTTTGACCCAACCATAATCCCGTATCTCTCCTTCCATTGTCTTAAATACCTCAGTGGACCCATTCCAGGTCTGTGTTAACTTCCACTTTTTTCTTTTCTTTGTCCCTCTTCCTCCCGCAGAAAACCCTAGTTTACTTCAACCATGAACATTCTTCCATCGTCCCCTACTGCATTAAAATAGATTCTGTAGTCTCGAAAGGTACACTCTTTCTATACGGGTCAACCCACTATCATCATGTTCTCAGCATGGCTCTATTCAATTCGTTTGTTCTCTGAACTCAGACCTGTTCTTCACCGGACTCCCACCAGTGATCCTCATTATCTCCAGCATCTCAGTCTCTTGACTGCCTCGGCTCACCAGAGCCCGTTGGCAAAAATGTAGTCTCCTTCATTTGAAATGTTCCTAAACAAAATGTCTTCTTGGCATCTATCCATTAGCATACTCTTACTATTTCCAGCTACCTCTGGCCTTTCTGGCCTCTTTCCTTTAGCTCATGCACCTTCCTTTGCTCACCAAAGCTCTTTCACATCTTTGGAGATCCAATTAAACTGTTACATCCTTTCAAATGTTTTATGATGTTCCCAGGCTGTTAATCCTGCACTCCCACACAGCCTGCTATTAAAAGTTATATTAAAGAGCCTATGGCATTGAGTTGTGATATCATAGGTATATAAGTAGATCTTTCTCTCACACACATACTCTTTATTTAACTCCTAGACAATCAACTATTGGAGAAAAAGGTCATGTCTCAGTCATCTTTCTAGCTAAGAGTCTGGTACATTAGTTTACACCTTTACACGTAATGTTAACATGCACTGACATTTACTACATGTTTGGAGGGAGTGAGTTTAAAGTTAAAACTGAGCAGATGAAAAGTCTCACTGCCCATATGGTCATATATGGTCTTTACATCTGAGTCTGTTTCCTGTCCTTGCGTATGCTGCAAAAATTTTTTGAACTCTCCAATTTTTAATATTTGTGTACCAATAAGCCTTTTCCAGACCATGGGTTAGACCCTTTATTTCACCCATAGCTAATAAATCCCCTTCTTCAGAAAGTTAAGAAAATCCTGCCTTCATGAGGTTCACTTTCCAAAAATGTGCCCCTGCCTCCATTTATTACTTCCAACCAGTCATCTCAAAACATATAATTGCCCACTTGCTTTGCCATTCAAGACACTGACTTTACCGATACTAGCACCTCCACACCAACCTACACACCGTAGGTTAGAAGTTGACACAAAGCAAATTCATTCTGGTGATCTGTGGACCCACTGTTGGTCCACAATTTAAAGGTAGTATTATCTTTTGATACTTAGACTCTGTTGTGCTTAGTGTTAATGTAATGATCTGTGTGCTTTTTTACCATCCACATTTTTTGCTTTTTTAGCTCCTAAAGTAGTGGTTCTTACATTTTTTCCACATGTAACCCCCTTTCATAGGCACGGCAAAAGCCCCCCAAAGTATCTCCCCTACTGCTTTCTTTACGCCGATACAAGAACAGAGTCCGCCAGTGTCAGCTTTTCTGTACTATTCTAACCCACAGTGGGGAATGGATTTTAAAATGATACTTTGTGAGACTGCCTTTTGACCAGCTTACAGGCTGCTTTTGAGAACTACTGACCCAGAAGCCAGAGTGTCCTGTGTTGCGTTTGATAATTCAGAACACAGTGCCAAGGGCAGGCGGTGCTTCCTAAGTCACTGACGGGTACTTTGCGCTTATGCTGCCCATTGACAAGGCTTGCCCGCTCTTCCCCCTCCAGCTGCCGGCACCTTTAGCTGCACCATGAAGTTTACCGTCCGGGACTGCGACCCTGACACTGGGGTTCCCGCTGAGGAGGGGTATGAAGATGAGTACGTGGTGAGTCTCCCTGCACAGAGACACTGTAACACCCTTGCACCACTGACTGCTGCCTGAAGAGAGCATTAGTCTGGAAACATCTGACATGAACTTAAGGGGTTTTAGTAGCTGAGGAGGGTCAGGACTCAGCCTCCTCTATAACAGGAGTGTGTTGTGCCTAAGGGAATTGAGATTTTGCCACTTCCTGATTAAAACAAAAGTCACCCTTTTTGGTGTCTTTATAATAGGGGTAATTACAAGATGAAAATAAGTACATGATTTTCATGGAGATCAACAAATTTTATTTAAAATATTGGGGTTGTTGTTTCATTCAGTAGCTTTTAGTTCACTTGTAGTGTAGCTACACCATGGACTGAAAGTCTTCATGGAATGCCAGGGAAATTTTAAGAAATACTGACCTGTTAGTGAATACTAAGTTCAAAAGGCCCTGTATGGCCTGAACTTCATGGCTAGGTGCGGCAGCAGGACTGCTTTGGACCCTGGGGTTGTAGAGGCTGATCTGAATGTGGCTCCTGCCGTATTTTCTTGCTTTCCTTTGCTAAGGCCTACACCGTTAGAGTGCTCTAGACTACAGGACTTAATGCTAGTGTGGGAATAGGGCTTTTCCTAGGCTGCAAAGGATGTAATGCAGAGTGATAAAGCCATGTTAGTCAGCCCCTTCCACCACTGTTCTGTACTGAAAGGACTTTCATTTACTAACCTCCGCTTGCATCCACTAGCTGGAAGATCTTGAAGTGAATCTGTCTGACCACATTCAGAAGGTGCTGAAGCCTAACTTCGCTGCTGCCTGGGAAGAAGTGGGAGATACTTATGAGAAAGAGGAGACCTTTGCCCTCAGTTCTACCAAAACTCTTGAAGGTGAGAACAATTTTGCTATCGACGTATTGCCTGACAGCAGTATAAAACCTAGCGGGAATACTTATTATTCCAGAAGACCACTTCTCCTTAAATATTGCATAAACTAATTCACTTAAAAGGACAGGGCCCTGTCGTCATCTGCCATAATTGAGTCAACCAGTTCCTAGTCCAGTGGCCTCTGTCCACACGCTACCCCTTCTACCCTCAGCCCCCACCATGTACTGGTACAGAGGCATACCCCCATGCCGGCCTTTCCTGATCCTCTTGCGTCACTCTTGTCAACACAGAAGCTGTCAATAACATCATCACATTTCTGGGCATGCAGCCATGTGAGAGGTCAGACAAAGTACCTGAGAACAGGAATTCCCATTCCCTCTACCTGGCAGGTAAGAAACTTCCATTGGATTTCCCCTTTATTTCGTTGCAGAATTTGGTAGGAAGAGATACGCATAGGCATCTCATGCCTTGCCATTGTCCCCTGTATGAGTTACATACGAGTTATAATTTGAAGCCCCGTCAAAAGAAATCATTTGTTTTAGCTGCTTAATTTGCATGCTATCCTTACATTGTTCTTTTAAGATGTATATTTGGCCTAAAACATTTACTTAAATCTCTCCCACGGATACCAGTACCACCACCTCCCCCAGCTTGAGTACACCAAGTCAATACTGTTGAATACCTTCTATGTACCTGGTATCATGGGAATACAAAAGATTATTTCGAATTTGTATGTAGGACTCAATTCCCACCGTAAACACTAATCTCCAGAAAAGCAAAACGAAAATAATAGAAAGGAAGTGCAGGCAAAGCATGATGAAGTCCGCTAGTCAGAGCTCGTGCTCAGGCCTTACTGTGGTTTTCCTCACTCTTTCCTCTCAGGTGTATACAGAGGTGGCTACGACTTACTGGTGAGGTCCAGGCTGGCCTTAGCAGATGGAGTGACCATGCAGGTGACTGTGAGAAGCACAGAGGAAACACCTGCAGATGTTATCTTGGCCTCTGTTGGATAAGTTTTTACTGGGCCAGATGCAGTTGATGCACTTCACTGTCAGTGGGCTTTCAGGCTAGTGGCATGGATTTCCCAGAATCATACTTTTAAAGATTTTGATTTTGGAGAAGCAAATTAAATGTGTGGCCCTGAGCCAGCAGATCAAGCCAATGTCTGTCCTTGTGCATGTCTTTGTTTCGTTCTCCTTTTTATTACACTGGTCAACTCTGGTATGACAGTACAGCTTTGGGTGAACTTAAGAAGCAAATGCTACCCTATGTCCCAGCTGCTTAATTTCATTATATTCTTCAATTTAATGTGTCTGAAAGCTCCTGGCAATGTTGGAAAGCTTTTATCCCAGAGGGGTGGTGGGGGAGGGGAAGGCAGAGTCCGCTTTTGTCAAAATTCATTTTTATTAATAGAAAATAAACACTTATTCCACTTTCAGTTGTTATACTTGAAGTTGCTAATTTTAAAAAGAAAAATTTAAAATAATCACTTAATAATCCTGTTTTGACTAAAACAATGAAAACTGTGGCTTAAAAAAAAAGGATTCAGCACCATTTGCTCATAGGCCTTTCAGAATTTGTTCTTAAAGTTTCTGGAACTTTCCTGTCTGTAAAGTACAGGAATTGAGGAGCTACATGAGGAAACCTCTCTGGGACAACCAGTGAGAAGTTAAGCAGTCGTCATAAACGAGATCAGCGTACACTCAGCATGGTGACTTGGACTGTACAACGCTCCCCTCCCCTCCACGGTAGCTCGGGAGGGACATGCTTCGAAGCACTGAGGTATGAAGTCAGACTGTTATTTGCTGTTAAAATTGGTCTTTCCAGCTAATAACAGTAAATCTCTGGCATAGATGCTATTGGTCTTTAATGTCCTGTGATTTTTTTTTTTTAGGCAATTTTGTAAATAGTTTGGATTGAGTTCAGCTTATTCAGAAGTTAACTATGTTTAATAAGGTTCACTATTCTGCCAGAGTAAGTGTCTGCTGGTTTAGTACCCTCCTAAAATATACCTAATACATGTAAGTAAATCATAGTCTTAAAGTACACTTAGAATACTACATTACTTAAACAAAAATCTATTTTAACACAGTGTCTATAATTAGATGCAACTGATGAAACTAAGTCAAAGTTAGGACAAGGGAGACTCTCTCTCCCTTGAAGCTGTGCTGCTCAGAAAACGTAAAAAAGCAGGTGCCCTTAGAGCCATTCAAGGAGAGGTAAGCAGGCACCATCTCCTCGTTCTTTACTATAAGATTCAAACCAGGGGTTGGCCAGAAACTAGCACTTCTAAATATTTCAGAAAAGCCCAGAGAAATGTTAAAAGACTTGTGCAAAAGAATATCTTTCTGCAACCGTGAGTAGCAGTGCTCAATGGAATTTCCTAACAACACAAAGGCAAAGCAAGTCCATACACTTGATCGGATGTCAAAGAAGTGGGAAGTGGACTATTAGGTCACCCTTAGTCGGAGCTTCTACTGGCTTTTTACTATATGCTGTTCACCAATGTGAGTCAGGTGGACCTTTGTGAGAGAAGAGTGTTTGGTGGCCAGGACCTCTTTTGGGCATTTCTTTCTAAATGGAATACACAACAGATAAGGGAGCAGGGGAGGTAAGACAGGGAAGCTACTCTTTCCAGCTCAGAAGGAGTTGATGAAGCCCATATATGCATTCAAGAAGCCCATGGGATCCTCTAGCTGTGGGTAGTGGCTAATGTGGTCATCCAGAATCGACACTGTGGACCGCGGCAGCGTTTTCCTAGTGGAAGAGAACAGCATGGAGGTAAACTTGAGGCTGGAGGGAGGAGGAGGGAGGTTAGCCGGGGGCAGCCCCAGTGAGCGCCCCTGCGGATACACCACACTGGAGGGAACCACAAAGAGCTTACTCAGCTTCTATTTTGGAGTTGTACCTCGGGCAGATAAGCTTGCCAGTCCCATTTATGACATATACACACTGGATTTTAAATGTTCATAATCCAACAGACTACAACTTGAAAATATAACACTTTTGCAACACATGTCAAAGCAGGATGACTTCGAGCTCCTTAGAGGAGAAGCATGAGGCATCAAACAAGTGGACCACTGTCCAAGTCAAGGTAACAAAGACCTTCCCTGACCCTGGGAGGAGATGAGAGAGGGTATTTTGTTGACAGTTAAATGCAAGCTCTTCACTACCAGGTGGTTTCTACTAGGCCAAGTGAAGGTATGGAACACTCTTATGTGACAAAGTCAAGATTTCATTTTCCAACCTTCTGAGTAAGCACGTAGAGAAAATATCGGCCAGTGCGCAGGCCCTGTCCCACAGTGAGCTCTTCCCAGTCTCTCCTTGAGTTGCTCAGCGGAGGCTGATGAGCTGGCTTTACAATCGACTAAGCAAACATTTCCTCTACACTATATGCACCTCCGTTCCTCAGTTCACATGACAGCGCTTTCTTACCTGTACATCTAAGAATATGTAGTAACCATGACAGTGAAAACAGGCTGTATAAATCAAGAGAATGTATAACAGTTTCCTGAGCTTTACATTTATGTGAGAATAAGATTCCCCAGCTCATCCTTTACTATATGTTTCCTGGATGAACAGCCAGTGAGGTCAGAAATAGTGGCGAGAGCACTGTCGGGACGAGGGACTAACATCACAGAGCCCCTGAGGGAGACTCACCTGTACAGCTCCAAAAACTCTGGGTAGGGGTTCACCGGATCCAGAGGCCCATAGATAAAATGAACTAGGAAAGAGAAGAGGAACGAGTTACTAACAGCTCTTACCTGTTTTACCCTATGCTAAAACTACCCCTCCACAAAAATGTTTTCTTTAAAGAAACAGTTTTATGATAGGAAATCTAGCTACTCTCAATAAGTAGGTTATAAGAAACTTCTAAGAATAAGCTGGAAACTGACTCCATTTGGGCCCTTTCATTCTCTAGACAGGCAGCCATGCAGCCCTGCTGCAGCATCCTCTTTCTCTGAGGCCAGGGCACTGTCATTCTTGAAGTCTCTCTCTTCAGTAATAATTGGCCCTTGACATTTGAAGTCAACTATTTTTTGAGCACTAACTACAGTATTATGGGTGAGACACAGAACTGATTTTTTTTCTTTTTAAATCTGTAAGAATGAAGAGACAAATGAGCAAAAACTACCTATAGCCTCTTGATTAATAATCTGAACAGCCTTCTGTCCTAGAATTCAGTATTTGATGTGTCTGCCGCTGGCAGTGCCCAGCACAGAAGCCTGTCTAACCCCCGCTCCCAACAGTGAGACCAACTGCCTGAGCAAGAGTATCACAGGGCATTATATACTTCACTCTGCAGCACATCACTGGTGTGTGGGGGCGGTTCACCAGTTCCAAAAAGGGTGACCAGTTCAATTTGAATTTCAGATAAGGATTTTTTTTTTTTAATATCAGTATCTCCCAAATGCTGTACAGCACATACTTTGCCTCCTGCCCCCTCAAAAAAGTATTTATTGTGTTTCCGAAATTCAAATTTAGCTTGGTGTCTTTATTATATTTTTAGTTGCTAAATTTGGCAATTATTTTAACCCGAGTCTTTCCATTTTCCTATGAAAATGTAATATAGAAATACTCACTAGGAATAGTTACAGAGGCCAGAGCTCCCACCCAGCGTCTTCTAAACTTCTTCCTCTGATTGATGTACTGCAAGAGACTATACAGCACAGGCAAATCAGCAAGAGTAGAACAAGAAACCTTTATTGTTAGAGGGATGCAAAGGCCTGACCTGAGCCACAAGGAACACAATATATGTTTTCTTAATCCAGAAGCAACTTGGCACTCCTGGGATTGGCCCGCTGAATTTATCCATTTGTGTTAACCTCCACGTAGCTACAGCAGTGACCATGCCTCCTATCAATGTAAGAATTCATGGTTCTTTGTGTTTGTGAAACAGGAAATGAGATCTAGGAAGGCTGCAAATTAGTTTAGGTGACATGTAACTCAAGCCCAGGTTCAGATTCTGCCTCCACCACTACTTCTGTAACCCAAAGGTCTAAACACATTTACCATTTTCCTCCTAAAATAAGAGGACTGAACTACATGATCTCTAAATTGCCATTCACTTCTAAAATTCTAACTATAAAGTGCGTAAGTGTAAAGCTTCAGTCTCTGCATTTCCTCTGACCACAGATCAAATGGAGAATGTGTCCTGCTACAGAGACAAGATGCCATAGCCACAGTTCAGAACTCAAACTCATATATTCTCATTTTTCTGCCTGGAAACTCCAGCAGTTACAAACCTCAACTGTCACTTCTTAGAAGTGGCGCTTATGTTTTGGAAAGGAAAGTATGTGGGAATTTTAAAAGAGGATTTGTTTTGCAATTTTTTACTTTAAAATGAATCTCTGGGATCCCGTAGGGGTTAGGGTAGGAGGGAGGAATGGCCCTCTCTCCCACAATTCCCAGCAAAGCCATCAGTTAAAGCAGTGGAAGCTACAGTGACCCTGCTGGCAAAATGACAGGGCCTTAGCTCAAGTAGTTATGGGTGTCACCATCTCCAGGTCCCTCCATGAGGGCAGCATGTGAACCAAGGTGTCATGAGTTCTTTGTACAAGACAGAGAAATTTCCCGCTCAGTCCCTGTTGCTACACAAAAGGGATGAAAAAGGAAGAGACCTGTACTCTGAGAAAGGTGCTAAATGCCTTTCACAACTATGATTAGACATGTTGAAGCATTTAATATTAACAAAAAGTCCAATCAGCCAGCTACAACTGAATTAGCATGAGAATTTGCAGCTGTTTATCCAAACTTTTTGTGCCACGTGGCTTAGGGCTCAGCCTGTTGTCAGTTTCTTTCTTCTTGGAGCATGGCTTTTTTTGGTGTACCCCATTAAGTCATAACCAACCTTCTTGGGAGGTGGCAGAGCCAGCCAGGAACAGAATAAGCAATCCCACCTCTTTCCCTACATTCCAAAAACAGCCTCTCCGGAAAACCAAAGAAAACGGTTATTTCTTACCTGTCGATAACTAAGTTCCCATCATTGTTGCGTATCCCTGCCCACATGTCCCACAGCTCACTCTCAGAGGGTCGGGTGTATGGCCCAAAGACGGGGGTGAGACTGAAAGAGTCCAGAAAAGCAGAAAGAGAAGTGTGAGAAGAATGCAGAGTGTCAAAGGTGACTGGAACCTCAGAGGTCACATAGTCTGACCCTGAACTGGCTCATGAATTCCTTGTACTCCTTCCCCGGCAAGTGGCCAACACCTTTGCTTTAAAATATCAAACCGTAGGATTTGGCCCAGAATTTTAATGGCAACAGCTTCTCACTGCACTGCTCCCGGGCTGCAGTAAATCAGTCTTTGATAATGACTTACCCTCGGGAGAATACAAAGAAGTTCATCAATCGTGTGAGGATGGGTGACAGCACGCCTCCGTCTTTGAGAAGCTATAGGTAAATAAGTAAAAGTAAAAATCAAGAATCCAGAGAGAGAAGACAACTAACCAGCAGAAAAGGCTTTATACTAAAAACTTAAGAAAAGACTTTAGCTAAATCTCCTACTGACAGGTTCGGCCATTGGCTTTTATTTTTTTGTTTTGCCTACGCACACTCTTCTCTCAGGGAAAGCAAATTATTTCTAATTCCCTTTAAGATTACGTTTCTACACTTCATGAAATCCCTAAGATTTTTAACTGATTGTTCAACTTCAGGATTCCAACTTGATCCAACATCATGCTGATGGCACAAAGCTTCACGCAGCTACATTTCTCACAATATCTGTCGATCTCTCATTCTGAGAGTATTAGGCTTCATGTAGGGCCCACTGCCACTGCTTTATTTGCATAAGAAGAAAAAACTAACTTCGTTTATGTAAATTGTGAGAAGGATTTTAACTATGGCCTTTACGGCAGAAATGGCCCTTTTAAAGGTTCCAGCATTATTTATGTCAGTATAAATCTTAAAAACTAATGATCTAGTCAGTGGAGTAGCCAACCTTTTGGAGAAGGAGCGGACGATGAGTCTCAGGAAATATACCTGGAGGAAAAGAAGAGACTGACGTTAGTCATTTTCCAACAACTTTAGTACAAACAAAGGCCTGTTACTGGAGACCATCCCACCCTACTCACTGTCACCTTTGGGGGCCTTCACTGCTAAAAAGCGAATTACAAATAAAAACTTAGTATTGTCATCTAGTTCCTTCTCCATGGAAGTCTGTGTTTAACAGGTCAAAGTATATCCCCGTGGGATTAATTTCCAGATTGTAAGGGCAGAGAGACGGGGAAAGTAATGTCCGCGGTCACCTATGCTGCTACCGACGCTACGACTCCCTTTCATGTTTCCCCCCGTTCCTCAGAACATGGTGGTGTTAAGGACTTGGGCAGCCAAAGAAGCCAGGGACTTCTCGGGAAGTGTAGGTCCGAACAAAAAGCAAAAATGCCTAGATTTTTCCTTTTCCATTTTTCTCCAGAGTTAATGGGAGAAAGCCAGGAGTGTTGCTTGTAAATGACACAGACATCTCTCCCTGACTGCCCGTAGGTATTCAGGGGGCCTTTGGAGATTCGTGGATTTACAAGCCAAGCTCAATGGCATGCCAAGAGACAGAAACATCTCCAAAAGGTCTTGTAATCAAGTGTTCACTAATTTCTAACTGAAACTTGGCACTGCCATCAATTAAGAGTTTACAAACCCACAGTAGTACCAGAAGCACCTGTGGCTTCCTCTCCTGCCGTGAACACCCACTGCAGTGGTTACGGATATTGGATGTTTGTACTGCTCGCTACCACTGCCAGTGGTTGCTGCTGGACCCCGCCACTTGATCTTGCTATGACGCAGTCAAAAAGCACAGTGTTACTGTACTTATAACACAGCTTTTTATTAGCTGGATGGCAATATAATCAGTTTACTTTGTAATCCTATTTTTTTTTTAATACTTAAGAACATTATTTTGAGAAAGGGTCAAGAGTATCTCATCAGAGCACCAAAGTGATTTCATGGCACAAAAATGATAAGGATCCCCTGGTTAAACTGTGTGCGTCTGCAATGCCATGAGATTACCCTTTATGTGTTACCGATATCTAACTGTGGTTCATGTCACTTTCCACCCACTGCCAAGGCAATTACCTCCATTTGACAGACAGAGACTCTTTATGGTAAGGCGACCAGATCGATTCTGCTTGAACCTAGAAACAGGAGGCAAATGCATCTGACTGAGTGGACAGGCACCAGCGTGGAGGCCGAAGGCAAACTTACAAGAGGCAAAAGGGCTACAAAGGACCCAACATCTCAAAGGAGTAAACCTTGTGGTTAGTACACAGGTCTGTGGCTTCACTGACCTATAGAGAAGCTCCTGCGCAACGATGTCTCCATAATCATGAGATAAAAGGTTGACCCTCCGGTTCTGAAGTCCCAGGTGCCGCAAAAGTGCCTCCACAATGCTGGCCTGCTCAAATATGGAGTAGTGATGTGGTCTCTAAGGGAGGGAAAGCCCAGGTGCACAGGGTGAAGTCACGAATGCAGACCTGTCTGCCAGCCTGACCCCTCCATCTCATCCACCCCGTCCCTCGACACTGGTCCCGTCCAGATGCCGCTTACCGGTTTGTCACTAAAGCCAAAGCCTAAGAAATCGAGGGCAATCACTCGATGAAACCTCAGCGTCAGGCCTTCCCAAATCTACAAGAAAGAAAGAGATGATTTGGACTTTTCGATCCTGCGCCTCCCCTCCAACCTCAGCAGCAAACAGGTTTCATCCCTTTCTCGGCTTAATAACCAGACTTCAATAAAGGGGAAATCCACATGAAACCATCATAGGCCCACAGACGATCCCCTTGCAAAGTGCTGTATTCCTAATAACTGCTGAGGGAGCGACTCCAGCATTTTAGCTTGGCAAGGATCCTTCCCAGACTGCCAGTGTTTTACTCCCTTACAATAAATGAAAACCAGTTCTATGTTTAATCCTATTTTATTTGGCAATTCAAATATACAAGAACCTTTCAGTGCTGACAACAAAATCCTTGATTTTGGATTTTCAAAGACATAGTAGGACCTAGAAAGTCTGATTTCATTACCTTGTACCAATCATAGCTGGATGTTGGGAAGCCATGTAAAAGCACGACTATCTCCGGACTTCCAACCACACCCACGGAGTCTGGGAAGAAGGAGAGAAAGCCGTTAGCCGGGCCCTATGAAAACAGCCTTGATGCTATTAAAATCTAAGTAATCCGGTATAAAGGACAAGAAATCCTGCCCAAGTTAATGAAATTTAAAAGCTGATTTCTTTTTAAAACGCAAGCGTATCGCTTTAGGTAAAAACAGGCATTTGATTTTTTAAAATCTGTGTATTAAACAAGTATAAATAGCACACTTTATGTGAAAATACTTAAAGGGAGTCTGCTTAATTTTACCAAGATTTTTTAAGCATAGCTCCCATTATTGTGTATTATTAATATGCAAATTGCTTTTCACAATAAAGATTAGACTTTCAGTTTAATTATACAGTTAAACGTATATACGATCACAATATATATCGATGACACATTCTTTGTACCTTATCATTAATGGCCTCACAAAAATTCTCTAAAATATAGCAACTCTTCTTCAACCTTGTGAGCACCTTAGTTAATACTATTTGTCCCACACTGTAATTTCCCACAGAGGAGATAAATATCAAAATCCAGTATCAAAAGTATCGTGCTCAAACAATTGCAAAATTCTAACAACTATAAAAAATTATTAATCAATAAAGACATGAACATTTTTTAATGGATAGCATCTTTTAAGTTATCCAACCATGTAAATAGTAGAATCTCTTTCTTTTTTAAAGATTTTATTTATTTTTTAGAGTGGGGGAAGACAGCAAAAAAGACAGGGAGAGAAACACCAATGTGAGATAGAAACATCTATCAGTTACCTCTCATATACCCCTTACCAGGGACCGAACCCACAAGCCAGGCCTGTGCCTTGACCGGGAATCAAACTGGCTACTTTTCCCTTTGTGGGACAATGGCCAACCAACTAAGCCACACTGGTCGGGGCTAAAAAGTAGAATGTCTTGCTAATATTAGATTAAAACTGATACATTCAAATACTGCCGATAGCATGAGAATTTGAAAATAAGGTTTGCAAAATTTAGTCAGAAGCAATTAAAAATTTTATATATTTTTGCCTACACGTCTTATCCTTAGAATCCATGCAAATAATATCATTCTTTTTCCAAGTAGTAGAGTTTGAAATTTTAAGGATAAAATAAACACACATGTGAAGATTTCCCTCAACATTAACTAAAACATTAAAAAACTGGAAGCAACCTAAATGACCAACATAATGAAAATGATATACTTACTTAATTGAATATAGCAAATGAGAGGAGGTCAGGAGCAATAATGAAAAACGGTTTTATGACAAACATTTTTCGTTATTGCTCTTGACTCCCGCCCAAAAGAAATCTGTCCCAATTCATTTCTCAGGTTCTTTACCTATAAAAATGAGGTTAACGGCACCTATCTCCAAGTACTGTTAGATTACATGAAATAATAAAGACTGAAAATATAATTCAGTGTCTAGCATATGGTAATTACTTCATAAGTAGCAGTCATAACAATAATTATCATCAGCAAGTTAATTTATACAAAGGCATAAAAGACTTAAATCGGTTATAACAACCTTTATAAAAAACAATAGAATGCAATCAAGAATTTGCGGGGGGGGAACAGAATCAATGGTAGCTTTATCTATGAATAATGTTTATATTGCCCAACACTAGGGGTGCTCAAAAGAAAAAAATATCAATAAAATAAAGGGTACAAAAAAAATGTTACACTAAAAAAGTCAGTTCTACAGAGATTGGAATTTCAGTTCCATCACCCCCTCCCTCCCAGCAGTTTTCTGTTTTGTTTTGTTTTTTTTAATCCTCACCCAAGGACAGGCTTATTGATTTTAGAGAGAAGGGAAAGGAGACAGAGAGAAAGAGAAACATCAACTGATTGCCTCTCATACATGCCCCAGCTGGGGATTGAACCCACAACCTAGGTATGCGCCCTGACCAACTGAACCCGCAAATTTTTGGTGTACAGGACGGCGCTTCAACTGCCTGAGCCGCCTGGCCAGGGCCCAGCAGTTTTCTTTGCGTTTCCCTGCTGTTAAGAGGGATTTAGTCCATTCCTTCAAGCACACTTTCAAGAAAAAGGGGGTCTTCCCTTCCATCATGGAGGGACAAGAGACCAATGGACACAGAATAAGCACCGCAGTGGGACCTTTGGGGGCCTAGACACACAGGGCGTTCCAACCATCCTGTTCTTACCTTGGTAGAAGATGCGCAGTCCCTTATAGGTGAAGAATTTGCCTGATGACTTCCAGGAGTGAAGAGCCGGGGAGAGCTGGGGGGGTGGGATATGTAGATAGGCCGCAAGGAGGGGCACTGCCAATAGCCCCACCTGCACCCACCACTCCCTCATCCTGTAGAGGAAAATCAGAGACCAGGTAAGCAGTCAGGTGGCACTGCCCACACGTCTACCAGCCCAAAGCTGGTAAAAGAGGGTGGGGAATTGCCATACCATGTAACCTCCTAGCCCTCATATGAACCACAGTGGAAAATTCTCCAAGAACATAAGAGCACCTCTGCCTGCTATGGTAATCAGCATATTTGCTCACCATTCTAATTTTCAGGGAAAAAATAATCATTTTAATATATACTCTTCCTCCCCTTCTCCCCACTCTAACCCGCAGCCCCTCCCCTTTTGCTGTTCCCAAGACCGGGAGAGATTTTCATGTAAAGCACAAGGAAGATTACTGAAGCACTGGGTACACCTTTTCATTGACTTTGATCAAGGCTTCCTGGGGGAAAAAAATAATTTCCTTCACATGTAGTCTAAAAGCTCTACCACCCCCAGCAAATGTTATATACCTTTTAACTAATGTTTTAAATATCTACATGTATATATGTGTATATAGTAACATCCTATGTCCTTCAGCAGAGACCTGCTCTTGATTTTTTCATATTTTTCACCCTGCTGAGCCCAGTGAAGCCCCATTTGGCCCTCCTATCTGGAACTGTGTTGGGAAATTGCTCGGGGCACAGAGTGTGTGAAAGTGCGAAGATAGGTGCACCCTACAGGCCAACATAAGCAGCTTTGTTGTGACCCTGAATATCTAATCTCTTGAGAGGGCAGGGCAGCAGGTTACAGTTCTGCGTTTCTTAGAAGACTCTTGAGGAAGCTCCCATTTATTTAATTTCTTAGGACCCCCTTCTTCCCCCCCCCCACCTCCCAAAATAAGGCAGAGGTCATACGCAACACCTGGGAATTGATTTGGTCGTTGGAAGGAGAGCGTGGTTTGCACACCCAGCCTCCCATGCCCAGGACATCAAAGGTCCAGGCTAACTTGCCCCTAATGACAGTGAGGGCTGAATGGCAATTAGAAGCAGTTCCCTCTGTTTCTATCTTATCACTCCTGATGGCCACCAGGGAAAAAATCAGCAGTACAATGGAAGTTCTCTCAAAATAGCCCACATTGAAATACCTTCTAAAACTAAAATTTAAAAATATGTATATAAATAAAAGAAATTAATTGTCAAAGCCCTGGTGGAAATTGCTTTGTGTCTGTACACACCCCTTCCACCATATTACCTGCAGTCTGGCCACAATTCCTACCCATCACAAAATAATTTTTTTAGTGCTAAAACATGCCTGTGGTTCCACAGTGGTAAAATAACCACACCCCTTAAAGAATATAAGCTCTTTTGCCTTTTTTTAGGTATCACTTACTGCAGCCTTTTTTTCCCTCTGAGGTACCTGTCCATGAGGCAAAAACCCAGTCTGTGATTTAGTTCTACCTTTCAAAGTAATATTAGAAATTATTCCAAAAATGCCTGGAATGTGACGATTACATCTCAGTTTTCAACCTACGATAGTACCAGGCGACCTCCCACTATCTCTTTGAAAGAGGAGATGACGAAAGGCTTGTCATTTTCTCAGCGCTATCTGTACTGTACTCGAGCCCATACATTTTCAGGGTCGCATTTCATCGCCTTATCCCTAGCTTCTCTTCTCATTCAGGTCCCAGCAGCCGGGTATCTGCAATGACTCAGCAGAGAGCCAGGGAGGGGTCACTAAAGCAGCAAGCAGGACCACCGCCACCAAGTGTGTGTGTGTTGGGGGTGGGGGGCGTAAATACTCAGCTCTTGGACACCCCCACCTTCCACACCTTCCTTCCCTTTTACTGTAAGAAAGCCGAGAGGCTACCCTTCAGGAGCCGTTTTCTGTCTTTACCACCTCAGTAAAAATGCCCCTAACGACGTTTCAGGATTTTTTAGTACAGACGCAAACTGGCAGTCGGTAAGCAAAAATGGATTAAACATTTTTCATCAAAATCCCCATCATTTGAAGAGCCCTGAGTCAAGAGAATAAATACAGCAAATCCCAATACAAGCAGTCTGGAAATTAACCTCTCCCAGCCCTGATTTCTTCACCCTGTAAATGGGAAATATACGTTTAATGCCACCAAACCTGCCCACTTTACAGCATCTCGTGAGACTAGGAGCTACTTTGTAAACCAGTGCAAACAATTCATGTGTAACACGGTGATTGGCCACATCACCATTCTTACTTTGTTTCTTGTTACCGAAATCTCAAAAATACTTACGCTCGGTGATAATAAGCGAATGTAAGTTCTAGTCACACCTATGCAGTAACTCACGCCACGGCGACACCAGGGGCTTCAAATCCTAAACTGCGCCACAGCGATACGGGAATCTTGAAATTCTAAATTGCGCCAGGGTGGTATCTGAGGCTAAAGCCCTAAATCGCGCCAAGATAAAACCCAGGTCTAAAAATCCTAAATTGCGCCACAGCAATACCCGGGTCTTGAAATCCTAATCGCAACACGGCGATACCGGAGTCTTGAAATTCTAAATCACACCGAGGCAACACGGGTCTGAAAATCCTCAATTGTGCCAGGGTGATATCCGGTGTTAAAATCTTAAATCGCACCAAGATGAAACCCGAGTCTAGCATTCTGAGATCGCGCCAAGGCGACACTGGGTCTAAAAAGCCTAAACCGCGTGGGGCGACGCCAGGGTCTAAAAATCCTAAACCGCGCCAGGCGATTCCGGGGTCTAAAAATCCTAAATTGCGCCAGGGCGACGCCCGGGTCTAAAAATCCTAAACCGCGCCAGGGCGATACCGGGGTCTAAAAATCCTAAATCACATCGGAGTGAAGCCAGGGTTCAGAAACCCTGAATTACACTAGTGCAATGTGGGTGCCTAGAAATCGTAAATCACATCAGAACGATGCTGGGGTCTAAAAATTCTAGATCGCATCTGAAGCAAAAACGGTCTAGAAATCCTTAGACGCTCTAGGACAATGCCGGGGTCTAAAAATCTTAAATAACGCCACGGTGACGGGCAGAGGTTCTAGAAATCCTACATCAGGGAGATCCGGAGTTCTACTGCGGGCAGAAGTGACATCCCCTCCCAACAAGATAAAGCCGAAGGGCCCGCCGCACAGCCCCCTGTGGGGCTTTTCCCTCCACTGCAGGAGTTGCGGTCCGGCAGCCCGAGCTCGGACACAGAGTCCCCACCCGCTAGCAGCGCCCCAGTGCCGGACGGCGGCCGTGAGCCAGCCACACCCCCTCACAGCGGACACGCGCACCCACCTGCGGAGGCGATCTCGGCGCACCATGGCTGCGTCTTATCCCATGCCTCACGGGGCAGCGACCCGGAGCACAGGGGCGCCGAGGCGCCCGCAGCCGCGCAGGGCAGACACAGCCAGCGAGGGCGGCGCCGGCCGCGGCAAGCAGCTAACAGCCGCCCGGGCGTGCGCTGCGGCACTTCGCGAGGCGCGACTGCCGCAGAGGAGGCGCCGGGATGTGCTGGTTGCCGCGGCAGCGCGGAGCCAGTGGGCACCGTCTTTTAGAGACCACCCGCGCCCCGCCCCTGGCCCGCCCACAGCGCCGCAGTGTCCCTCCCACCACAGCGGCCCGCCCTCCCTGCAGCCCCCGCTGCCGCTGCTGCCGCCGCTGCTGCTGCTGCGGAGATGGTGAGCCGCTCTCGTAGAAGCTCCTCTAGGGGGCACCTTCAGGGTGTTGACCCCCGCTAGCACTCCGCTGCTCCCTCACGGCCCCCCAACCCTGGGCTCCCGGTTCTGTAGCAGAAGCTCCTCTGGCGAGTTACGCCGCAGGAAAACACAACGGATCCCCGAAATCCTAACCCTCCCGTTAGACCACCCGGTGGGCCCCCCTAGCCCCAGCAGTGGCCACTAGACCTCAGGTGTGACACCTGCTCGCGTCCGGCGCCATACCCGAGGTGTGGGTTCTGAACTAGGCGAGTGACCAGTTCGAAGCAGCGGTCCATGAGTGCCCGACACCTCCTAGATCCCTAACTGTGGGTAAGGGCACAAATAAGTGGCTAGGGAACGACAAGCTCTGCTCAAGGTACCACCGGGATAATCACCTGATTAATGGGATGGCTGCTTCGGAGCTAAAAGGTCATAACTAGCGGAATGCCTGAGTCTCTCGCTCCACCACGGGGCACGTGTCCTTTGCAGCAGCGCGACGTGGGCCTCGTACCAGAGCCCAGCCGCAGCCCTCCCGCGGCACCCGCGCCCAGCAAAGGACCCGTCCCGCACCAGAATTAATGATCATCACAGTTATGAGACCAAAGTTCCCCTTTATGTAAGATGGAATTCACAACGCAAGGGCCCCAGTGGTACAGAAAAGTGGGAAAGGTTTTTTTCTTCATCCATAATCGTTTAAAAGGCATCTATTACGCCTTTGAAAATAAAAGTGTAGAGAATCACAGTGTCTGTTCATTTGCTGGCTGTAAATTGAAAATTCTGAGGAACGCACGTAGGCTGCAAGCGAGCCAGACAGCCCGAGCAGTGCCGGCTCCCTCCAGCGGGGGCGCTGCAGGCCTCTCTTCTCTTGCGCCTGCCTGACACTCAGTCCAGAGCGCAGACAAGCACGAAGGGCAAAGGCCGGCCCAGCAGAGCCCACCCAGTCCTAACTGTGTACCGGGGAGCCGAGGGCCACCAACCACACATGGGAGAAACCACCATCTATGAGCAAGTCATCAAAACGTGTGGCTCAATCCAAGGTACACTTCTTCTGGGGCCCAATTAAGGGGGTCATGAAAAGAATGCTTATTTAGCACCCACAATGCGCTAAGAGGCAGGGATACAAATATGAACGAGAATGTCTCCTGCCCCAGAGCAAGAGGCTGACCATCCGGTGGGGAAGACAGACAAGAACCAATGCTGCTTAAATGTTCCCTTTAATTTCCTGGCCACATCTGGTGACAGGTTGGCCCCTTCCCCCAACCATGTAAGATTCTCAAAGGCTGAACCCAAGTATTATTCAACTTTTGTATCCCCAGAGCCCGCCACAGTGCCGGCCACAAAGCAGGCCCCTAATAAATACTGCATGAATAAGTACAAGAATTTGAGGGCGCATGGAGGAGGAAGTAATTAAGGGGAGGGGGGAAGGGCAAGGGTTGTCTCGAATGATGAATAGACATTTACCAGAGACAAAGAACATTCCAACCAGAGGAGACGGCATTCGCAAAGCACGGGAGGCGAGGGACGGAACAACCTTTGGGGAAAGCTGCCAGTCCTTTGGGCTGGGGCGCTGACCGAAAAAAAATTAGGCTAGAAAGAGTATTTCATCCTAAGGAGTTTGGAATTTGTCCTAAAGAAAATGAAAAGCCACAGATGGATTTAAACCCTTTATGGCCTTAATTGGTTACTTAACAAAATTTAAATTAGTCCCTTTACAAATGGAGGATTACCTATTTTAACTAACCACCACCTTTAAAGGATTGAATTACTTTGCAAAAATTTAAATCAGTCCTTTCAACGGAGTAAAGGCTTTCCAATTTTAACTAAGATGACAATAGTAACAACCTTTGCATTATATTTTTTCATATTTATTGTCAATGGAAACTATGAACCCTACAAACAATTCTGCACTTTCATTCACCCCACGCCAGAAGCACCCGCATCCAAGATGAAGGCAATTTTGTATTTAATGGATTGAGAGCTCACAAAAGATCTGATTCTGAAAGAGAGGGGATATGTCCACCCACACAGAACAAGCGGATAGGCAGGAGGGGAGACCTGGGGAGGAGGGGTAGGAGGGCCAAGGGAAGCTCTTGAAGGCAACAGAGGCTCTAAGTCTAAAGCTCAAGAAAAACCCTTCTGGACAAAATGGAAGTTCTAGGAAAAACTTCCTTGGAAGAAGAGAGATCAAGGTTGGGAAGGACTTTGAACCCAGAACTTAGGGGGAGAAGCAATCCTGTTCAGAAGAACCACTAGCACAGAAACTAGGAGTCGTAAAAAGGCAGAGATTACCAGATAGAGATCAGCCTGGCTAAAGCCAGGAATTTGCTTTGGAAAAGTCAAGGGAGAGAATGCTAGCGGTACGACCTCAGGAGCCAAAGAGTTAATGAATTTTATAAAAGCGCCTGACTTACTTCCAAAGAGAAGTTTCCTCAAAGGGTATAAAACCCTTGGCGCGCCTGAGAAAATATGCAACCATACATAAATCCAAAGCCAGCCTCTGACTTGTTCTCAGTGCACCCTTACAAATGTTGGCTACCGATGCCACACTTGACTGACGTCACATGCAGGAGTATTCCCTCAGCCAGTAGCTTATCATACATTCCTGTTACATTCCAATTCCAAGACAGTCCCACATAACAAGACCTCTAATTAGTGCAAAAATTAGTATAGAGAACTTGGCATTTATCAGCTCACTGATGTACCACAGCAGTATGAAATCAGCGGGACTGGTACCATGGGTTCAATAATAATATTTTTCCAACCCCTGTTTGAGACCCATAATATGATACGCACATGGGTATTTATGGAGACAACAGGACAGAGCTGGGACTGCCGCTTTCCAGAGCCATAATTACCAATTCAGACAAACTAAAGATATTCAAGATGGGAAAAACTTGGTTGAACAGCCACACGTGTTAAAGAGACTTAGGGTTTTAGTTGATAGGGAGTCTATGTGATACGGTTCCAAAAGAGCCATTGTAGATTGTAGACTGTAATTAGAGAGGTACCCAGCATAAACTAATCCTACTCTATTCTGCTAGTTAGACCTCACAGTAAGTATTTTATTCTGCTCTACAGAGCAGACATTAAGAGACACATAAACAAACAGGAATTTGTTCAGAGAAGATCAATTAACATGCACTGCAAATTATGTCAATGAATGTGTAAAAGTCCTCATATTTTAAGCTCCTGCGATAGTATGGCTCTTCAACCAATTTATCCCTAATCCTCACAATAACTTGGCTAGATGAGTATTTCTTCCACATTTTTCAGAGAAGATAGAGCCCCTCAGAGCATTAAATGTTAGTATGTGAAGGGATTGGGAACTGAGCACAGATGTGTCTGGCTTCAAAGCTGACGTTCTTTCCACTACCCCACACTGTCTCCCTGTTTAAAATAACCGTACATGTTTAGTTGGAAGAAAAGGAGCCTTGTGGAGTAAGTGGAAGAAGGAAATGTGTTAGCAGTCCTCAAATATTTGTGGAAGCAGCGTTAGACATTTTATTCTGTATGGCTCCAATGAGTACGAATTGTAGAGAAACAGATGTTGATTCAACATAAAGAATTTTCCAAGCCAGGGCTGTCTAAAGAGACTGGGTGGCTCAGCCATTTTGGGACATGACAAGTTCCCTGCCACTAAGGGCTGGGTAACCCTGTGGCAGGTAGGCAAGCTCTAGCGGAGTGCATGAAGGACCTTTAAGGTCCCTTCTCATCTGATGGAAACTAAAACTCAGAGAAGTACTGGAACTTGGCCAGGGTGACCCCTGTACGGGAGGGTCAAATCCGCACCTAGGTCTTCCTTGGTCGTCCCTCAGCCCGGAGCTCTCTTTACAATAAGCTGTTTCATGCCGAGAGCAAGACAGATTGAGGAAATTATTATACAATCGCGTCAACCTCTCTCTCAACCAAATTTACCCAATATACCCCAAGACTGGTGCCTTACCTCCTCTTCGGGTTCATTTTTTTGGTTTAAAGTTTTGGCTGCAAAAAGTGCAAAAGGTGAGTGGTGGAGGAGAGAAGCACTGGAGCTGAATAATCCGTTAGCCAGCCGGGGTGAACCTAAATGACAGCCATTTCTCTAGATGACAGTAGTAGCGGGCACCCCCTGTGTTACGGGGCACATTGCAAAATCCCACACCTGGTAGTCCTCCGCTGTTCCACACCTGGAGTGCCTTTTATACCCCCATACAAAGGAATAGTTTGAAGGACTCGAAACAAAATTATATCTTGTATTTTTCTAGCTCTTTATTTTATCATATATATATATATATATATATATATATATATATATATATATAATCTCATCTGATGCTCGCCATGGTCTTCTAAGGAAAACCGCAACTTTCCTAGCTGCTGGGGCACACCACCCTTTCCACCACCACCACCTCCTCCCCGCCCCAAATACTTTCCAGATTATTCCTCCACCCTGGATGAGTGAACCCAGGGGGAGGTATTTCCCTTTTGCTGGATTGCTATGATCGCCACATCACACCTTCTTCATCTGTCCTCTGCCTGTGCCCCCAGGGCCCCCATCCACACTACTAGTGCAGCGCTTCCCCCCGGACCCCATTACTACCCCACTCCGGGGACAGCACCCACACTTGTTGCCCCAACTCCCAACGAAAACCACCCACCCGGCGCCACGAGGCCGCTTCGCCACTGTCACCCAGGCCCCTGAGGCTGCAACCTTCCCACCCCACCCCACGGCTGAACCCACGTGGGAAGGTGCAGCCTCCCCGGAAGTCGAGTCCCCATTCCCTGGAGCCAACCACCGGAATGACTAAACGTTCTGGGGAGTCAAGCTTCAGAGGAGGGTAGGGGACTTCTGTATTCTCTTCTGACCCCGAGGTTCTGGGAAACGATGACCGAGGACCTCACCCACATGACCCTCACACCTCGTACAGCCACCCACGAACACGGCGCGGTCCTGCACGCCCCAGCCCATCCCCGCCCCCTCCTGGGCCGGCAGCGCCCCAGGCAGAGCCCCCGGGAGAGCCGTGGTCCGCGCACACTAGTCACATGCCCCAGGTGTGGCCAGGGTGGCTCCCTCCCAGTCCGTCTCGTACCTGATTCGGGTAAGATCTGGACCACAAGACTCCGTGTTTAGGGAACCTGTTGCACGTGCACTGGCTGAAGTCAGAGATCGCTGGCCTCACCCTAGCGTCCAGGGAAGATGTGGTCAAGCCACCGAATACCCGGCTCTGAGCTAGGGCATCATCCCCACCTCAGCTCTCCGACCCATCACCCCCATATCCAACACGTGAGGCCACCTTCTCACGGCCAGGTGTCAGCACCGCCTGTTGCAAAGGGCATGAAATGGCTGGCAGTGTCTTGGTAGGGACTTTGGATATCGGAGAATAAACATCTTGCTCCCCTCCATTCCCACTACGTTTTGCTCTGTTCGGGTCTCATTGACTCTCACCTGCACCACTGTCTCCTAATTGGTTTCCTCCATCACACCTTTCTCATCCATCATTCACACACCTGCCCAAGTGATTTTCCTAAAATGCAAATCGATCCCATCCCATTCTTCTTGAGACTACTGACTCCTTGTTGCCAGTATTAAATTTAAACTCTTTAGCTTGACATGCAAAACATTTCAAAATCTGGTCCTTGCCTTCCTCTAGAATTTTCTTTCTTACCACCTTCCCTTTCCCACCCCCCAAAACCTCATAATCTGACCAAATGTTACCAATTGTAATTCCTCCCTAAACACCATGAGGCCTCCTTTCTCCCCGCCTTTACACGTGTTCTTCCCTACTTTGGCTATCTAAAAAATTCATTCCTCAAAACTCAACTTACTTATCATATCCTTTTGCAGGCCTCCCCTGAAACCCCCCTACAGAAATGATCCCCCCTCCTCTGTGCCTTGTACACAGTGCAGTAGCTTCACTCACCACACCGTGTTCTGATGACAATTGTGTATCTGTCTTGTCTCTCCTACCACATTGCTGGACCCCTTGAGGGCAAGCAGCATCTTTTTCATGTCTGAGTCCTTTGTGCCAACCCAGCATTTTATAATAATGATGATAAGAATGAATAAAACACACTTGTTGATCACTAAGTGCCGGACTCTGTATTAAACTCCTTACGTACATTACATTATTTAATTCTGTTAACTCCACGAAAGAAGAACTGTTATTATCCTAATTCTGCCAATGAAAAAGCGGAGGCACCGAAAGACGAAGGAGCTAGCCCGGGGATGCAGAGCCAGTAAATCGTGCGGCCATGATTGAACCCAGACGTGTCTCTCCGCGTTTATCTATTAATCCAAAAGGTTTGTAGAATTAAAGTAAGATTTGAAAAATCACAGATCATTTTTTAAAAGTATTAATGCTTACACAGTTCAGTTATTTTTTAAAGGGATAATACATAGCTGTTCTACTCTGGTGGATGGAAAAAGAATGTTCTAATTTAAATTATTGGTATAGAAGGCCAAATAAGAAAATAATCCTGCTATTATTGTATAATATGTTCTTATTGTATGAATGTTACAAATATTTTTGCTAAGAGACTGATATATTATACAGCAATAATAAGTAGACTTTTTCAAAACCTCTTATGGATAATTTGGGGGAGGAGAGATCTAAATTGAAAAAATCACCATAGAATGTTCAAAGACTGGGATACCAGAGTATCGTGAGGGTTGTATGAGGCCTGTATGAGTTGCCGTGTATAAACCTCTTAGAAGAGTGCCTGACACACAGCAAGCACTATATCGATGCAGTTGTTGTCATTGTTAAGAACTTCGATAGTGCGCAATCCAGTTGTGGATATAAACACAGAAGCTGATAAACAATGTGACATGAATAACACAGCAAGACAAAAGTCTATGGGAGCTCCGGGGTGGGGTGGGGGTGGGCGATGGAGTAGCTGCGGGGCAACAACGGGCGCAGGGAACAGCACGGCACCAGGGACGGGATGACTGAGGAATGGGTGTGCTGGTAAACCACGGCGACACCGCCTAACTTCTACAGAAACATTTTATTTGTTGGCAAATCTTTTACTACTCGAGGCTCTACTTCTCAGTACTTCCTCTATGTTTGAAAGTCCCTCACTATTCCAAGCATTCGTTTGCCTCTGGCACAGCAATGGGCCTTGGCCACTGGGCAGAGGAGCAAGACTTTCCCCAAGACGACATGAGAGCGTGTACATGGGGGAGGGAGGGACAGAGGGTGGTGACGGAAACTTGGGATGGTGTGGCCCAGTACTCAAAGGAAGCCCCAGCACCACCCAGAAATCCATGTGGCATCACCGAGACTCGGGGAAGGGAAGACGCATTCCCCTCCCCGCAGGCTCAGAGGAGAAAGAGCTGGGCACAGCCGGGTGATGTGTGCACTGAGCAAGAGGGAAGGACTCACGCAGAGGCCATCACCCGGCTTGGCACGCGCTTCCCAAGAAGACCCGCCTTTTCCCTGCAAGCCCAGGCCAGGCGCCGAGCCCACTGACCCAGAGCTCCCCAAGCAGACGACGTGGCAGGCTGCTTACACGTCTACGTTCTTTACCACAGGCCGTGGACTTTACACGTAGGCACAACATGGTATGTTCGTCGTGTGCTTCAGTAAACACGGTGAGGAAGCTTTTCCGTGGATGGTTCATTCTGGACCAGTGAGATGAGGGCAGCTATTCTGATAGGGATAATTAATGAGACACATAGAGGGGAAAAAAAAAGGGTAAAGATTAAACAGAAGAAGACTGTTGGAAGAATAAAACAGAAACAACTTTCCTGGAGGCCACTTCGGTATTAGCTATCAAAGCTGGCCGGACGATTCCCCTTTGCCCAATTTATCCTACAGGGATACTCCCTGATATATATCCAAGGACGGACAATGCTGCATTATTTGGGGAGATTTTTTTTAACTTCTCGATGCACATGAGAAAGCAAGGTTCAAAACAGTATGTATATTATAATGCTAGTTGTGTAAAAACATACAAATCCTATGTATAGAGGATCTAAATCTCTATAGTTATGTTTACAGTATTGATACCTGTGTATGTGTATTAGAAATACCTGGAAAGATCTAGACATGGCACATTGGCTTAGGGACCAGTTTGGTCTCCAGGAGGATTTGTTTATTGTTTTTTGTTTGCTTGTTTGCTTTAAATTTGAATTCGAATGCCTTTTAGGAAGGGCCCTCGTATTACTATCTTCACTCTCTAGTACTTACACTCAGCTGTTCCCTGTCTGGCTCCTCAGTGCGAGTGGGAAGAAATGGACGAGTGGGAGCCACTGGAGGGATGCTTTTCGTGTTTATTTTCCACTTCTATACTATAAGCAAACATAACTTTTATGACTTAAGGGAGGGTGAGGACAGACATCTTTCTGTGTGGGAGAGAAGAAGGACTGGATAAATAAGAATCTTGAAAGTACAGGCATGGATTTGGAAACTATTGCTATAGTCCAGATAAGGAGGAAGGAGAGTCCGAACCAGCCAGGAACCGCAAGGATGAATTTCGAAACCCAGCTTGGAGGCTTCATTTTAAAGGCCTTATCATCCACTGCAGTTGAAAGACTGCACAGACTCTTCTTTCTTCTTCCTCCATCATGAGTAATTGCAGCCTCTGGCTTATCACACTGGGGGCTCACTGGGCAGGGCTCTGTTGTGCTCTGTGGCAATCCACCTCTACCCGCAGCATTCCTGCAGAGTCTCATTCTCCACGGCAGGCAAGGTCATTTTTTTTTCCTCCTCACTGTGTTGGTACCAGCTGTATAGAAAACAGGAGTTTTCAGCACCAAAAGGTAGAGCAGAAACTTGGATGCCCCTGGACAAAGTCTACCAGATAGTACTGTCCTGGCCTTTGCTGCCTACCTGGTAGTAGGATCAGTGGTTTCCACAACTAACTTTGAGATAATATTAGAAACCCTACGGTCTGCAAATAAGAGTAAAGCTTTACCTTAAAATAAGAACACGGAAAGCTTCCAAATGAAACATTCCCTTGTTTTTGGCAGCAGCTAAAAGACAGCTTGGTGTGAGTCCTGGATGCCATACTATGCTCTTTCATCTGCTGGAAATTCTTCAGTTGAATGAAATTATTTATTTGAAAAAAGTTTCATTTAATTTAGGCTGGTAGTTCAGAGGCTGTCTCTTCTGTGATCTGAGCAGTGGGGAATGGAGCACAGCACTAAATTGGGGAAATTAGGTCATGAGTAAAGTCAGGCCCATGATTTACTCACCTCTTTGGCAGGTTCAATCCAGAGAGGGAGGGGGAGAGACAGAGACAGAGACAGAGACAGAGACAGAGAGAGAGAGAGGATTACTCCCCCCTGTAACCCACTCTACCCCATTCCCACTATCTCTGTCCCACAACATTAATGCCTGTCAGAATGTTCAAGTTCTCTAATGCAAATCCATTGAGTTCATACAAGTATCCAAATTTCCATCAATTGATAGGTGGAGAAATAAAATGTGGTATATGCATACAATAAAATAGTATTCAGCAATAAAAAAGATTGAGGTTCTAATACATGATACAACATAGATGAACCCAGAAAACATTATACTAAGTGAATGAAGCAGAGACAAAGGACCACATATTGTATGATTTCATGTCTACAAAATGTTCAGAATAGGCAAATCTATAGAGATAGGAAGTAGATTAGTGGTTACCTTGGGGTGAAGAAGGAATGGGGGAAGAGAAGTGATTGCTAATGGGAATAGGGTTTGGAGGGGAAGGTGGTGAACATATTCCAAAATCGATAGTGGTAATGGTTACATTACTATAAATAAACTAAAAACCATCAAATCATGTAATTTAAATAGGCAAATCATATGGTGTGTTAATTATATCTCAATAAAGTTGTTATTAAAAAATAAACGGAAGAAAAGATGTATACCAAGAAAACGTTAATTTAAAAAGGTGAAGTGACTTGTAACATTAAAAAAGTTTTTGGAACAAGGAATATTACTATGAATAATGAAGAATTTCACAATGAAAAGGGGATCAATTCATTTTTTTAAAAATCCTAAATCTGTATGCATAGGATAACAGAGTTTCAAAATAACTGAAGCAAACACTGATGGAATGTAGGGGAGAAATAGACAAATCCACAATTATAACTGGGGATTTTAATATTCCCCTCTGAATAATTTATAGAGGAAATAAACAGAAAATGAGAATATAGAACACTTGACCAACACTATCAATCTACTTGAACCTTTTGACATTTGAAGAGAACTCCAGCCCTGACCGTCGTGGCTCAGTTGGTTGGGTGGGGCCCCGTAATTCCATCCTGGGTCGGAGTGTGTTCAAGAGGCAACTGATCAACATTTCTCTCATGTCAATGATTCTCTCCCTTTCCCTCTCTTCTCCTCTCTCTAAAAATAAATAAATAAAATCTTAAAAAAAAAAAGGGGGAAGAAAACTCCCCACAACAAAAGTAGAATACACAGTCTTTTCAACTGAACATGGAATATTCACCAAGAATGATTATGTTCTGAACCATAAAATAGGTCTCAATAAATTTGAAAGGACTCAACTCATATGGCACATGTTCTCTAACCACAATGAAATTAAATTTTAAATCAATAACAGAAAATATATGAAAATCCACGACTATTTGGAAATTAAACGATACACTTCTACGTAATTTATGGGTCAAATAATAAATCACAAGAGAAAGTATTAACTATTTGACTAGAATGGAAATAAAAGTACAATATAACATTTGTGAGATACAGCAAAAGCTCTGCTAAGAAGGAAATTTATAGCAATGAATGCTTGTATTCAACAAGAAGAAATGTCTCAAATCAAAAAATGAATCTTCCACTTTAAGAAACTATTTTAAAAAGAGCAAAGAAAACCCAAGTGAATATAAGGAATAATAAAGAGCAGAATCAGCCAAATAGAAAACAGAAAAACAATAGGGAAAATTAATGAAAATAAAAGCTAGTTCTTTTAAAAAATCAATAAAATTAGTAAAACTTTAGCCAAGCTAATCAGGAAAAAGAAAAAAAACAAAACTTACCAATATCATGAAGAAAAGAAAAGAGAATACAGGCCCTCAGACATTAAAAGGATGAAAAGAGCATATTATGTGCAACTTCATGCCAATAAATCCAACACCTTCAATGAAACAGACAAATTCCTTGAAAAATTGAATTTACCAAAAATCACTCAAGAAGAAAAAGATAAACTGAATATCCCTATATCTACCAAATAAATTGGATTCATGGTTAAACACCTTTCCACAAAGAAAGCTCCAAGCCTGGGTTACTTCACTGATGAATTCAACCAAATAGTTCAGAAAGAAATAGTCCCAATTTCACAAAGTCTTCTAGAAATAGATGAAGAGGGGACGCTTTCCAAATCATTTCATAATGCCAGCATTATTTTCTGGTCAAAACCAAACAAAGGCTTTATAAGAAAAGGAAATGACACACCAATATCTTCATAAACATAGATACCAAAATTCTTAACTAATTTTGGGCAAGTTGAATCTAACAATATATAAAATGAATGACTAAATGGGGTTTATCCCAGGAATGTGAAATTGTTTAAACCTTCAAAAATCAATCAGCGTAACTTACCCCTTTAGCAGGCTAAAAAAGAAAAACTATCTCAATGGATGCAGAAAACTTTTGGCAAAATTCAAACCACATATTTAATAAAAATGCTTAGCAAACTAGGAATAGAACTTCCTCGACCCAAAAAAGGACATCTATGAGAAAATACGGCTAACATTGCTCTAACGCCTTCCCTCCTAGTATGGGGACTAAGGTGAGGAGATCTGCTCCCACATTTCTGTCCAGCATTGTGCTGAAGGCCCTCGCCAGTGGAATAATGCAAGAAAAAGAAATAAAAGTTATACATATCGGGGGGAAAAGTAAAACTACTCTATTTATATACAATATGATTATGTATGTTGAAAATCCTAAAGAATCTACCAAAAAGCTATGAGGACAAGAAGGGCATTTAATAAGATTATAGAATTCAAGATTAATATACAAAATCAAATGTATTTCTATTTACTAGCAATGAACATTTAGAAATTGAATTTTGAAACAATGCCATTTACTCTAATATCCAAAAATATGAACTACTTGGGGATAAATTAAATAAAATATTACAAGATCTGTACACAAAAACATTACTGAGGAAAATTAAGGAAGATCTAAACTAGTAAAGATTTATATCATGTTCATGGATTTTTAAAAAACCCAATATTGTTAAAATATCAGTTCTCCCCAAATTGACCCACAGATTTGACACAATCACAATAAAAAGCCAGAGGCTGTGTGTGTAAAAGAACAAGCTGAGTTTGCTGTTTATATAGAAAGGCAAAGGACCTAGAATCGCCAAAAAAAAAAGTTTTAATAAAGAACAAAGTTAGAGGATTTACACCACCTTATTTCAAGACTTACTACAAAGCTATAGTAATCAAGACAAGGTGATGTAAGTGTAAAAATAGACATGCACAGCAACATAACAGAATAAAGAGTCTAGAAATAGACTCACATATGTATGGTCATGATTTTGATTTTCAATAAAGTTGCCAGAGCAATTCAGTAGTGAAAGGATGTTTTCAGAAAATAGGAACGGAACAAATGGCTAGCCAGCTGCCAAACATACACGCAGGGAAAGACACCCTAGACTCTCGCTTCACATAATTCACAAAATTTAATTCAAAATTAATCATAGCCCACATTTAAAATGTATTCAAAATGGATTACAGATATAAACATTGTAAAAACTATAATGGTAATAACTTGGGAAGAAAATGTAGGAGAAACTCTTAGAAGGCTTTGGTTAGACAAAGATTTCTTAACTAGGCTGTAAGAATATAAAATATAACCAAAAAATGATCATTTGGACTTCATCAAAATCAAAAGTCACTGTGATAAAAATGAAAAAGAAAGCCACAGACTGAAAGTATTCACAATACATATGACTTACAAAGGACTTGCATCAAACCTATATAAAAAATCCTGCAAGTCAATAAAAAAGACAATCCAATTTTAAAATGAACACGTTTCAAACAGACACTTCACCAAAGAGGAGATATCAATGGCAAAGAAGCACAATAAAAGGTGCCTACCATCGTCCCTCAGTAGGAAAATGCAAATTGAAGTCACAGTGAAATACTGCTTCAGACCTAGTAAGTGACTAAAAATAAAGACTGACAATACCACGTATCGGCAAAGGCATGGAACAACTCTCCATGAAATTCTCTCATACATACTCTCATGAAATTCTCATATACATTGCAGGCAAGAATGCAAAATGATATAACCCCTTGGAATACAGTCAGACTGTTTCTTACAAATACATACTTACTATATGACTCAAATACGCTGATGCTGAATATTTATCCATGAGATATGAAAGCATACATTCACAAAAGACTTGTTGAACGTTCAGCTGTTTTATTTGTAGCAGCCAAATCCAGAAAAAACCCAAATGTCCTTCAGCCTGTAAGTGGATACATCATACAATATCCACTCAATTGCATAATACTCAGCGATAAAAAGGAATAGATTACTAATATGTGTGACAATGTGGATATTTCTTAAAGGCACTATTCTAAGTGAAAGAAGCCAGATACAAAAGACTACAAACTGTATGATTCCATTTACATAAAATTTCTAAAAGGGCAAAACTGTAGTATCTATTGATCGAAAGCAGATTGGTGGTGGCTAGAAGTCAGGGGTGGGGATAGGGAATTAATTGCAGAGGGTACCCAGGGACCTTTATGGGACGGTAGAAATATTCTACACATAATGATTATGCATGTAGTGGAATGTCTATATTCAAAACACACTTAAAATTATTAAATTTTATTGATGTAAACTATGCTTCAATGAAGCTGACTAATAAAATGATATTGGTGGTGGACACTCAAAATAATATATAGATGATGTATTAAAGAATTATACACTTGAGACCTATATAATTTTATTAACCAATATAACCCCATAAGTTCAATGAAAATAAAAAATAAAATGATATAAAAATAATAGTGTAAGTCTAGAAAAAGTCTGGAAGAACATACATTACATTCTTAATAATGGGAATGAGATCACGAAATACTTTCACTTTCTATTTCACTTCATTATATATTTTTATAATATTTCATCTCTTTACAAGGAGACTTATGTTAGTCAGGATTCTTGCAATTGCTAGTGACAGAAACCCAACTCAAACAAACTTAAGAAAAGGAGGAATTTTCGGTCCATATGCCAGTATAGTCGGGGTAGATTCAGACAGTGCTGAATCTAGGTGTTCCAGAGACTTTGTTGAGAACCAGCCTTTCCCCATCTATTGGGTCATCCCCCCTCTGTGTCACCTTCATACTCAGATGGCCTATTTCACTGTGATTATGACAAAGCAGCCTACTAGCTCAGTAGTTCCTGAGGAGAAGACACATCAGGAAAAGTCCTGGGCCAACTTTTAATGACCCAGCTTGGGATACCTGTCCTTCCCAGAGCACTGGGACTCGGATGGCCAGGCCCAGGTCACAGGACCATCCCCAGAGCTGAGCAGGGGTAAGGTGGTCTCATCCTCACACTGAAGAGTGATTCCCAAATATAGATAAAAAGAAGAGGCTCTGATGTCAGAATAAAAGCAGGTTGGCGGGTGAGAGCAGGAGTTAACTACTACAATGGACAACTTTTGGGATCAGGGAGAAAAAAATTTGTTTTTAATCTTCCGACTGACTGGGCCCAAGGCACCACCCTTTGGTGCTCTTCTAGTCGAGCGGGGTGTAAGGGAGAAGAGAGGCATGTCCTGGCCTATTGTCATGAACAGAATGTCTGTGTGCCCCCAAAACTCACAGGCTGAAACCCTAACCTCTAACGTGATGATATTAGGAGGTAGGGTCTTTAGGAGATAAGTAGGAGAGATGAAGTCATGCGAGTGGAGCCTCCATGTTGGTATTTGTTTTCTTACAAGAAGAAACGACTAGAGCTTTCTCTCTCCCCACCATGTGCGGATACAATGAGGAGGGAGCCATCTAAAACCCAAGAAACACGCCCTCACCAGACAGAGTCTGCTGGCCTCTTGACCTGGGGCATCCCAGCCTCCAGAACTATGAGAAATATATGCTTACTGTTTAAGTCACCCCGTCTGTACTATTTGTTACAGCAGCTAGAGTTGACAAAGTTACCTATGTACCAGCATGCTTTTGTTACAACCAATATTGGCTTTCGGTTCTTCAGTTTGGTGAAGAAAGAATTCAGAGCCAAGAACTCTAGCACAAGAGAATATTTACTGAGCATGCCAAGGAAAGTACACGCAAAGGGATGATTTGAGCAGGCCGCTCAGAGAGCTGCCTTAGCCTTTTAGAAAGAAAGTCACAGAAGCAGAAGAAGGGCCCCAGTGGGGCTGCATGGACTCAGGAAACAAGTTACAGAGGCAAAAGGAAGGCCCTTGGAGACAGTGTCGGGGGCTTAGCCCGGGACAAGCTGCCACTGCCTGCTGTTCCCCTGTTTGCAATTCTCTTTGGGGACCCATGGAGCTTAGGAGAAAGAAAGTAAAGGTACGTGCCTGAAGAAGGAAGGTACGAGTGTGCTCTAGGGAGACAGTGCACCCTGGGTCCTTGTCTTAAGGGTTTTATCTGTTTTCTAAAGGCAGAAATTTTATGGGAAGTCTCAGGGGAAGATCTCAGTAGACTATCACCCGCTTCCTAGGTGTGTCCTTTCAGGGTCGTGGTCTCTGCTATCAGCTGATGCTAGCGTAGGGGGGTCACTAGTCATTGCATCTGGTCCTGATGTCAGCCACGGCATCACTTCAACTGGTTTTGCTGCTTTTCTGGGCCTGGGGCTGAAACACAACTGAGGCCTAGATGTTACCTCTAGTTTGACCGAAACTCTGTCTCCGTGGTCAGTACGCCTGACTGCCGGAGGCTTTGTTCCTAAGATTATTTGATGCAGGTCAGAACTTCATTGTCCTGAGGGTTTAATTCTTAAGGGAGTGGACCTGCAAGGAAGAAGGAGGCAGGTGAGTCAGGGCACTGCATGGGGCCAGTTTGAATCAGCCATCTGTCTCAGTTTTTCCATTCCCTTTGCTAAAGAATTTTCCTGGCTTCTCACTATGCTGCCTCACCTTAGGATAGATGGGAGAGGAGCTCAGGACGATGCCATCCAAGGGGAACCCCACCCTGGCCAAAACAGAAAGCAATTTGTAGGAAGGAGTGGAGGTAAAATTGAGCTTAGAGGGTCTTGGTATTAGTCCCTTGAGGGAGATGGCATAGAGAATTGACTAAGGATAAAAAACGGATTTCTAAGTCAAGCTGAGGGTGGGTTAGGCTGCTCCATGCGACCATTCTGGGGTATGGGGATGGCTGAAGCCCTGGTAGGATCACTTCCAGGCACCACCTGTACTCAAGTTCCAGGACAAAGACATTGCACTTCTGCAGTGTTGGGCCAGTCGTGCTTGATGGTAAATAATTTCAAGCACATTTATAGTAATACAAGTAGGAATGCACTATGAAGTAGAATGCAAGAATTACATGAATGTTAAAGATAAAATACAGATTTCTTGGTTGAAATAACTCCTGCAGGCTGCCTCTCACTCTCTCCTTCACATGAATTCATCTCCTCTGCCATTAGGAATGCTTTGATGGAAATTTGAATATTTCTTTAAGGAATAAGGGCTGGGGATAAGGGATGTTCTTGGGGTTTTTACAATGTCAGAACACTTTGCCAGAAGAGGAAACCAAGCAAGGATTTAGAATTGAAAGATATGGGATTTTGAAGACAGCGCTAACATCTGGAGGGGCTGGCAGAACTGATGTAAGTATATGCATTGGGGACCGAAGGTTGGGACTGCTCACGCGAGCCCTAAGAACAGCTGTGTTCCCGGGTAACATCTCACGTGGAAAGTATGGGATCCTGCACTGGCTTGGGGTCTGGATTAGTGTCTCTTGGTAGGAGCAGGAATCTAGTGTTCTTGGAGAGGCAGATTCATTTCTGGGGTCAGAGGAAGTTCATCTCCAAACAACGAGCTCTCGCGAGCCAGCTTTCAGCTTCAGAATTGGTGGAGGAGAGAGATGGAACGCAGGGGGTTTGAGTTCACCAGTTTCCAAAAAAAATGGGAGATCAACAAAGGGTCGTAAAAGTACAAAGATGTTTTTAACACTGAAAAAGGAAGAAAGACAAAATGGGCAAGATAGCCCTTCCCCCAGAAGAGAACCAATAGCTGGCGACTGGTCTTCCTTTCCCCTCTGACTCCCTTTCGTCACAAAGCAGGAAAAGACTTTATCAGAGATCATATTCTGGGGAACCGGGCACCAGTGAAGACCAGGATGGGCCCCCCCTTTCACGCATTCTGGATGACATGAAAATTACCTCCAGGAGGACTTAACGAAAAGACAGAGAGATCGGCCAGTGCTACTGCAGTAATCATGTTGCAATGTACACATGTATAAAACCTACACGTTATATACCTTAAACGTGCTCAATGTTATATGTCAAACACATCTCATTAAAAAAAAAGAAGAAGAAGACAGAGGGAAGACCAGTGCAAGGCAATTAACTGGACATCAACACCCTGACTGCCGGACAGCCAAGGACACTGCCCCTTCTGTCTCCCCTGGGTGGGGCCCCCTGAAATCTTCATCAGGAAGCCTCAACTCTCACAGCAGATTTTTAGAGGACGGGGAACAAGGAGGGGTGGAGTAGAATGGGAGAATTCAACTGGCAATATAGATTCTTGGACTGAGGAGGATGAAGAAATTAAATTAATTACAAACCGAAAGGCCAAACAAAAGAAACAAGCAATCAGCCTGAACCTAGAGCATTATGTTCTGGAAATCCAATTTGCACATAGAGAGTGGAGGGGCCTTCACAGAGGGGGGCCGGAGCTGAGGACTTGCTAGTGAACAGGGGACCGTTGCCCTGGAGACAGTCTTAGCTTAGAAATGGCAAAGAGGAAAATAACAGGGGCTTAAGGGAGAAAGAAGAAAAAAGGGCCCTACTTAGGATGGCTGAAATCTTAGAAACCAGACCAATCCATGAAAGAAATGTATTTAAAAGGACAAACAGATTTAACTGTTTTGAAAAGTGAAGATAGGAAGAAGGAAGCTATTTTAGTTGTTTCTAGGTTAGGATGGGTAATCAGACACTCAAGAGATTTAATAGAGGGGAAGAGGGAAATATTTTAGGAGCAGAAACTGGGATACACCTGCCTGTCTCCTAGCCTCTGCCTCAGAGGGTACTATCAAAATGTGCTCTCCAAGAGCCACTGTTGGAGAAATAATAGCACAACTCAGTTCAGGGAACTGCCTCCTTGGTGTCCATGATAATCACTTGAGGTGGCAAATTTAAGAGGGAGAAGAAGTCCAGAGCTATTGGCATGAAATCCACAGATGCTAATTGGCTAGTTTCCAGGCCCGGGGAAATGGCTCAGGCAACTATGGCCAGGAGGTTTCGGGGTCAGAACGTGATAAAAGTTGATTTGGGCACCACTCTGCAAGATGGCTGAGAGTTTTTGTACTGAATTTGAAACTCTGGAGGGCTGGACTCGAGAAGGGGTTCCCACCTGGGTGGCCTGCAGCAGGACGACCCAGTGAGATAGGTCAAAGGGCTTAGCATACGGGGACAAATGGGAGAACCAGGATGAGCACAGAAGACAGACACGGAGCTGAAAACAGTAGCCAGTAACAACGAAAGGAGGAATGGGAGCACCTGGATATTGTAGCAAGGAGGGCCCTGCACAACTGCTGAGAAGGGGTTCAGATGGTGGCTTTCAAAGCGTGGTCCCCCAACCAGCAGCATCCGCGCCACCTGGGATGGGGCGAAAATGCAAATGCTCGGTACCCCTGAATTGGCAGCTCTCGAGGTGGGGCCTAGCAATCCGGATGGCAGCCATCAAAGTTTTGGCGAAGTTTGAGAGCAATCCTGCTCAGGCACCCCTGACTTGCCTGTAACGGCTGATGGAGACAAACTTGCTGGGGAGCGGGGCTCCCTTAAAACCCTCACCCAAGCAGGTAGATAAATGGTGGGACCCACTGAAGGGAAGCCACGTCTGGGGTTGACATCAGTGTTAGGCTGACGGTGGGAGAGATTTCAAGCAAGAATCCTAGCTCGTAGAAGAAAGGTAGACGAGATCAGTTTAAGTAACAGGACTTTGGAAAGAATCAGAGCTCACCAATAAGCTCTCCCCATCGGAGAGCTAACTCTGGGAACCCACAGGTCCGTAATGGAAAAATCAGTGAACCCAGTGAAAGAAAACAAACAAAGATGACCCCGTGATCTTCACAGTGAACGGGTCTGCAGATCAGAAGGCCCCCAGGAAATGGGAAAGGAACATTTCCAGCTTGGAGAGATCAGGTAGAAAAGCAACAAGAAGCTTTAGACATCAGGAACAAAAAACATGCAGAAATCACTAGATGGGGTCAGGGCACTAATGGAGAAGACTGTAAATGACTGTAATTTTCAGAGCTGTGAAGCCATAAATTGCACTGGGAGGACTGCCTGCTATTAGTGTAGCACTCGCTGCTCTCGAGATGAAGCAGCTGGAGGCTGTGGAATTGGTTTGAATTATTCCTGGAAAAAGAAAGAAAATTGAATATGAAGGATAAGAGGTCTTCTGCCACCCCTCCGAAGAGATGGGGCCCACAGCTCTGGATGTAGGGACCATCTTCAGAGGCGAGTCTACCTTCGAGTTTTTGTAATCCAAGGATGGAATTTTGAAGCTACAAACTCAAGGGCACTTTAATAATAATAATAATAATAATAATAATAATCAACTGCCAATTCTCGCTACCATTAAACTTTTGGTTTCATGGAGAGGCAGTGGAAGGGCCTGAGCCTAGGAGGGCAGCGGCGCTATCCAAGACGTGCAGTGGGAACGGAAAGTGTTGTTCTGGAAACTGTCTTCGTTTTGGAAAAGACAGAATGCAAACTAGGAACATAACAGCGGCTTAAGGGAAAGAATGATAAGACCCAGTACCCTGTCAAGTTCTAACCCCATAAGCTGCTGATGCAGCAATAGGAAATAAGAGATAAGATACAGAGTCAAAATGAAGGAGGATCAAGGCGCCAGGAAATCCAAGAATGAGAACTAGGCAAGTGGGTAAGCCCCACGATGGAGCACCGCCAGAGCCCAATCCACTTCAAAGCTCTCCTCCGTCCTCTTGCTGTTTTTGTTCTCTGCTTGGTTTGTAACAGCTTTATTGAAAGATAACTGATGTGCAATAAACCACAAACATTGCAAGCATGTGATTCCATGAATTTGGACATGTGTATACACCCCTGAAATCATCACCATAAACAAGATACTGACTGTGAGCATTCCACCCCCCTCCCCAAATTTCCTCCTGCCCCTTTGTAATCCATTTCTCACTCCCTTCCCTGAACTCCCCTCCCCTGCTCCCATCCCCAAGCAATCAATCGATTCCTGTCACTTAACTCCTGTTAGACTTTTCTAGAATTTTATACAAATGAAACTGCAGCACATACTCTTTTGTGGATGTCTTCTTTCACTCAACATAATGATTTTAAGATCCAGCCATGTCGTTGTGTACGCTGATACCTTCTCTTTTTATTGCTAAATAGTATTCCATTACGTGGAATCAACTATATAGCCATCAACCATCAATTCATTCATTTATTAATTTATCTAGTTATCTGCAGATGAACATTTGGGTTGTTTCCATTTGGGGATATAATAAATTAAGCTATTACAAACATTCATATGCAAGGCTTTGTATGGATACATTTCTCAAGTAAACACTGATGATGTATTATTTGATTCGGGTTTAATTTGCTAATTTTTGTGACTATGTTCATGAAAGACATTGGCATCTAGTTTTCCTATTATGTCTTTGTCCAGTTCTGGTATCAAGGTAATACTGGCCTAATAAGATGGGTTGGGAAATGTTTCTTCCCCTTCTGTTTTCTGGAAATTTTTGTAAAGAATTGGTACTTTTCTCCCTTAAACTGTTGGTAGAATTTATACCTAAAGCTATCTTGGCCTGGAGGGTTTTTTGCTGGTTAGCAAATTTCTGGGGAAAAGGAGATTTTTACAAATGCAATTTCTTTAATACATCTGACCTATTTCTTTTTGAGAAAGCTTTAGAAGTTTGCATATTGACAAATTTATTGACATATATTTTTCATAAATCTTATTATCCTTTTAATGTTTGTTGGAGCTGTAATGATATCCTTCATTTATTCCTGATATTGTTCATTTGTGTCTTCTCCTTTTTTTCTTGTTCAGTATGACTACAGGCTTATACGTGTTCCCAGAGAACCAGCTTTTAACTGTCTCAAAGAATGAGCTCTTAAGCAAGTTTCCAGGACCTTGAAACAGTAACATCTTATCACGAGAACATTCCAGACCATATCTAAGACACTCACTTACTGGTACAACTAAAGCAACTCAGATTATCAAGGAATTATGCTTGAATATAAATTCACCATCCATCTCAATACAGAGGCCCCAGCAGGGCTGAAAGAGCTAGCTCTCCTGGCACCAAGAATTCAGTTTTTTCATTCACAGAAATCCACAGGTGTCCTTAAACCAGTGTGAGAGCTCTACATATCATGATTTGTTAGTCATGTGGGTGTCCTGTGAGTGCTCTGCTCCAGTTAAGATCCAAAGATTAGCGCAGCTAACCAAGAAAAAAGAAGGAAGGTAAAAATTACCAATATTAGGAATAAAAAAGAGAGACCCCTCCACCAAAATTAAAAAACAATAAGGCGATGTGGAAAACAACTCTATGCCTTAAAATTCAAGAACTTTGATAAAAGGAACTAATTCCTTGAAAGACACAAATTACAACAGTCACTACAGAGGGAAGAGATAAAAATATTTCTGATAACCCTGTATCTATTAAAGGAATTAAATTTATAGTTAAAAACTGACACCCCCCACCCCCAATTCATGACAAGATGGTTTCCCTGTTAATTCTATTAAATACTTAAGGAAGAAATAACACAAACTCTGCACATTCTCTTACACAAAATACGAAAGGAAAGAAACACTTCCCTACTTACTTTATGAGACCAGCATTACCCTAAATACAAAACTCGGACAAAGTTGTTTAAGAAAACTGTAGACTAATATCTCTCATGAATTAGGCACAAAAATCCTTTTCAAAGTATTAGCAAATTGAATCCACCAATATATAAAAAGAAAAATACAGCCATGGCCAGATGGCTCAGTTGGTTGGAGCACCATCCTGAACACCAAAGGGCTAAAGGTTCAATCCCCAGTCAGGGCACATAGCTAGGTTGTGGGTTTAATACCCGGCCTGGGTGCATGGGGGAGGCAACAGATCGATGTTTCTCTCTCATATTGATATTTCTCCTTCGCATTCATGTTTCTCTCTCTCTATCCCTCTCACTCTCCACCCCTTCATCTCTCTCTAAAAGAATAAAGAACATATCCTCAGGTGAGGATTAAAAAAGAAAAGAAAAATACACATGACTATATGGGGTTCACATTAGGATTTCAAGGTTGGACCAACATTCAGTAGTCAATCAATGTAATGGTAACTATAATTATCAATACTGTATATTACATTTGAAAGCTTTTAAGTAAGTAGACCTTAGATGTTATCGCTACACACACACACAAACACACACACACACACACTTATAATTTTGTAAAGGGATGAAGACATTCACTATCCTTAGTGTGGTAATCAATATATACATGTATCTAATCTTCATACTGTATATGTCAATAAAATTTCAATAAAGCTGGGGAGAAAATTAATCATAGAATTCACCACATCAATTGACTAAATGAGAAAAATCAGATGACCATATAAGTAGATGCAGAAAAATCTTCAGACAAAATTCAACATCAATTAATGATTAAAAAACAAACTCCCAGCAAACTAGGAATAGAAGGAAACTTGTTTAATCTAATAAACAGTATCTGCAAATACTACAAAAACATCTACAGCTAACATCATAATTAATGGTGAGAGATTAAGTGCTTTCCTTCTAAGATCTGGAACAAGGCAAGGATGTCCTCTTATTCACCACTCCTATTCAGCATTGTATTTGAAGTCCTAGCTAGTAGGATAAGGCAAGAAAAAGAAATAAAAAGTATATAGATTAGAAGGGAATAAATAAACTGCTTTAGTCATAAGCAACATGTAGAAAATCCCACAGAATCTACAAAAAACAAAAACAAAAAAAACCCTCCTAGAATTAAAAAGTGAGTTTAGCAAGATTGCAAGACACAAGATTAACATACAGAAGAGAGGTTAATTCTGTTTCTATATACAAGCAATGAACAATTGGAACCTGAAATTAAAGCAAAACAATGCCATTCACAACAGCACCATCTTCAAAAAGGACAGATATAAATCTGACAAAATATGGGTAAGATCTTATGTAGAAAACTAAAACACACAGATGAAAGAAATAAAAGAAGAGCTAAATAAGTGGAAAGATATAGCATGTTTATGGATGGAAGACTCAATATTATTAAGACATTCATTCTACCAAATATGGGCTGTAGATTTAATGCAGTCCCAATCAAAATCCCAGCCAATATTTTTTGTAGATTTTTATAAGCTTATTCTAAAATTCACATGGAAAGCCAAAGGAATTAGAATAGCCAAACAATTTTGAAAAATAACCCATTACCTTATTTCAAGACTTACTATTACTATAACACTATAGTAATCATGTCAGATGTAGGTTAGCCGGAATGCCGGGGAAACCCCAGGCTGGAGCGTGACAAACCAATCTGACTGTATTACACATGTATGGCATAACCTTACTTAAGGGTGTCCAGAGAAAAGGAGCTGACCTAAGCATCTTTAGAAATGGCATTTGACTAGAAGTGTTAAGGTTAAAGACAAAAGAAACCATACATAAAAACTGTATTCTATCATTAATTTGTTTCTCATTGGAGTACAGGTTCACAATTCTGAAATTCCTTTACATGTACATAGGGGATGAACAAGTAAATAGATGATGGATGATGGGAGCCTGGTTTCTCACCATTGGAGAGGGAAGAAAGGAAGGATAAAATAGCCCAGTGGTACTGGTTTGGAGTCAGAGGAATCAGTGTCAAACTTATGTATGTAATATATATATTTAAGAATATATATTACACATACATGTAATATATTTTTATATAATATATACATGTAACATAAGTATATAATGTAATATATGTATGTGTGTGTATATACTCACACCTGTGATATATATACACACACACATATGTACACGCAGAAACGATTATGGATATATTTATGATTTAGCCTACGTACATATAGTGCCTGGCCCTGCCTGCTGAGAGAGCGTAAAAGCAATGACATCTGAGTAGTAATGAACAAACCCAGTGCCCACATTTTCATTTCTATATACCATTTTTTAATTAAAATAAAACCAAATGGGCATCTTGAAGAAATGTCTGATTCTAAGACTGCGGAGAGGAAAGAACAAGAAAGTGGCATCTTGGAGTACCAGAAGGCAAGAAAGTACTCAGAACACCAAAGAACGGGGGCACAGCAAGGGGACATTGGAACCAACCTGAAAAACTTCCCAATTGCTAAACTGGAACAATTTGAGCAAAGAAATAAATACCAGTATTGGATTATAACCCAATATACAAAGTAAATATACATACGTCCATACTTACACCAATAAATGATTCATGGACTTAATGAATGAAATTGAAGTAAAGAAACAAATCTTCTCTAGATAAGAATTCCAAATAATATAGAGATATGCAGATAGATATTCTTCACTCCAACAGGTGGAATTTAATTCCTTCCTCCCTTGACTTACTCTGATTTCTAGTATGAAGTATGAAAAGGGAGAAATATTCACTATATCGTGGAAAAACCTGGCAAATACTGCGTTAACTAAATGATCGAGGCTAACATCCCCGGATGTACTATGTGGATATCATGCGCCTCCTAATAAGATGTGATGAGGAGGGCACCTTACCCTTGTGGTCTTTCTTCCAAAAGCCCAGAACTCCAATGTAACTACGAGAAAAGCATCAGAAAAACTGAAGAACACTGTAGAGAATACCTGACCAGAACTCTTCAAAGCCATTGAGTCATGAAAAACAAGGGAAGACTGAGAGACTGTCACAGACCAGAGGAGGCTAAGGGTAGGGTATGTGACGGCCAAGTGCAATGCGGTGCCCTGTACAGGGTCCTAGGATGGAAAGAGGACACTAATGGCAAAAGTTCTGGAGTTCGGTTAGTAAAAACAAACTGATGCTGGTTTCTGAGTTTTGACAAATGCACAGTAATGGAGGAAATGCTAAGAGACATGAGAAGTCTCTGTTATCTTTGCAACTATTCCGTAAATCTAAATTTATTCCAAAATAAAACAGTGGTTTTAAATGAAGAGGAAATAAAGACATTTTCAGACAAACACAAAGCTGAAATAATTTGTCTCTGGCACTACTATACTACAAGAAATGTGAATGAAATTTTTCACTCTGAAGAAAACTGTTACCCGAAGGAAAATTATTCCTTCTTGAAAGAACCTCAGCTACACACCCACACACAGGCATCGTGGCAAGTATATGGGTTAACATAAATAAATGTTTTCACTTTTGTAATTGCTTTAACGTATAATTGATTCTTTAAATTAAAACATTAAGAATGTCTGGTGAGATTTATATAGAGAGAATGTAAAAGTATGACAAGAACACAAATGACCAGCAGGTTCTACAGATGTACACAGTTGCATACTTAATATTAGTTATAATATTATTTGAAGGTGCAGTGTAATAAGACAAAGATGGATATTAGAAGATATAGAACAAATGAAGAAAAATAAAACAAGGAGCCTTATAATTAACAATGCAATAGGGGAAGTAAAGTAAAATACTGAAAAAAAAATACACAATTGAAGCAAAAGACAGCAGAAAAAGAGAAAAAAAGAATAAAAATCAGATGAAACAAATAGAAAATAGCAAGATGGTAGACATAAGCCAGACCATATATGTAATTAAATAAAATGAAAATACTCAATTACAAGGCAGAGATTGTCAGAGTGAATTACAAAATAAAACCCAACTACATGATGACTACAAGAAACACACTTGCTATATAAAGAAACAGATGAAAATAAAAATATGGAAAAAGACATAACATGCAAACCCTAATGATAAGAAACCTGGAGTGACTGACAGTATAATATCAGAGAAAGGAGACTTCCGAAAAAGGAAGATTGGCAGAGACAAAGAAGTACTGTATCGGTTTTCTACAGCTGCATAACAAATTACCACAAGCCTGACAGCTTAACACAGCACCCATGGACTAGTTCGCATCCCGTGCATAAGAAGACTGGCGTGGCGTGACTGGGTTCTCTCGGCAGGGTATCACAAGACTGAAATCAGCCAGGTTGAGTTTTCATCTCGAAGCTCGGGGAAAATAATTTGCTTTCAAGCCCACTCTTGTTGGAAGAATTCAATTCCTTGTGATTGAATAACTGAATACCCCGTTTCTTTGCTGGCTGTCAGCACGTTGAATCTTCATGCTTCAAATTTCTGACTCCCCTTCTGTGACCAGCTGTAGAGAACTCTGTTTTTGTGTGACTAGGTCAGGTTGACCCAGATAATGCCTCCAGTTTAAGGCTAATGGTGCCAGTACAACATAACCTAATCCTGGGAGTAAAATCCAACATATTAACAGCCCTGGAGATTATTCAGGTCATATACACAAGAGGGGAGAAAAAATTTTGTGAGTCATCGTGGAATTCTTCCTGCCACAAGGACGCTACATAACGATAAAACAATCAATTCATCTCGACAGCAAAACTGGATTATGTTCGCATCTAATAACAGAGCTTCAAGGTATACAAAGCAAAAATTACTGGAACCGGAAGAGGGGCTCTACATGAATTCGCAGTTACAGCTGGAAATTTCAGCCTTTCTTTCTCAGGAATTGTTAGAGCAAGTAGACAGAAAATTAGTAATAAAAGACTAGAACAACACTATTAACCAAATTGACCTCATTAACATTTGTGGAGCACTGCTCACTTTTAGAGTGGGCATTCTTTTCAAGTTCATGTGCTACAGTCACCACTATAAACCATACGCTGAGATAGAACCAGTCTCAACGAAAGGATGTGAAAGGATGGCAGTGATACAAAGTGTGTTCTCTGAGTGCAAAGGCATTAAATTATGACTCACTAAAACCCCTGCTAGAGCAGCTCCACCATGACGTGGAGACCCTCTGACTTCATGTTTGAATGTCAACGTGACAATAATCCTTTGGTACGATCAGGGAAATATTAATTACTCACGTAAAAGTGAAAGTCCCAAGATGAGTGGCAGGAGGATTGCTTTCTTTGGAAAAAGTCAAAATAGAGTGAACAGCGAGTGTGTGACCCTTCATAAAAGGAATGTCCTGCCAGTATAAGATTTGAAAGAGGTCCCTCCCAGCACACAACTTCAGACAGCAAGAGGGCAGGTGTGCTTGAGGGGCGTGTGGGTGGGTGAGCTTTGTTGGGCGCTGCAGGAGGCAGCGAACACAAGTGGGCAGTAAGGCTTGAAGTTGTCGAGCACCGAATCAAATGTCAATGGGAGTTTTAAAAATAAGGTTTCTTATATGGCTATCATAACCCCAGATTGGAGAAAATTAAACAACAAACTTACAAATAATTTATGGGTCAAAGATGAAATCACAAGAGAAATGGGTAGATATTTTGAACCGAAAGATAATGAAAATACAATATATTAAAATTGCTGGGATGCGGCTGACTTGGTACTTACAGAGAGAGATCTGAAATCAGTGACCTAAGTTTCCACCTTAAGAAATGGGAATAATAGAGCAAAATAAGTCCATAGTGCATAAAAGGAAAGAACTAATGAAGAGCAGAAATTAACAAAAAAGAGACAGGTGATAGAAAAATTAACAAAGTAATGTCTTTCTAAGTTTTAACAAAACGGACACACCCTTAGCTAGACTGATTCAGGAATAAAACACATAAATCACCAATACCAGCAGTAACAGGCATCATCACCACAGATCCTATAGACATTAAAAGGATAATGAAATGATATTTTGAATAATTTTATGCCCACAAATTTGACAACCTAGATGAAATGTAGAAAATTCTTGAAAAATACAATTAATGATGATCTATACCCCAGAAAAGCAAGTATCACATATATCAAAAAAAGGACTTGTATCCAGAAAAGGAAAAAAAGTATATATATATGTATGTAATTTTGCAACTCATTAATAAGAAAACAAATTACCCAATATAAAATGGGTGAAGGATTTAAAGAGATCTTCACAAAAAATATTTATTATTAGCCAATAAGCACATAAAAATATATAATGTGATTAGTCATCAGAGAATTGCAAACCAAATCTGCAATAACTTACCACTATACACTAACTAGAATTACTATAACTTTAAAAATTGATAACTCTACTGAAGATGTGGAGAAATTGGAACATTTTGTGGGTGGGAATGTCAAATGGTGCAACCACTTAAAAAAAACAGTTTGATAGTTCCTTATAAAGGTAAACACATGCTTACCATACAACCCAACAATTCACCTATTTGCCCCCCAAAAAGAAAAACATATGTTCACACAAAGGCTTCTGCATGAATATTCTTAGCGGCTTTACTCATAACAGCTAAAATCTGAAAACAACCCAAATGTCAATAGCAGGTGAACAAATACACAGACTGTGGTACATTCACACTCAGCAGTAAAAAGGAACTAAGTGCTGATACCTACAGCAACATGAATACACCTCAAAAACCCCAAAACCCAGTGTGATGAATAAGAACCAGGCTGTATGTTTCCATTAAATGAAATTCTACAAAATGCAGGTCTAATCTATAGTGAAAGAAAGCAGATCAGTGGTGGCCTAAGGTATGGGTAAGGTGTATTACCTGGGCTGAGACGGGGGTGGAGGAGGGGGGGACTGCTAAGTTTAATGGAATTGATTGCAGGTGTGGTTACAGGGCTATAGACATTGTCAAAATTCACTGAACTGTATGCTTAAGATGGGTGCATTTTACTGAATGTAAATTAGAACTCAATATAGTTGAGTAAAAATATATATATATATAAATTAGACAAATTTGTAGATACTGTAATAATATCTTTTAAACCATTCTTCCTCCAGCTGAATCTTGTCCAATATGGTATAATTTTATGTGAGTGGAATGGCCCCCACCTGCCAATTTGCCCCACACCTGATCACCAGCTCTGATTTGAAAAAACCTGGCATTATCAACGCGCCGGGCCCATGCCTGCATGATTGCATGTGAGGGTCAACAGGCACCCCGACAATATCACCCTTGCTTCCTGACTCTGTTGAAAGATTTCTTTCATAGAAAGGGTTTACATTGCTGTGGCAATCAAACTGGATTCTGGGATTTGTTGCATTTTATTTTCTCGGCGACTCACATCCAGATATTTATAAATCCTCGTCCCAGATGAGGATTTCCATCTGGTGCTCCTACCCTCCAAAAACTTGAGAAGCTAGTAAAAGGTGCTGCCCTGCCCTTAACCCCGAGGCACCTAAGACCAGATGGTTGGTATAAGACCACGTGGTCTCCAGGTAGTCCCCTGGAGAGGGACTACCACGTGGCAGCCCTCACCAGTGACACCTGGGAAATGTCTGCAAGTGCCTGCAGGTGAGCCTGGATGCGCTTGCTGGCCAAAGCAGGTGGGGGAAGGAGCTAGTGATTGCCTTGCAGTAACTTTGGAGGAATCAGCTTGAACTAAGGACTCACCCAAGATGGGGTTTAAGAGGTACCTGAGAAGCAGCGGTGCAAACCTCTCTGCCTTTGTTGGGGAGCGATGCTCAAGCCCTTCGGCTATTCACTCCCGGGTCCGTTCATGGTACTAGACTGGTTCCCCAGGTTTTCTGCTCTTGGAGCAGTCCCTGAGTCATTTGCTGGCTTCCTCATCTCCTGCTGCTGTCAGTAGTTAGGGTGGCCATAAAATTTGTCATCCAAACTGGGACACTTTTGAGAGTAGAAAGTGGGTGCTATTCCTTATTGCACTGTTACAGCAGGTGTAAACTGGGATTGTCCCAGGAAAACCAGGACTTTGAGTCACTCTAACAATGACCCCTTCATCCCAAAGGGTTCTCTCTCTCTCTCTCTCTCTCTCTCTCTCTCTCTCTCCACTAACTAAAGCGGCACAGTTCCCACACCTTTCTCTTTGCTGCCTTCACAAAAATGCAGACAGATTTGTCATTTTAAAGGCTGTTTCTAGCCAACAGAGATCAAATGACAATGATACCTGAAAAAACCAATAAGGAAAAGTTAAAAGAATATGAAGTTCCTAACTTAAGCGTCCTGGTCTGAATAGTCATATTCACTGAGGTAGCAAACTAAAATTTCGTGCACTTTACTTTAGATTTTATTCTTATTCTTTATGTAAATGAACACTTATTGCAGACACATCACATTAGCGTTGTGGAAAATTAGAAAATGTAGACGAACCAAAACGACAAAATAATAAACTACATGCCCTTCACCAAGAGATTATTATTGAGTGAGGTTAGCAAAAACAGTGAGCTAAGAACCCCCAATACTCTCCTCCATGAAAGCAGTGAAAAAAACAGCAGACGTCGTCAGAATCAACTTTACCAGAACTCTGAAAATTAAATAAAGGCTTACAGAAATCCAAAGATCATTTATTCAAAAAACAATCTGAATCTCAGTAAGAACTATGTGTTTTGTGAGAATTTAACTTGTCCTATTTCTAAGTACCTATTTCCAGCTCCGTGGTAGCCTTGAAAACCAACAGCCCACAATTACAGTGACAACGAGCAGTCTGGCAGCCACCAGAGAGGACAGAAAGGAACTGGAGCTCCTTCAAAGCCTTATTCATAAAGAGTTGTCATTATTTGACCTATCTGGTGGTTCCCTGGGAGACTCCATTTGCAAGGCTGGCTTCATTTGACGGACTCAGAATTCATCCCGTGCAAAAACCTTTTTCTCAAAAGATGTATCTAAAACAACTAGAGGTAATTGCTTAACCTCACTGCTGTCTGAGACATTGGAAAATAGTTGGGGCAAATAATAGACTTAGTTAAAAAATTAAAAGAAAAACCTAGGAATGAAGTGTCGTCCAGGGGGGCTTTAAAAAGATCTGCATATGCCCGGAAATCTGGAAGGCCACCGTGTATGCGCGGCTGTGCTCCTGACCGGGGCTGCGCGCGTAAACGGCAAAGACCTCGGGAGCTCACTTTACCGACTTGGAGCCTCTGCACAAGCAGGAAGTGAGGGCTAAGGAAGGATTTTCAACCATGTGGCTAAGTATTAATGTTTTGCCCCCAATATACACACAGGACGACTCGTCTGCAAAGACTGGGAGACTTTTTGGTTCCAAGCTTTTAAGGAAATCTCTGTCCTGTTATTAGCTGACCACTAAGCTAACAGAACAGAGTCTTCGATGGTCATATACAACAAAGAGTACAGCGTTTATAGCATTTGCTTAGAAAAGTCACTACACAAAGAACAAACAGCAAGAGCAATGACAAATCCTGGGGAGGAGAGAGGATCTGATTTACAGATTATATTCCAGAATGCCGATCTGGGTTCTAGATTACCATATTCTATCATTTAAAATGTTTGGTTTTCAGCAAAAAATGATGACACATGAAAAGAAATAAGAAATGTGTTCAGTACACAGGTGGGTGGGGGAGCAATCAACAGAAACTCACTGAGGAGGCCCGGACGTTGGACTGAAAGGACAAAGATTTAAATCCTCTACTATAAATATGCTCAAAGAACATACTGAAATAGAATGAAAGGAAACCAGTCTAAAAAAATAAAAGGAAGATATGAGAACGATGTCTCGCCAAATAGAAAATATTCATAAAGAGGTAGACATTATATTTTTAAAAGAGAACTAAGCAAGAATTCTGCACCTGTAAATGGAGACAACTGTACTTGAACAACAATTTAAAAAAAGAGAAAAAAAAAAGAATCCCGTAGTTGAAAAGTACTATGATGGATATTTAAAATTCACTAGAAGGGCTCTGAAACAGATCTGAGCAGGCAGAAGGAGGAATTTTCAAACTCGAAAATGGTTCGGTTGAGCTTATCCAGTCAGGGGAATAGAAAGAAAAAAAAGAAAGAAAAATGAAACGAACCTCCGACCCCTGTGGGGTACCATCAGCAATTCAATAATAGCAGGCAACTTCAATAACCCACTTTTAATAATGGGCAAAACAGCTAAACAGATCAGCAAGGAAACAGAAAACACTATGAACCAACTAGCTCTAACGGACATCTGTAGAAAACTCCACCCAACATCATGCTATACATCCTTCTCAAATGCACATGGAACATTCTCCAGAATAGACATATGTTAGGCCATAAAATTAGTCAATAGATTTAAAAAGATTGAAATCATGTGAAGTATGTTCCCTGACCAAAATGGACTGAAATTATAAATCACTAATAGAAGAAAATTTGGGCAATTCACAAATACATGGAGATTAAACAACATGCTCTTAAAATCCACTGGGTGAGAAAAAGGTCACAAGGCAAATTCAAAAATACTTTAAGATGAATGAAAATGAAAACGCTACATATCAAACCTTATGAGCTGCTGCAAAATCAGCAGCTCATATGGAAAGCTAGCTTTAAATAGCTGTATTTATTTTTTAATTATATTTTATTGATTTTGCTATTATATTTGTTCTGATTTTTTACCCCCTTGCCCCCTCCCACACAGCATTCCCCACCCTCTCAGGCAATCCCCACACCATTGTTCATGTCCGTGGGTCATGCTATCAGTCCTTTGGCTACTCCATTTCCTATACTGTACTTTACATCCCCAAGGCTGTTCTGTGACTACCTATCTGTACTTCTTAATCCCCTCACCTCTTCTCCCATTCCCCCACACCTCCCTTCCCATCTGGTAACCATCGAAACGCTCTCTGTATCTGCGATTCTGTCTCTGTTCTTGTTTGCTTAGTTTGTTTTTTAGATTCAGTTGTTGATAGATGTGTATTTATTGTCATTTTATTGTTCATAGTTTTTATCTTCTTCTTTTTCTTAAATAAGTCCCTTTAACACTTCATATAATAATGGCTTGGTGATGATGAACCACTTTAGTTTTGTCTTGTCTGGGAGCTCTTTATCTGCATTTTGTTTCAAAATGAAAGCTTTGCTGGGTAGAGCAATCTTGGCTGTAGGTCCCTGCTTTTCATGACTTTGAATATTTCTTGCCCATCCCTTCCAACCTGCAAAGAATCTTTTGGGAAATCAGCTGACAGTCTTATGAGAACTCCTGTGTAGGTAACTCCTTTTCTCTTGCTACTTTTAAGATTCTCTCTTTATCTTTAACCTTTGGCATTTTAATTATGACATGTCTTGGAGTGGGCCTCTTTGCATCCATCTTGTTTGGGACTCTTTGTGCTTCCTGGATGTGCATGTCTATTTCCTTTACCAAATAAGGGAAGTTTTCTTCCATTATTTTTTCAAATAGATTTCCGGTTTCTGGCTCTCTCTCTTCTCCTTCTGGCACCCCTGTGATGTGAACGCTGGATCTCTTGAATTTGTTCCAAAGCCTGCTTATATTATCCTCAGTTGTTTAGATTCTTTTTTCTTCTTGTTATTCTGATTGGTTGGATTATTTTTGTTTTTTGATTTTTTTGTTTTGCTTCCTTATGTACCAAATCACTGATTTGATTCTTGGCTTCATCCATTCTACTATTGTTTCCTTGTAAATTGTTCTTTATTTCAATTGGTGTATCCTTCATTTCTGAGTGGATCTTTTGTATGCTTTTGAGGTCCTTGCTAAGTTCCCTGAGCATCCTTATAACCAGTGTTTTGAACTCTGTGTCTGATAGATTACTTATCTCCATTTTGTTTAGCTCTTTTTCTGGAGTTTTGATCTGTTCTTTCGTTTGGGCCATGTTTCTATGTCTCCTCGTTTTGGCAGCCTCCCTGTGTTTGTTTCTATGTACTAGGTAGAGCTGCTATGACTCCCTGTCTTGATAGCGTGGCCTAATGTAGTAGGTGTTCTGCAGGGTCCAGTGGCACAGCCTCCCCTATCACCCAAGCTGGGTATTAGAGGTGTGCCCTTTGTGTGGGCTGAGTACACCCTCCTCTTGTAGTTGAACCTTGGTTGCTGTTGGCAGATCCATGTGACCGATTCACCCAGGCCAGTCAGTTGCAAAGAGTGGCTGTGACCACTAACCACCAGCTTCCCTCCTCCGTGGAGGATCAGCTGTGCGGGGACAGGTGGTGGTGCTCTGATGTGGTCTGTAGCGGTCCACTGGATGTGCTGGCCCTCAGGTTTCCTGGGTGGTATAGGGCAAGGCCAGCCCCCACCTGTGTTTTACCTGGGACCACCCTGACTGAGCTATAAAGCAATCTGAGATGGCTGCTACTTGTGCTGGGCTTGGGGATTCCCAGGTGAAGCCAAGCAATGAATCTAGGATGGCTGCTGCTAATACCAGACCTGGGGCTCACTGAGGCCACCTGTGGCTTATTTGAGAGGATTTAGGAAGTTGTGAAGCATGAGCCAAGATCAGCCATTCATATGGAATGAATGGGTGGGTCCATAAATTGGGTGGGGCGGAGTCTCTGGGGATCTCCAAGGTGGATCAAACATTGTTAGCCAGGTTGATGAAGTGTCAGATATGTCACCAGCTTCCTTCCTCTGGCTCTGTGGGGAGAGGGTTTAGAAAAGGGACAATGGCATCTGCTCGCCTTGATGCCAGACACTTCAGTTTCTCCCTGTATGCCACTGGTGCCTTTCAAGCTGCTCCCCCGGTGCTGGAGCTCAGATGGAGTGAGTCTGAGTAGGTGAGTTCATGTGTGGGTTCTTCAAGAGGAATTGTTTGGGGCTCCAGAAGTTTCTTCCACCAACTCAGTCCCTGCTGATTTTTGCAGCCAGAAGTTGTGGGGAGTAATCTCCCTGGCACTGGAATCCTGAGCTGGAGTTCCTGGTGTGGGGCTGGGACTCCTCACTCCTGAGATATCCCTCCTGAATTGCATCCACCACACGTGGGTGTGGGTCCAGCCCATCTGCATCTGCGCCCAGCCTACCCATCTGGACGGTGTGGTTTATTTAATTCCATAGTTGTCAGACTTCCATTCAACTTGATTTCTGACGATTCTGAGTGACGGTTGTTCTATAATTTAGTTGTAATTTGTATGTGGTGGTGAGAAGAGGCGAGCCATGCCTGCCTATACCACCATCTTGACCAGAAGTCCCTCTAAATAGCTATATTTAAAAAGAAAAACATTTTTATGTCAATAATATAAACTTGCACATTAAGAAACTAGTAAGGAAGAGCAATCCAAACCTGAAGCAAACAGAAAGGCAGGAATAGTAAAGGTCAGAGCTGAAATAAAGGCAATAGAAAATCGAAAAACAATAAGGAAAATATTCTAGTGATGAAAAACTCAAAAATAAAATTAGAGAAACAATTTTATTTATAATAGCATCAAAAAATCTTCAAACTGAATTTAGCAAATGCATTAAAGAAGAGCGGCATAGTGAAAAGAAGAGCAGGATAGTGAAAGCGACAAAAACATTGTTGAAATAAATTACAGACCTAAGTAAGTGAAAGAGATGGGCTGGGAGATTTATTATTGCTAAGATGGCAACACTCGCGAAACTGATCTACAGATTCAGCACCATCCCTATCAAAGTCCCAAAATATCATTTCTTTTTTGCAAAAATTGAAAAATTTTTGCAAGGCAGTCCTAAAATTCAAATGGAAATGTAAGGAACCCAGGAGAACCACGCAACTTGAAAAAGGAAAACAAAGCTGGAGGACTCACGCTGCCTAACTTCAATAGTCAAGGCTGCCTGATTCCGCCAAAAGGGTGAACACATAGGTGAATAGGATAGAATTGAAAGTGCAGAAAAATCTATTGTGATTAATTGATTTTTGACAACAGTGTCAAGGCAATTAAGTGAAAAAAAAGATTGTCCTTTCAACTAATGTTGGTGGGATAACTGTATGCCTAACCTGCAAAAGAATGAAGTTGGACTTCATATTATATACATAATACATATTCACATACATATTGCATACTATATACAAAATGGATCGAAATCCTAACTGTATGAACTAAAAATATAAAACACTTAGAAGAAAATATAGGGGTAAATTTTCATGAATTTAGATTAGGCATGGTTTCTGAGACATGATGCCAAAGGCATGCAAGCAACCAAAGAAAAAATAGTAAGTTGAACTTCATCAAAATTAAAAACATTTGTGCTCCACAGCACACTATTCCTTAAGAAAGTAAAAAAAAAAAAAAAAAAAAAAAAAAAAAAAAAAAAAAAAAAAAAAAAAAAAAAAAAAAAAAAAAAAAAAAAAAAAAAAAAAAAAAAAAAAAACCTACAGAAAGGGAGAATTTGCAAATCACACGTATGACAAGGGTCTAGGATCCAGAATATATAAAATAACACTTGTAGCTCAGCAATGAAAGACAAATAACCTAATTTTTAAATTGGCAAGGGACTTTAGTACATACTTCTGTAAAGAGTTGCAAATGACCAATAAGCACATGAAAAGAGGCTCAACATCATCAGCTCTCAGGGAAATGAAAACCAACAGCCACAGTGAGACCCCACTTCACACACTGTAGGATGGAGCTAATAAAAAATGCACAGTAACTAGCACTGGCAAGGATGTGGAGAAGTTAGAAACCTCCTACATTGCTGATGGGAATATAAAATGATACAGCCCCTTTGGAAAACAGTTTGGCAGTTCCTCAAAAAGTTAAACATAAGTTACCATGTTACCAACCATTCTACTCCTAAGTATATATCAAAAAGAACTGAAAGCATGTTCACAAAAATACTTGTACATTGATGTTCATAGCAGCATGACTGATAACAACCATAAGGTTTTTTAAAACCCAAGTAGTGATCAGCTGATGAATAGATAAACAAAAAGGGGCATACCCATCCAATGGAGCACTATTCATCCATGAAAAGGGATGGAGCACTGATGCATGCCAGTGTGGATGAACTTTGAAAGACTGTTAACTGAAGGAAGCTAGACGCCAAAGGCAACCTATGGTGTGATCCCATGTAGATGCAATATTCATAATAGGCAAATTCAGAGACAAAAAGTAAATTACTTCTTGCCAGGGGTGGGGAAAGGGGGATGTGGGGAGTGGCTACTAATGCATATGGGCCTTCTTTCTGGGGTGATGAAATGTTATGGGACTGTATAGTTTCAGTGGCATAAGCTTATGATTATACTTAACTCCTCTGAATTGTGCACTCTAAAAGGATGAATTTTATGGTATTCAAATTATATCTCAAAAAAGAGATATGCTACTGATAATACTCACATTAATACCTTTTTGGATCTCCCTAAGTTAATTTGTAATATGTAATGTTTTAAGCAAAATGACATATTACTAAACATACTCTTTGAAACCTTTTTGAGTCACTTTACCATTTCTTTAAGTTTCATTTCATCTAATACTCGATCCACATTCAAATTTCTCCATTGGTTTAAAAATGTTTTTTACACTCATTTTGTCCAAATCAGTATCCAATCTAGGATCATACATTACATCTTGTTTTCTGCTGTTGCTTTTGGGGTTTTTCTTGTTTATTTTTTCTTTTTTTTCTTTAAATTAATGTGTAGCTGACATACAGTATTACATTATTTTCAGATGTACAACTTAGTGATTGACAATTGCATATCTTACAATGTGATCACCACAGGAAGTCTTGTTTTGATGTCCCTTAAATCTCATTTTTAATTTAAGTATAGTTGGTACACAATCTTACATTGGTTATATTCGTTTCGGGTGTGCAATATAGTGACTTAACATTTTCATACCTTCCATGGGACCATTCCACTAATTCTGGTGACCGTCCGTCACCATGCAAACTTCTCTAAATAATATTATTGACTAATTCCCCTTCACCTTCACATCCCCCCATCCCCCTCTTCACCGGCAACCATCCCTCTGATCTCTGTGTCAATGAGCCTGTTTTCCTTTTGTTCGTCTGTGTTTCCCTTTTCCATAATCCTGGCTTCCAAAGAAACCAGGTCAGTTATCCGGCAGAATATGCCACCCTCTGATTGTGGTCGCTTCCTCAGGATACTGTTCAGCTTCTCCTTCTGCCTCTTATTTTTCCTATAAAGTTATATCCAGACTATTGAATGTACGTTCAAGTTAAATATATTTGACTAGAGCATGTCATATATTATACTGTTTGTACTCTATTGGGTCACAATAGAGGACACACAATATCTGGGTGACTCTCCCGGTAACAGTAAGGTTGATCCCAGGATGTGAGATGTAGCAGCCTGACCCCTGTATGGCTTTCCACCTTGTCACTCCCTGGGATGTGTTACTTTGGCACTGTCAAGTATCAGCCCCCTGACAACCACTCACCAAACAACTTTTTAAACCAACTGAAACACCTCGTCTGGAGAAATATTTCCCTTAGTTCCCAAATGATTGTCTTCCTCATTGTGTGAGTCTTTCTACCTTTATTTGCTGGCATTCTCCTGGCAGAGCTTTTCCTCATCAACGAGGGCTAGTTGCTTCCCCTGAAATGCAGTTCCTACTAGAAAGGGAGGGTCAAAAAAAATTCCTTTTATTTAATAACAGATTTTCAGGGCTTTTTAAAGATTAGAGGTCAGCAAGCCCACCTTCTTTCCCTCTATTTTCTGTGGATCTACCTTTCAGCCTGAAAATGTACTCGAGGCATTCCCCTAGTCCAGCATGGACCCGTTTCCATTTACTTAGCCCCTAACTTTTTCTAGAACTCAAAAACAGCCCATTAAGACAAAGCACCCCCCAGAATACTCATTAGTTTCGCACCCCTAGAATACTCATTTAGGACTACCAAAATCATTAGTTGAGGCCTTAAGGCCTACAGAAATTGCCTAAGCAACCATTTCAACAAGACCGACGCAACCAGGTGGAGGTCGTTCCCCATCTTCTTCCCTTCTAATTGAACCCAAGCCTTTACCAGACTCACCACAACTCTAACCTTGTTCTCTGAAAGTAATGTTCCTAATCCCTGACCTTCGGGCGTGATTACTAAGGTAAATAAACATGTCAGGAAGGAATCATGGCATGGGAAGATGAGAACGGTATCAAGAGCAGAGACCAGATTTCTGAAAAGGAAGGTAAGTCCTGAGGAACGACCTGCACCGACTGTGGGCCAAAGGCCCTTTTCCTCTACAAGGAAGATGCAAGTCCGGAGATGGGCTCAAATCTGGAGGAGCCGCGGCCGACTCGTGATACTTCGCCTCAGCCCCTGCTGAGGGAGGGTGCAAACAAAGGGGATCAGAACCTCGGAGCAGGCTCAGTGAGAGCTGGGAGAATGAGCACCTCGGCAGCCCCCGGGGTGCATGGACTGACTGATGTATAAACCAGAACACCAATGCATTCATATACAAAGAGGACGCTCCTTGCCAAATGGACCAGATGTTCATGTTGACTGGTCAGCGCATTCTCTCCTGTTGGAAAATCTACATGGAAAGCCAAATTATAATCAAGAGGTTGTTTGTGAGCATGAAATCAGAACAAAGGGAGGGAATTGGATGAGCTCTGTGGCATCCATAGGGATATAGGGTGGACTGCATATTTGTGTCGATGGTCAGAAAAACAACTCTTTCCCCTGACAGGCCTGGAGACATAATGACAAATGTTTGTTCCTTGGCTCCCCTTTTCAGCACTCCCTGCAGACCACCCCCCCCCCCTTCTGCTCACATATTCTTTCTTCAGCTGTTAAGGCCGTTGATTTGGTTACAGCTTTCCTCCACATTCCGTCATGCCTTGATTACATTTCCAGGCACTGCTACATCCTGTTTCTTAGGATGACATTTGCAGACATTTAATCACATCTATTGTGTATAGGTTTCACTAGTTTAACAATCACAAGATAACATTTATCTATCAATTCGAGGGATACCTCACCATCGTACCCCATGTTCTGATACCCTAGACGGCAAGGGGGAAAGTAGTTGAAATGACCAGTGTGGTCAAGGGGGAGATTTCCGTTATTTTGGTCTCTCATGTGCCTTCATGAGCACTGTCACAGAATTTGATTCATTTGACAAAGATTTATTGTGTGCATACCATATGCCAGGCACCGTACTAGGCACTAGGAACGTAAAGCGTGAGATACGGTAGTGAAGGAAACAGGTGAGGAAATCACCCATCACAGCGGGGCGCGGTAGGCCCAGGGCGCTGTGGACACATTTAGAAAAAACACCTCCCAAAGTCTGGGATGGAGGTAGGGGTTTGTTAGGGAAGGCTCCCCAAAAGAGATGATTTTCATCTTGACCTCAGAGAGTGAGTAGAAGGCAGCCAGGTGAAGCGTGGGGAGACGGCATTCCTCACAGAAATGGTAGCAGGCACAGAGAGGTGGAGGCAAGAGACAGCATGGCGTCCGTTCTGTACTTCAGAACAGCCAGAGTGCTTATGTGCTAAGAGACTGAGCTGAAATGGTAGGCAGAGAACATAATTTCAAACGTTTTCTGTGTCATGCTAAAAAATACAGATTTTGACCACAAGACTATAGAGAATCCCTGAAGAGCTCTAAAGTCTACTTTGTCTACAATTAATATAGCCAGTCCAGCTTTCGCTTGGTTTTTATTGTGGTAAAATATACATAACATGAAGTTTACCATTTTAAACATTTCTAAGTATGTATATACCATATTTTGTTTATTCATTCTTCAGTTGATGAACACTTGGGTTATTTCTTCCTTTTAGCTAGTGTGAATAACGCTGCTGCGAATATTGGTATACAAGTCTCTGTTTGAGTCCCTGTTTTCAATTCTCATGGATATACTCGTATCTAGGAGTGGTAATTCTATGTTTATGTTTTTTGAGGAACCACTGAACTGTTTTCCATAGCATTGGCACCATTTACCTCCCTGCTGGCAATGCACAAGGGTTCCAATTTCTCCACATCTTTGCCAACACTTTGTTTCTGGTGGTGGTTGTTACTGTTTTTTCATAACAACCATTCTACCGTGTATGAAGTGGTAGCTCATTGTAGTTTTGATTTGCATTTCTCTAATGACCATCTCTTCATGGGTTCATTGGCCATTTGTATGTCTTCTTTGGAAAAATTACTATTCAAGTCCTTTGCAAATTTTTCTCAGGTTTTTTGTCGTTGTTGAGTTTTAGGAGTTCTATATATAGTCTTGATATCAATTCCATATCAGATATATGATTTGCAAATATTTTCTCCCATTCCACAGGTTATCTTTTCACTCTCTTGAAGGTGTCCCTCAAACACACAAATGTTTTTAATTTTGATGAAGTCCAATTTATTACTATTTGAGCTTTGGTCTTACATTTAAGAAATAATTGCCAAGCAGGGTGTCTGCACCTAGAGATTTGTTTAGATCACATTTTCTTCCCCTTTAAGGCTCTTTGGTTGGCATACACTTACTCCGGGCTGGTTCTTCAGAGCGGTGGCGGCGAGCTCCGAAGAGGCTTCAGGCTAATTCAACTCTCGCAAGTTTACAAATTTCAGGACAGCCTGCTCTGGTTTCTCTTCATCGAAACCGCAGCACCCTAGTCGGGTGAAGGCTCTGACATTGACTCTGACCCCCGTTTGCCACTGAAGGGGAAACAGCGCAGGAGCTGAAGCACCTTCGCAGCAGAGCAGCTTGAAGGATTGGAAGGCGCTTTGGAGGAAACACACTACCCTGATATTTACACCGCGGAGGAATTGGCACGGAGGGTAAAGCTCATCGAGGCCTGACTACAGGTCTGGTTTAGCAACTGCCCTACGAGATGGAGGAGGCAAGCTGGAGCCATCAACTGATGGCTTTCGACCATCTCATTATCGGTAGGGGCGATTCCCTCCCACTGCCATGCCCACCTTGCCAACATGCCAGTTGTTGGAGACTTGGTACTGGCCCACCACTGTTCTACAGGGTATGATGGAAAGGAGTCAAAGTGGACAAAGGAGTCAAAATATAACTCCCGATAGCTTTCCCTTCTGCTATGATTCTAAGGAAGCCATGATGACATTGTCCCTGTTTGTCTGTTAATGACATGACATCAGGTTGTCCTGAATGTACCAGTCACGTTTCAGAAACATAGTTTGTTCTGGGACATATCTGAATCTCTCTAGATAAATTGTGTTGTAAAATGATCTTATTTCAGGACTTGAAAACAAAACAATAAAACCAAACAACCTTTATCAAAAAAAATATATATATATGTGATTTGCTTTCCTTTTGTTAAGATTTTACTTCTCCATTTATACCTCACTGTGAAATTCACTGAAGTTCTGTGATGGGTAGTAAGTGCTGTAATAATTGAGGGAAGGTGAACTTTGGTAAAGTTACTGTTGGTTGGCACATAGAGGTGCATGGCATAAATAAGACAAATTATTTTGGATTATGAAAGATTGCATTCCAGGTCTTCGAAACTATACTACTGCACTAATACTTAGGTGCTTTGAAAGTATATTTGCTAAAGAAATCTGAGACCTGCAACTCTTACATCGGTTGATTCTTACGCTCCTGAATAGCATTCACTACCTACATGGGTTTGTTAGCATTGTTAATGTGAATTCTGAATTTCTGTTATGGGTGAGTTTGCCATGAAAGTATATAAATAAGTTACGTACTCGCACCCACATGTGGAGATACGCGCATGTTAAGAAAGGCAGTTGGAAATGAACATTTGGTCTGACCAGTGGACACTCCTGAGGGCTTGGTGATTGTGAACTTTTGCACTGAACTCTCTGTGCTGGTCTACGAAGGATCTTGATGGCTGACCGTCTTCTTCATTGCAGCTGTGTCGGATCCGTGGCAGCACCGTTGTTCACAGACATCAGCCACTTCCCCCAAACCCTGTGACCAAAGCACTTCTTCTTCGAACCGGAAAGCAGCTCTGCCCACTGTCTCCCCAGCTACAGGCATGGATTTTCCAGCTATACAGACAGCTTTGTACCTCCGTCTGGCCCCTCCAACCCCGTGAACCCCACCGCTGGCAATGGCCTTTCACCTCAGGTCAGTTCTGTGTTTCCAGACAGACGATATGCTGTGTACCAAGCCAAATAGTCCATTCCCTGGAGCAGTAGTATAATGAATTGCCAAATTTAAACCATAATGTATTCTTTATACAAGCCACATGACTGCAGTTTCCTTGTTTCCTTTCTCTCCAAACTTCCTATGGCCCATATCAAAAGTTGTACCTTAGACTTAAAATTCAAGTGATTTATAGTGTAATCATGGAGATTTTATGTTGATATGTAGTTGTCAAGGTGTCTGTCATCTCCACGCTGTCTGGGCTTTGGGTAAGAAACTCACATATGTTTTTTAAAAAAGAGTATTTGGTCAGCTGAGAGGGTTGGGAGCAAAAGCAACTAATAAAACACCGAATTTTATCAAACAATCAAGAGGAAGCCAATTGTGTGGGGGAAACCCCAGCTGATGACTACAGAACTCTGAGATAAATCAGTCATAAATGCAAGAATTAGGAGAATTACTGCTCTTCGGGTATATAGAGGTATTTGAATGTTGTAATTGTTTTTCTGATTTGCATTGGACTATGAGATTTTCTTGAGAGATCATATTAACAAATTGCTTTGATAATTGTAAGAAAAGAAATAATTGCCAATTCCAATATCCTGAAGATTTTCCCCTGTGTTTCTTCTAAGAGTTTTACAGTTTTATCTCTTACATTTAGGTTTTTGATCCTCTCTGAAGGTTCATTTCTGTGTACAGTGTAAGGTTCAACCTCATTATTTCGCAAGTGTGTATTCGGTTTTCCCATTTGTTGGATAGACCTTCCTCTCCCTCATCCAGCTTTTCTTTCATTTAGTGTTCACAGTTGTTTACGTTCATTTACTTTAAGCCAATCAGTATTTTTATGTTTAAAGTATATTTCTTGTAGATAACAAATAGTTGTCTTTTTCTTCATCCAATCTGACAACCTTTGCCTTTTAATTGAGGTGTTTATATCAGAAGTTGGCAAAATTTTTCTGTAAAGAAACAGATAGTAAATATTTTAGGCTTTGCAAATCATCCAGCCTCTCTTGCACTGCTCAGCCCCACCACTGCAGTGAGAAAGAAGCCATAGACAAAATATAAATCAATGGGCGTGACTCTGTTTCACTAAAACTCTTTTTTAACTTAAAACAACTATTTTAGCTCTGGCCAGTGTGGCTCAGTTGGTTGAAGTACCATCCTGTAACCAAAAGCTGCAGGTTCTATCCCTGGTCCTGGCACATACGGGAGGCAACCAAATGGCACTTCTCTCTCGCACTGATGTTTATCTCTCTCTCTCTCTAGAAAAGCAATGAAAAAAAAGTCCTCAGATGAGGATTAAAAAAACATATATTTCGTTATTTTTCAAAAACGAAAATTGATTGAGACTCAGCTGAATGCTTCTCTACCTTTTTTGTTTTTTCTTATTTTTCTTTTTCTAAAATTGAAATATAATTGATATATAACATTATGTTAGTTTCATATGTATACATAATCATTCAGTTCCAATAAAATTTACTTTACGAAAACAGACTGCGAGCTAGATTTGAGCTGAGAGCCATAATTTATGCCCCTGATTTAGACCATTTACATTTAACCATTGATATGGTTTGATTTAATCTGAGCATCTTGCTATTCATTTTCTATTTGTCCTATTTAGCCTTTATTCTTTTCTACCCTGCCTTCTTAGGAATAACTGAGTATTTTTATTAATCCATTTTATCCCCGCTCTTGGCTTATTAGTTATGACTCTTTCTTAAAGTGGTTGCTCTAGGGTTTATAATATACATTCTAAATTCATTATAGTCTACCTTGAAATAATTTCCCACTTCATACATGGTTTAAGAACCCTACAACAGTACACCTCAGTTTCCTCTCCTAACCTTTGTGATCCTGTTGTCAGGCATTTTAATTCTATGTGTTATATATTCCATAATACATTATTAGTATTTGTACTGACACAATAAATTTTTTTAAAGAGAATAAAATAAAAAGGAAATGTCTTTTATATTTGCCCTCACTTTATCATTTCCATTGTTCTTCATTTGTGTATGTCAAAACTTCCCCTAGTATCATACTTTCTCTGCCAAAGAACTTCCTTTAACATTTTGTGTAATATGAGTTTGTTGGCAAGGAATTCCTTCCGTTTTTGTTTGTCTCAAAAAGTCTGTATAATCATCATTTTAAAGAGATATTTACACTCTGGGGGTGGGGTGGTAGGGTGGAGAGATCCAGCGAAAAAAAGAGAGAGAGAGGGTGAAAGAACTCATGGACATGGACAACAGTGTGGTGATTAGAGTGGGGAGGGGAGTAGGTAGAGGGGGAAGAGAGGGTGGGGGGATAAATGGTAATGGAAAATATACAATTAAAAATTAACGTAGCCCTGGCCAGCATGGCTCAGTAGGTTGGGCATTGTCCTGCAAAGCAAAAGGTTGCTGGTTCGATTCCTGCTTTCCGATCAGGGCACATGCGAGAGGCAACCAATCGATGTTTCTCACATCAGTGTTTCTCTCCCTCTCTTTCTCCCTCCCTCCTCCTCTCTCTAAAAACAAATAAATAAATAATTTTTTTAAATAATGTAGAAAACATTTTTAAATAAAATACAAAAAAGAAAATAAAAATGATATTTACTCTGACTATAGAATTCTAGGATGACTTTTTCTTTCCTTTCCACGCTTAAAAAGTGTACCTCCATTATCTTCTGTTTTGTACAGTTATTGACAAAAAGTCTGCTGCCATTTTATCTTTCTTCTTGTGTATATAATATTTCTTTTTTCTTTGGCTGCTTTCATGATTTTTCTCAAAAAAAGAGAAATCTTTGGTTTTCAGCAGACCAACCATGATGAGTGTATAAGTATGTTTTATCTTTATTTTGTTTGGGTTTGGTTATATAAGCTGTTCGAGGTTCTCTGAACTTCTTGGGTCTGTAGTTTGCCGGCATCCATTAATTTTGGAAAATTCTTGGTCATTGTATCTTAAATGTTTCTTCTGCCCCATTCTCTATCTTCTCTTTAATATTTTCCCACAGTTTAACATTCTAGCTTCTGTTCCCTTCTCCCCCACCCTTTTCTCTTTGGGTTTCATTTTGGATAATATCCAATGTACTTTGTCCAATTTCACAGATATTTCATTAGCAGAAGCTAGTCTGCTGGTGGTCCTATTACAAGGATTCTTCTTCTTTGATATTATATTTTTTAAATCATCTTTCCTTTTTATAGTTTCCCTTCTGTCTTCCAAAATACCCCATATGTTCATGCATACCTTTCCACTAGATCTTAATATATTAGTCACAGTTATTTAGAAGTTCCTATCTGACAGGTCCTTACTGCTGAGATATCATCCTATTAATTGCTTTGTCTCTTGATGATAAGCCACTCCCACTGCCTCTCGTTTTTCTTTTCTTTCTTTATTGTCATAATTTTTTCGTGAATGCTGGACATTCTGAGTAGAAGAAGCCAGTGGAGACTGAGGTTAACGGTATATGTGCCTGGGAACAGTCACGCCTCTTCTTCTGCTAGGCTATTGCTGTGGGGGGTGCAGTGAAGGGGTTGAGTTAATCTAGTCAGTAGTTGAGCTGACTTTAGTTGTTATTATCACCTCCCTCTGTGTGCCAGTGAGTGCCACTACCTTGTGCTTAGTGTGAGGAATGGGTTCCTGGGGGGCTTTTCTCAGTATTCCTGCTCTGCCATTGGCTTTCAGAAGTACCTGCACACTTGTCCCATCAAGTGGGGTTTCTCTCCACAGCCTTGCCTTGCTGAGTGTTACTGGGCTGTGCTGGAGGCGTAGGGTAGTCCCGATTCTCCTGGGCCAGCCTTGGTCTTGAGCAAGTCCTGTGTATCTGGGTTTGAGGGGCAGGACCTTCTCAAGGTTTCTACCCTCGTCCCCTTACCACCCGCACGATAACCAAACTCTGCCTTGTCTCTTTGGTGGGCCCTGGGCACGAGAGCAGTATCTGATTCTCCTCCAGTGGTGGTCTACCTCTGCTTTATAGTGATGCAGGTTCATGGACCCAGGAGGTTTTCACGTCCTCTCCACCTTGTGCCACCTTCACCAGAGCAAATAGCTTTTGCTTCTACCCCTCCTCGAGGCAACAGATGTTTTCCGAGTCCCTGGGAGTGAGAATGGTGGTTTCCCGCTCTCCCCCAGATGCAGACAGATTTTGCTCCCCCCCGCCCCCCCCGCTGACCCTCAGAGCAGGAGGGTCGGCTGCCTTTCCCTTCATGGCTTAAGGCGGTTTTGCTTTAATAAGAGAAGGGCCAGGTGATATGGAAGATGATTGGTATCTGTCCCCAGCAGCAGCCAGTCACCTCCTGCAAACGCACGCCACTAAGAGCGAGGGGACTCCCCTGGTCTCCTGTCCTACTTCTAATCTTTCTTTTGAGCCCCCAGAGGATACCTATGGAGAACTCACAAGTGAACATAAACTTCCCTTGTGTCTTGGACTCTGCATTGGTCAGGGTTCCGCAGAGAAACGGAACGAATATGAATGGCTACAGATATAGATAGACATTATCTATCTCTGTATCTATCTATAATTTATGTTAAAGAATTGACTCATACAATTATGGAGGCTGCCAAGTCCAAAAATCTGCAAGGTAGACCAGCAGGCTGGAGACCCAGGGAAGAGCCGATGCTGCAGCTCAAGTCTAGAGGCTGTCTGCTGGCAGAATTCTGTCCTCTTTGGGGGACCTCAGTCTTTTTCTCTAAAGTCTTCAACTGATTGGATAAATCCCACCCACATGACAATCTGCTTTATTCAAAGTCTCCTGATTTAAGTATTACTCTCATTTAAAAAAAATACCTTCACAGAAACACCTAGAATACTGTTTGACCAAATACCTGGATAACATACCTAGCCAAGTTGACTCATAAAATTAACCATCACAGGCTCCCAGTCTAAACTGATCCAGTAACCCGAACTCAGCCTCTAGGAATTAGCGAAGTTTTAACTGATTTTTTCTTACCCAGTTCCACAGTAGTTACCGTTTCTTCTGTGCTCTGCCAGATGCGAAACAGTTTGTGTGTCTCTTCTCCCCTCAGTAGCGCTTGACCCTTTTTGTGACTTGGTTATGTCATTATCTTGTCATCTCAGCTCTCTGAGGGATTCAGGAAAACTTATGATTTTGTATATTATTCATTTTTTTCTTATTGGTAGGATGGGAGTAATATCTCTTGCAGCTCTCTCTGTCCCAAGTGGAAGCAGAGATCCCATTGCTTTTACCATGGGTGTGATCTTGATTATTTAAAAATTACAAAAGAAAGGAATTATATTTGCAGAGTTTAGCACAGGGATTGCAAGTTAGAGGCCTACAGATTTCACATGAAAACCTACATTTCTACATTATTTTGAGAAAAGTGAACATCTGCCAGGCTTGAGTCACACATATACTTTTCATGGGGCAAGGGCTCGTCAGCTGTCCAGTGTGCCCAGAGCAGCACAGTTACTTCCCAACACTGACTCCTCCTCCATCCCCTTGGGGCAGACCCAGGTTGGCTACTCGGCATCCCCTTGAAACTGGGTCTGTGACAGCATTGTTCTATGCCAGAAGCAGAATGTGGCATGTGACAACTAAAGGCCCTGGGCTCGATCACAGATAGTAAAGGACATCTCTGATCTCCCTAGTAGGGAACATCATACGCCTTTTCTACCACAGCTAGGAGTCCCGTGTGGCTCTCAAAGTGGCTGCAGAACTGCCCATGTGGGTATTACAACCCCATCAGCTAAGCCACCAGAAGGTTATTTATTTGTTTCACCAGAAAGCTGAGTATATTGTGATAGTCCCCAAGAAATCCTGGGAGGTAAGTGTTATTCCCTTGGGAGGGGCTGCAGGCATGGTCAGGGCCTTCGGGCCCAGGCCGTGTACTTCAAGTCTGGCCTGAGCCAGAGGCAGACGAGGGTCAGCCCTCTATTCACAGGCTGGTGTGCTCCGCCTTTGGCCACATTCCGCCACCAGGTAGAAAGCCACCAAATCGTTACCAGAACTGCAGCGACTTTATCACAAGACAGGACCTGTGGATCTGTGGGTTCACTGCCTCAGCTGCTATTCCATTTCTGGGGTGCAGAGGAAGGACCCTGGGACTGATACGAATTGTAAATGTGTTTCCTCAAGCACCTGAAAGTGTATGTCATTTAGGGAACGAAGGTAAATGAAGCCAAGGAAGGGAACCAAGACCCATATTCGAGAAGCAACGTCTTGAGACAGGTCTGAGGGGAGGGTGCTGGGTTCTGATCAGAAAACCAGGTTGAGAGCTAAGGGTGAGAGAATGGAAGGCTAATTGGATGATGTGTGTGCTGGGCAAGGAGATGGGTCCAAACGGTTTTAGGCTCAGAAGAGGGTCGGACTACTTAACACCTTCATGCCCACTGACAAAGCTCAGTAGCACCTAAAACACTAACTGTCCTTAAACCAGTCACACTTACCTATCTGGGACACCCACCAACTCTGCCGAAACCAAAAGCTTTTGGAACACGTACAGGGTTAAAAAGGGGACATCAAGCAAATGGAAGTTCACAAGAGCACTTCTAACTTCATGAACAATAAGATTAATCAGTGGAAGTAGGAACTTTTAAAGAAAAGAATCAGAACTTCTTCTCTTACAAACAAAGCTTGAACCTCTTAGCAATTACAACTCTGATTGCAATGATCTTATTCAAGTGCTTGAAGAGTCATTTACTGCCAAGAACGAGCGAACTGCACTTCAAATAGCGAAATTACATAGAATTCAGCTCAGGTCTAAATCGGCCCAGACAAATGCCACACACAGTTTTCAGGCTGAAGTCAGAATCGGTTTTTTGTTTCTTAGGGGGTGAACGTTTTTATTAAGGTGTAAAATTAATTCATAGCCACTGAAGAAAATCTGCAAAGCACACAAAGTGTAAAGAATAAAACAAATATCCATATTGTATAATCCAGAGATGGTTTACACTTTAAATATTTTTAAAACTTTTTTTTTGGATACCTGCTTTTTTCCCTCACAAATCAGGATTATGTTAAATTAAAAATTGTTTCCGTCTCTTTCCATTTACTATATCAGGAACAGTTCTCCATTGCCTTAACTATTCCTTCAAATATACTTCTTAATATTATTTCATAATATTATATTTTATCGATGCGCCATCGTTTATTTTAATCATTTTTTAACCGATGATCAATTAGGTTGTTTCAATTTTTTATCATTTTAAATACAATTCTAGTAAATATCTGTGGCTGGAATCTTTGTGCATCTTTTCTTATTTCCTTAGGAGAAATCCTCAGAATGTTAAGATTTGAGAGCTACTCCATACTCACTTTCAAATTACTTTTCCAAATGGTCACACTTCTTTTTATTCACATTAACAACGTATGAGCATGGCACTGAGCGTTATCATTAAAAAAGAGAGGAAACAAAAAACCTCTGTCCGTTCGTTAATTGAAAAATGGGATCCAGCTGTTTGGTTTTGTATTTCTTTCATTTTCAGTTGGACATTTCTTCATATGTGTATCGAATGTTTTTCTTCTATGAATTATCTTTTTGTGCCATTTACTCTTTTTTCATGTTTAGGGTAAGCAACTTGCTTTAATTTCGATGCAGTTTTGCCCTAGCACGATCCAAAGGGAGTCCTAAAAAGAAACTCATGCTGCTAAAAAACCTTTTGATTTAGAGCTCTAAGCTTTCCAAATATTCCATTGAGGTAGAATGTAAAGGAAACGGGAGGTTTCTCTAGAGCACAGTCTCTCAAGGTGTGGCCCTTGGACTCTGTGCATCAGAACCAAGGTATGAGAGAGGGGGGACCATGTATTTACAGCTTCTGAAACCCCACCCCAGACAACAGAGTGAACATCTCTGACAGCTATACCCAAGAACCCACATTTCTATAATCTCCATGTATGTTTTATTGTTCTTGAACTTGATTAATGAATTATCACTCATCTACTCAGTCCCCCAGGATAGAAAAATGACTGCCATCCCATTCTTTGAATCCCTTATCTCTACTCATGAATACAATAACTTAATTTTACCAACAAATGTCTTCAAATCTCTTTTCCTCTCCTCACCACCCCTTAGTTTTAGTCCCTTATTATCTTCCTCTCTTCTTTCCCTTCCTCCTGTTTATTCTACCCATAATCTCTACCATCACCCCACCCTCACAGCACATAAGATAAGGATACATTCTAAGCAGTAGTGTGCTTAGAAGTTTCTGCTTGCTATGCAAAATGTTCTAGATAAAATCCTCCCCACCACTCCCTCTCCAATTTTTTGCAGCCCCTAAACTATTCCTTATTCTAGTGGAGGGTTGAGAAAATGGGGATTTTAGAGAGGACTGGAGAACACTAGGGAAGTTCAGACAAAACTTAGTAAGTAGGCTTGAAAGTACAAGAGAGCTGTGGCCAGTATAAGATCCTGGAGGTCAACCGGCTGTGAATGACAACCAGTAGGGATGGGATGCTGAAGTGTCCGAGAAGACAGGGCATGTGAGGTCACGTTGTTGAATGGGTCATCTGCACAGACCCTCAAATAGCTCACATGTATGCTGTTATTCACAAGCAGAGAGCCAGGAATACCAGCGAAAAGCTCAGAGTAACCTTTCTCAGTCCCTGGAAAAAGAACTTAGAGCAAAGAACAAAGGGTTACTGTGTTGTTCCTTCCATGTAAAAGGAAACAATAATTTTGATGGATTTGGTGGGACATTTTGGAGCCAAGTCAAACTGTGTGTGTGATTGTTTTGTAAAGGTGCTAGGACTTAATTTTCGGATCTGGAATAAGAACAGGTGGTGGCTGATGGCAGGAGTCACAATGGTTGCCATGACAACGGGATTGGGTTTTAGTCATCCTCCCATCCTCCACAAAACCTTCTGTAGCTTTTCGCATAAGGTGCTTATTAAATATTTGTTAAATGAATGATGAATCACGGAATGGTGTATGCACTTTGCAATTAAGGCTGCCGTTCCCTAGCTAGCTAAAAGCTTTTAAGGCAACGCTAATTACTGTATTTACACATGATATTTTGCATAATTTGCATATTAACTTAACCTGAAAATAATAAATTACTGATTCCCATCCCTGCTGAAAAATCCTGTCCCATGTCTGTTCCCTATGGTGGTAGAAGTAGTCCAGATGTTTAAAAGAGTCTTAAGGGGGTGGTGGGGTGATGGTGGTGATGGTAGTGTGCGCGTGCGCGCTCCTCCCCGTACCGCATTTGTTCCCCTACATTTGCTAGAACACTTGTTTGCTATACCACCACCACCATCCCCATCCCCCTCCCCACTTTCGAGCCCCTTCCCCCCTCGGGGATCTGCGCAGCTGTCCACGCGCAGGCGCCAGCCTGCCCCTCCCCCGCGCCCCTCTTCCCGCGCTCCTGTTAAAGCCAGAGGGGCCCGGAGGATAGCACAAAAGGCCTCGGCCGCCAGCGTCCCCCGTTGCCCTTGGCAACGATAGAGCCGAGTCTCGCTCTACCGTGACCCTGCGAAGAGGGAGTAAACGGGGCCTCCATTGGCTGGCCGGGGAAAGTCAGGCCAATCGGAGAAGAGGTTGTAGGAAGGCGGCTGGGTGAAGTTGGGGGGCGGTAAGAAGCTAGGGTTAGAGGCAACCGGTGAGGCTAAAACCCTGAGCGTGGTCGGTTGGAGCAAATATGTCTGTCCGGAGGCACATTGGGAATCCTGAGGTGAGGGTCAGGCCCTGATCGCAGAGGCGGAGGGGGCGGGCGCACCGGAAAAGGCTCCACGTGGGCAGGGAAGAGCAGCCGGCGACTTCCGCCGCCTGCAAGGCGGGAAGCGGCCGACGTGAGGAGGGGTCTGGAGGGAGGAGGGAGGCGGGGCGGGCCTGGGGGACGCGGAGCCCTGTCCGCCATCCTCTGCTCAGGGGTCACCAGCCCGCACGTGCATACTCTATGCACGTATTTGTCACCCAGAGGAGCGAAGTGCATAAAGACACAGCCCCTTCCCTTACAGCCTTGGAACAGCAGATACAAAATAAGTAACATGCGATTGAAACCCCTGAGCAATAAAGGAACAAGATTAAAAACAGCCATCATTTCTTAGTATGGGTGTACAGAAAGGACAGGAATAAGCAGACCAAGCCTTTGGGAAAGGATGCAAAATACGGCATTAGTTTTACTCCCTCCCCGTAGGACTGTTTACTTTGTTGTCTGTTTCACCCTTAGTGCCCTGCTGCATTTGTGTACATTTAACTTCCACTAGTGCTTAGTGCCCAGCACCCCTCCACCCCCAACCCTGCCACGTTGCAGTAGGTGCTAGAAACACAAAGGAAGTCAAGGCCTTTGTCCTTTATTTAAAGTTCAGTCTAGTGAGGAAAACCTGTAAACAGAACGTGAATGCAATGCGGTGGGGGAACAAGATGTTCAGGGGGCCCAGAGGAGAGACAGGATTCAACATAGGGAGAGGAGGGCCCTGGCGACGGCCTGAAATGGCAAGGCTAGGACCCACACGGAGAAGCACTACAGATAGGACAACATGAGTCTCGTCAAGGAGGTGTGAGAAGCGGGAGGGGGCAGTGCCCCGTGCAGCGGGGTCAGGAGTAAAGCCTGCGAGGGCCTTCTGCAACGTGCTAAACACCGTTTCAGCTCATGATGGACGCCTGTGAGCTGCGTTGAGAAAGTCTGAGGCCGAGTTTAGGCTCTGCAGGAGAGTGCCATGACGGGTGATAACCTCTACCATGGAGGCAGTGGAGAGTGGCAAACTGCCACGTATTTGTCCTGTCTGATGTTCAGAACTCAAGACGTTTTGAGGAGGTTTAAGTAAAAAGAGTGACATGGTCAGATCTGCATTTTAGGCACATGGTTGAGACACATTGTCAGAGGCGGATTTAACAGCGGGCGCCCCCGGCGCGCGCCCTGGGCCCCGACTTCGGAAGGCATGTATTTTTATTTTCCCTGTCTCTCTCATTTTTTTAAGGGGCCCAATATTTTCTTCTGCGCCCGGGGCCTCAACCAACTTTAATCAGCCTCTGCACATTGTGGAGTACGGATTGAGGAGCCCAAGGTTGGGGATAGGGAAATTGGTTGGGTGATTACTGTGTTACAGACCTAAAGCAAGGCCACAGAACAAGGGACAGAATTGAGAAATATTTAGGGGGTAGACTCATCAAGACTTCAGGATTAGCTTGGGGAAGTGAGAGTGATGGATGACTTAGGTTCCCAGCTTGGGCTTATAGTCATGGGCACCGATGCCATGCTAATGAAATCAGGAATATGGGCGAAAGAGAGTGGTAAGGGGAGCAAGGATGTGTGATTACACATTTGTGTCCTAAATGAAGATGTCCAGCTTGCTTTCTTCTTTTAGTGGAGCACAGTTTCCTGTAGTCTAGAGAAAGAGTGCATAAAAAGTAAATATTTTTATGTATGTCTAAAATGTTAGGCATGTCTGAAAATATTACTCTATCTTCATATTTATTTGCCTGAGAGTTCAGTTGAGTATAGAATTCTTGGTCGAAAATCAACAGCATTTTGGAAACATTGCATTATAGTCTTCTAGCATCCAGTGTTGCTGTAGAGAAGTCCAAAGCCATTCAGTTCCTTTGTATGCGACGTAATTCTTCCTTTCTGGAAGCTTGTAGAATCTTCTCTTTGTCCCAATTGTTATGATCTTTCACAAAGATATTCCTTGCCCTGAGTCTGTTTTCACCCAATTTGGTAGGCACCAGAAACTCAGGGTTTTTTGTTCTATAATATTTTCTTGAATTATTTTGTTGTTCAGTTTTCTTCCCCCCCCCCCACTTTATCCATCCTCTCTTTCTTGAATTCATTATCCTGCTGTTGCTTCTATATAACTGGCTCCCTAATTTGTAAAAATTTTATCTCCTCTTTGCCACATCTTTGTTGTTTTGTTCTTTTGGGGAGATTTGTTTCTCTTCCCATCCGTCTATTGAGTTTTTAATTTCTGCCATCAAGTTTTTAATTTGTAAGAGCTCTGCTTTATACTCTGATGTCCTTTTGAAAAACTTTTATTTTGAAATAAATATAGATTCTCAGGAATTTGCAAAAATAGTACAAAGTATTCCCATATGCCCTTCATCCAGTTTCTCCCAATCATAATATTTTACATAAGTATAATACAATATCAAACCAGAAAATTGGCATTTATACAGTGTGTGTATAGTTCTCGGCCTTTTTATCGCGTGTAGATTTAATATAATCAAGATTTGCACATGTGTAGATTTTGCGATCGAGATACAGGACTGTTCTATCAGTACAACATCTCCTGGCAACCACTAATGTGTTCTCCATTTCTGCGATTTTGTCATTTTGAGAATATGACATAAATGGAATCAAGCAGTATGTGACCTTTTGAGATTGGCTTTTTCTCACCGGGATAATGCATCCGAGTTGTTGCCTGTAGCAATAGTTCATTCCTTTTTATTGCTGATTAGTATTCTAGGGTATGGATGTGTAAGAGTTTGCTTAACCATTCAACTGTTGTGGAATATTTGGTTGCTTTTGGTTTGGGGCTATTACAAATAAAGGTATGACTTTTGGGGTATGGTTATTTGTGCGATGTCAGTTTTCATTTCTCTGGGATAGATGCTTTAGAGTACAGTTGCTAGGTTGAATGGTGAGTTTACATTTAGTTTTTTTTAGAAATTGTCTGAATATATACAACAATGGTATGTACCACGTAACCATAGTCTAGATATGTAGTAGGCCCTGTCATCTAGGTTTGTGTAAGAATACTGTACAATGTTCCCACAATGATGGAATCACCTAACTGCATTTCTCAGAACATACAGTCATTGTTAAGTGGCAAATGCCTGTAAAAGTTTTTGTGTGGATGTGTGTTTCGATTTCCCTAATATTGTTTTTAAATGTTCTTTCCCCTGCGTAGTCTCAGTTTTCCCCAAATTGCTATTTTTCTTTTTGTTTTGTTGGAGATGTTTGTATTAGCAGGCTTGAGCTGCCATTACAAAATACCACAGATTGGGTAGCTTACACAACAGGCTTTTTTTTTTTTCTCATAGTTCGGGAGGCTGGAAAGGTCGAGATCAAAGGGCCGGCCAGTTTGGTTCCTGGTGAGAGCTCTCTCCTGGCTTACAGATGTGTGCACATAACCTCCTCTTTCTGTGCATGTGTGGAAAAGCAACAGGCTCTTTGGTGTCTCTTTTCATAAGAACACTAATCCTATTGGACTTGTGCCCCACCCTTGTGACCTCATTTAACTTCAGTTACCTCCCAGAGGCCCCGTCTCCAAATACAGCTATCTTGGGGATTGGGGCTTCAGTGTGTGACTTTCGGGGGACATAATTCAGTCTATAGCAATGTTCTCAGACTTCTTTTATTCCCAAATTGTTAATTTATGTTTTCATGTAGAAGACTTAAAAATGTGATTGGGATCTTCATGTACTTGAGAGGGGCTTGGTGCTGATGAGCTTCGTTGCAGGAAGGTCTCCCTGAGCCATGATTGGGGGACTCCCTCTCCCAGTGTTCTCTCCGTTCATCTCTTTTCTCACAGGCTGTTCATGCACCTCAGAGCACCTCACCCTCCTGAGAGTAAAAGCCTGGTTGAATTCCTGGAGGAATTAGGACTAGGGGCTAACTCTCAGCACTGGTACGCATCACTTACTTAATACCTGTATTCGTAGTAAAGTCTCTCTACCTTTCCCTGTGTCTGGAGACCTCCAGGTCCAGAAACCCTTTTCTGGGAATAAATCTATAGACATGGGCCATGGTTGGGGAGAGGCAGTTACCCCGCAGCACAGCGGGGAGAAGGTTTTAGAGCTTCAGTTGCCCGTGAATCAGTCTTCACCCTGTCTTCCATATTCAGCTACTCCTTATGCCCTCCTTTGGAGGTGCCTGGGGCTGTCAGTTCCTAAGCCTTTTAAGAACTGTTCTTGGCTTTCCCTTTGATTTTGAGTCCATTGACCATTTTCACTTGTTAGTGTGCTTTCTAGATTTCAGAAATCTATTGCTATCACTTCTCCCATTCTCTGTTTTGGGCATTATGTCCTTAAAATAATGTCCTTCCATGGGGTTTTACTGAGGTTTTGGAAGGAAGTTAAATTAGGTGCACTTGTTCAGTGTGCTGTCTTCATCCAGTAGATCATGGTCTTTAATTCTTTAATTTGCTTGTTTATTTCTGGCACACTTACAGGAACAAGAGATAGGGCCCTTCCCTGCATTGCCCCACCGCCCGGCACACAACAGTTTCTTAAATATTTGTTGACTGAGTAAGTGAGCACATGTCTGCGGTGGGAGATGTCAGGGCCGGCGTTCACTATTTAGGAACCAGAAGCCTATAAATCGAATTAAACCCGAACGTTTGGTCCGCCGAGAACCTATGGATTGAGAAGATAGATTCCTGGGCCGCCCAGGACCCTTGGTCAAGGTCGTTACTCAAAATCAGTAGAATTGGACCAGATTAAAACTCCCACTAAAGAAAAATGCTCTCCTTTAAAAGACGTATTTTAAATGTGAGATTGCCTTAAATGAGGCTTTCAAAATTGCCACCCACCCCCTTCATTTTTGTAGACTTCCTCTCTACAAAGGAAGTGAGTAGAAAAATTCTGAACAAAATGTATAATGATATTTTTAAAAATCTTTTAAATGTAAATCTTACTACATATGTTGCAATGGAAATGTGAATAACCTTGTGAGTTCCATTTTAAGAGAGGTGGGAAGTCAGAAAAGCTCGTTGATTTTTTTAGTGATTTGTGATTCAGACAATCTAACCCATTTTTTTTTCAGTGATTTTCTTTAAGAAAAATCCCACTGTCGACTTCCCATTTTCTCTCTTCTCCAACATCCTTGTGTTTCACAAAACCCGGTATTATTTGCATATGTTAGTAATCTGCCAAAATACTCTTTTGATTGTGTTGCTCACGGCCTAGTATTTTTAGTATCCTCCATTGTCTTCAGGGCCTAGTCCATTCAGGGTTCTTCGCTTGGAGTCTACCTGTCCGTGTCCAGCCTACACCACACGATTCCATACACCTGTGGCTCTTTTAGGGGGTTATAAACTTCTTTGAAAATTTGGTGAAAGCCAAGGACCCTTTCCCCAGAAATTTGCATGACAGTTTCATGGGACCCACGGACCCCGACTTCAGAACTCTGACCAGAATGAGGCTGCAGCGGAGTGTTCGAGTCCCAGCTCTAGAGCTAGACTGCCCCGTTTAAATCCAGCTCCCACCACCCTTGGAAGCCCAGAGGCCTCGGTAAGTCACTCCACCTCTTTATTCCTGTTTCCTAATATGTAAGATGAAGATAATAATGTTTACCTCACAGGTGATTATGAAGATTAAATAAGATAATGGAGGTAAATGCTCAGGGAGTGCCTGACAGCATAGCTAAGTGCTCAGTAAATGTTAGCAGCAATTACCATTGTCATTGTTGCTGCTGCTCTCGGACCTTCTCCAGCAAATAGAACAGCAAATTTGCTGTCCTTTACACATGCTTTTAAAGGTGTTTTGCTCTTAAAATTTCCTTCACGTGGAATACTTTCCCCATCCTTTTCCCCCATCTTTTTATCCATAGAAGTTCAACCCTTAAAGCACAGTCCCAGTGCCATTTCCTTCGTGAATTTACCCTTTTCACCCTCAGTGTGTGAGCTCTTTCTTTGTTTCACATTCCTAGAGCCCTCGATGTTTGCGCGCTCAGGTGGCACTAGCGTGCACACTGCACGTGACCAGGCCTCAGAACCACCTTCCCATGTGGCAGTCCTGACTGCTGTCACACTAGGGTAAGGCCTTGTAAGAGCAACAGAGATCTACAAGACAGAGTCCCTGTCCCAAGTACAAGGAGCGAGGAGTGTGAACGGTACAAAGTGCTGTGACGGTCCAGGCCGGGAAGAGATTTCTATCGGGCTGGAGCCTCCCGAGGAGTCTTCCTGGAAGATACGTTTGTGCTGAGCCTTGAGAGCTGAAATGGAAGTTCGGTAGCTGGGATGGAGTGGCTGGTCAGGGCATTACCTTTTGACCATCCGGAAGTGTAAGCTCTCAGAAAGGTCTTTGGCATTTTTGGTTGCCCTCAAAGAGCCGGTAATAGTACCACAGACATGAACCTTCTCACCTTCTCTCTCCTACTGAGAACTTCATCCTGACCCTGTATCGTAAATCTTTATTTTAAATGTAGTCTTTCCAAAGCTGACCTGGGCTCTGGGTTTCATCCTCACCCACTCCCGGTTTCCATCCATACCTTCCTGCCTGATTTTCAAACCTCTCTTACCTAGTCCATTAGCCTGTAAACATCTTCAAACCTCTCCTTTCTTCCAAGACAAAACAAAATAACAACAAAACCCAAATCCTTAGCAAATCTCAAGGGAAAAAAAAAAGACCATCCGGCTACTACCGACTTCTCTCCTGTGTCGTCTCTCATACCCTCAACCTGTCAGTTTACTGTAACCGCAGCCACCAGGGTCATCAGCAGTGTCCTGGTTTACTCAACCCAACTCCACTTTCCCGTTGTTCTCTGAGTTGACCTGTGCTCTTGTTCGCTGACTTGACAGCGCGCATCTCTGATGTCCACTCCTGTCTTCCTGAAGCTCTAATTTTCATGACCCACTTTCTTCTGACCTCTTGTGAGTCTCATCCATGACCCTTTTCTCCGCCTGACCTTGCATAGTGGGGTTTTTCTTCTCAGGCCACGCACCCTCTGACAGCGATTTGTCCATTCCAGTGGCTTCCCCTGCTGCCTCTATGCTGACAACCC
>PVJD01000434.1:97991-444060 GCA_004026545.1 Mormoops blainvillei
ATCATTGATTTTACCTCTTAACAATTTCTTGAAACTGTCTCTTCCTCCTCATCTCTACTGCTACTTCCTTAGGACCACAGATCCTCTTAGTACAACTTCCTCTTAACTGATCTTTGTGTTTCCATTTCTTTTTTTTTTTTTAAGTTGGAGAGAGAGAGAGAGAAAGAGAAAGAAAGAAACATCAGTGTGTTGCACCACTTACTTATGCATTTATACATTCATTGGTTGATTCTCGTATGTGCCCTGACCCGTGATAAACCCACAGTCTTGGTGTATAGGGAGGACACTCAACCAATGAAGCTACGTGACCAGGGCACGTGTATCCATTCTTGGCTTAGGATCCTGAAAGTTCTCCAGAGTGCTGGGAGAGTGATCTTTCTAAAGTGGAAATATAATATTATCATTCCTCCTCAAAGTGTCTTCAATGACTTCCCATCATCTACACTAGGGTTTTTCAACTTCAGTACTATTGACATTTGGGGCCAGCTAATTCTTTGTTCTGAGGACTTCCCTCTTATTGTAGAATGTTTAGTAGCATCCCAGGCTTCTACTCACTAGGTGCCAGTAGCCCCCACCACCACCACCACCCAGTCCTGACAACCTAAATGGTCTCCAAACATTGACAATTGTCCCTTGGGGTGGAGAGGGGGAAAACTTGCCCTTGTTTGAGAACCAGTTATCTCCAGGATAAAATCCAGAGTTCTTAGCACGCCCTTTAAGATCTGCTCCTATCTGTCTCTCCAACCTCATTTGACCCCATGTTGCCCCCTATGGTTGCCCTCAAAGAGCCTGTAATAATACCACAGATATGAACCTCCTCAGCTTCTCTGTCTGCCCGTCACCAGGAACCTTGTGGGTCCCACGCACGGGTCCTTTAGCTTGGCTAGCTGACCTGGCCCTCACATTTCAGCCTAGAAGCCGCCCTCGGGAAGTGGTTCCTGACTGTTTCGGTCTGACCTAGGGGCCAGTCTTACAGGCTCCTCTGCATCCGCCGCTTCCCTCTCCTGGTGTCTCATGCAGTGTGTCATCCCTCTGTCCACTTTTCCTTCCAGTATCAGCGAGAGCTGGATGACTAAGACTTTTTGTACCTCCGTGTCCTCAGCACAGTGGCGTGCTCCTAGAAGGCACCAGTGAATGTCCCCTGAATGAATGGTTGGAGCCCAGTAAGGCTTTGTTGAATGAATGGTTTTCCTTGAAACAGCGTCTTTCTCAGTTCTTTCACTTTCCACGATCCCATCCTGTTTATGTAATTGAAAAAAAAAAAAAAGCCAGTTGGTCAGTAGGTCAAGAAACAGTCACCCCAAAGCAAGAATTTTAATGAAAAAAGTATGGCAGTTCCATAAAACTTACAGCGCTCGGCTTAGAGTGGAGCACAAATAATATTACGTTGCGGTTGGTACTAGAAAGTCAGGAACGAGAAGTTGGACCAAAATGGGAAAGAAACACTACATTTTCCTACTGCAGCATATGGATTTCTCATTAGTCTATGTAAGGGAAAACCAGGGGCGGGAAGGGCCCAGTGACTGCAGCTGTCCGCACTCCCCCCATCGTTCTGCTGCCACCACACCTGGTCCCCGGAGACACCCTCACTTCTCAGCTATGTTGGCTTAGGTATGGACAAATCCCTTTGGTGCAGCGGAGACTAGCCTGGAATTTTTCAAAAGAAGCTTTGCTAGGCAACTTTGGGAAAAACAAAACAAAAGTGAAAACAGGAAATAGCATATAGGAATTATAAAAATACAGAGAGCAAAATAGAAAAAAGAAAATTTCTAGCCTGAGATAACTGAATTCTAGTATTAGCTGTTCTCGATCCAATTTACCAGACACGTGTTTTCCCTGGTTTTTGGTTTGCTTTTTGTTTGTTTTATTTTTCCTGTGATGTTGTGTTCCTCTGGGGAAGTCGCTCTTTTTAATCTTTGAATATTTCCTTTCCCTTAAGAATCTTCATCCACACCTAGGAAGGAGTTGAAATTGGCATTAGAGTCACTTTCTCTTCTAGACAACAGGCTACTGATCAGGTGGAGAAGCCTTTCTTTCCGGATAAAACAGCTCGGTCCCCCACACGCATCTGAGGGTTGGTGCTAAGCATCCATGGGGAAGGTTTTACTTACCTGGCGTGAAATAAAAAACATAGCTAGTGTCAGTGAGTTTTTAAATAATACTGAAGGGCCAAGCTTTTTATTTTGAGATTTTTTTTGCCTTTCTTTTTAGATACTGAAATAGCAGGTGGTAGTTGCGAGTAGTTAACTAAATGCTGTAGTTACCTGTGTTTTTCCGTTCACGTAATTAGCTTATTATAACCTGTGATACAGGTTAAAGTTTGATGTGCTTGTCTAAGGAACCACAGGCAGTTGCTGTAATGCAGTCCTCATTCCAGAGAGTCATTCACTGATCAACTAGCAGTCAAATTACCTACCAAGTACTAAGTCCTGGGTGAATACAAATTTGAGGAAATTCTTGTTCCTGCCTTCAAGGAATCCCTAGACTAGAAAAGAAGGTTGAGGTATAAACACTGGTACAGGGTGTGCATATTCTGGGAGCCCAGCAAGAAAAGAAAGAACCTAATGCCACCTCGGACAGCATACAGAGGAAGGGAAGTTTTACCCAAGGACAGGTTGGGAAAAGGCATTCTAAGTAGACATTTGCTATGACTGGAAATCTGAATAAATGGGGCACATTTCGGGGAACATTCGGGCAACTTCAACTTGGGAACATGTGTGTGAGTGGCAGAAGGTGAAGCTGGAAAGTTGCTACCCAGTTTTAATTTCATACTCCACACCTGCCTGTCATTGGACATAAGGGTTTCATACTGGTAGACCAGAGGAAAGCCGAGCAAGCCAGCTGTATTTTGTAATGTCTTTATTCATTAGCCTTCCCTCACTTAATGGCTTTTGAAAATGCCACTAAAATTTAATATGGGTAAGTGTCTCGAGCTTGGATTCAGAATTCACTTCCAGAGTCCTGGACAAGGAAGACCCAAGATAGGCATTTTTGCTGAGCATAAACTTGCCCTGAGCCCGTGAGGGGCCCCCGCTGCACCGAGAGCAGATCCTACCGACATCTGCGGAGCCTCAGACTTCAGGCAGAGCCACGGGAGAGGCCCGCCAGTCCACGCGCTGGCCCGGCGGCGTCTGGGCCCCGTGCTCAGGCCTGCATCCGTGCGCCACTTTTTTACGGGAGACGTGGATAAAATCTAGAGGGGCTCTAGAGGAGATGGCCTATACGAACCATCGTACAAAGTAACTCTAAAAGGGAGAAGGAGAGAGCTGCCTTGGTTATTGTAACTGATTTCCGGGGGCAGAGCGGGGTTACTTACTCTGGGCTACAGCAGGGGACTGGGTAGAAATCAGTGACCGACTTTGGCTCAGTCTCAGAAATAATTTTTAAGAGCTTTTTTCCTAGTCCCTTTTTTTTTTTTGCATACAGCTATGAGATTATTTTGACAAAAATGGAAATGTTTTGACAGAAACAAGATAACCATCTTCACCTGTAGAGATGTTGCAGCAAACAGTCCTGTTTTTTAACGGATTGTTGGACCTTCTGAGCTCTTTCCATCTTTAAATTCAATGAAATTTTAGCATTTGTTCTATTTTTTAAGTATCTGACCCTTTCCCCATTTTGCCACCCTTGTTCTTACATTAACCCAATTTATTGTGAATTTTTAAATTTTTTTTAGTATCTGACCAAAAGGATACCACAAAACCCAAAGTATCAGCATATCAAGTCAAGACTGGACACTGGTGAGTAAAGATTAGAAAATTGAAACGTTTTTAAAAATCCAATAACTAATATTGACAAGAAGCAGCATGTCATACGTGGTATATAAATCAGAGCTAAAAGTTTCTCACCATCTTGGCTGATGTCTTTCTGGCCTCAGGGACTTATCTTTGAAACCTGTTTTCCAGATTATCGGTTAAAATTTCCATTCACATAATTAGCTTATTATAAATTGAGAAATTGATTAAAACATTGTTCAGTAAGTTGCAGGACTAAAGCTAATAAATAACAGATGGTCAGCCTCTATTTGGGGACACCTTAAGTATAGTCCTTTAAACTGGGAGTAACAGATTATACTTGTGCATGTTTGTTCAGTTTGGTATTTGCCAGGTACTGGCTACATGCAAAGTTACGGCCTATCGGACTGTAAAGATGAGTGTGAATCGTGATTTTTGCCATCAGAGCACTTAGATTCAAGTGGAGGCAGACAGACTGAATGAGTAACTGAAATACCAGACAAAATTAAATTAGTGCAGCAATTCAGGTAAAATGAAATTTGAGTGCATTACTGCTGATTTCCATGCTGTTAACATTTTTCACCAGGCCCCTAGTGGATTTGCAGCCTTATGAGATTTGGGTTATTTATTTGTTTAGTTTCTTTCAAACTTTTAAAGCCTGCTGTGGAAAATCCATCCTATTAAGATGGTTTCACTAGTAGATTGGGGTACTGCATACCTTTAACAATACTGAATAATCCACCAGTAACCTGAACACAACTAAGAAAATAAATTGGGAAGTTGACTTTGTTTAAATCTCACTCATTTTGTCTTTGTCTTTCTCCAGCCTCCTTCAAAATCATAACCTTCCACTATACATATTTCCTCACATAAAATAGTCTTATAAATGTTTTAAGTGAACCACATTTGCAGATACTATTTCTGGGGGCCTTTCTTTCAGACATTTCCATGCTGTACAGATATCTCCTTGGAAATATTCTATTTGATGGGAGGTAAAATTATTATCTGTTTTTGAGGAAGAGGAAATTGTGGCACAGAGATTATGTGATTTACTGGAAGTTCAGTAAAGGAGATAGAACTAGGATTTGTATGCACGATGAGGAAGTCGATGTCAGGACCTGGTGCAAAGTCCTGTGTACGTAACACCTCTCAGTCCTGTGTACCATCTCTCAGTCCTGTGTACTGTCCTAATAATTCCCCAGCCTCATCTACCACAAATGCCTTCAACTTGTCCGACTCTCCCTGTGGCCCCTTTAATTGCGACTGTAACCCACCCTTCTGAAATAAGCTATTCTGTGAGGGAAGTACTTTGATGAAAAATGCCATATTTTCTCCGAGGAGTTCAGATAACATTTTTAAGACTGTTATAAAGGAATACATTTCTTTTGGAACCTTCTTAAAAATTTTTCAAATATATCGATTTGTCTATAGCTTCATAGTTTTGTCTCCTGGAAATTGAATTGGGATTTGTGAATGAAAATCCATTTCTCTTCAATTTCTCAATTCATAACCAACGTTTGACTCAATATAATGGAACCTGAAATTAATTTCAGTTTTTTAAATTGAGATACTTATATTTTTTTTAAAATAATACATAACAATTACCTGTATCCTTCTGTATGCTGAGGTTTTTAAGGTAGTGTTTTGCTAATTATACTTTTTTATTTTTTTAATGTTTTTTTAAAGATTTTATTTATTTATTTTTAGAGAGGGGAAAGGGAGGGAGAAAGAGAGGGTGAAAAGCATTGATGTGAGAAACATTGATCAGCTTACCTCTCGCCTGAATTAGGCACCAAACCCACAACCCAGGCATGTACCCTGACCGGGAATCGAACCAGCAACCTTTCACTTTGTGGGATGACGCCCAGCCAACTGAGCCACACTGCTCAGGGCTAAACTTTTTATTTTGAGGTAATTACAGATTCATATGAAATTGTAAGAAATAATACAGAAAGATTCCATGTATACTTTACCCAGTTTCCCACGGTAACATCTTATGAAACGATACTTCAGAATCACAATCATGATATTGACATTGGTGCATATAGTCTGGATACAGAACATTTCCATCATCACAAGGATCTCTCCTGCTGCTCTTTTAAAGCTACATCCTCTTTCCTTAACTCTGGCAACCACTAATCTGTTCTCCATTTCTATAATTTTGTCATCTCATAAATGCTATATAAATGGAATCAGTCATACAGTATGCGACTTTCTGGATTAACTTTTTAGCTCAGCATAATTCTTTGGAGATCGATCCAGGTTGTTGCATGTATTAGTAGTTTGTTCCTTCTCTTTACTGAGTAGTTGTACCATGGTATACTACAATGTAACCAGTGCCTGTTGAAGGACATCTGGATTGTCTCCACTTTTTGACTCTTACAAGTAAAATTGCAGTATACATTTGTGTACAGATTTTTATGTGAAATAGCCTCTATTTCTCTGGGATAAATGCCCAGAAGTACAATTGCTGAGTTGTATGGTAGTTGCATTTGTGTTTTTTTAAGAAGCTGCCAATGGTTTTTCAGAGAGGCTAGACCATAGTCCCACCAGCAATGGATGAGTGATCCCGTTTCTCCACATCCTCACCGGCATATATTTGGTGGTGTGGCCATTTTTTATTTTAGCCACTCTGATAAATTCGTAGTAGCATACCATTGCAGTTGTGATTTGCATTTCCCTAATGGCTAATGATCTTGAACGTCACTTCGTGTGTTTGTTTGCCATCTGTATATCTTCTGTTCCTGTCTTTTGCCTGTGTTCTAATTGAATTGTTTGCTTTTTCAGTTGCTGAGTTTTGAGTGTTCCTTATATATCCTAGGCACTAGTTCTCTGTTGGATACATGGTTTGCAAATATTTTCTCCCTCTCTTTCCGTCCTCTTAGCAGGGTCTTTCAAAAAGCAAATATTTTTAAATTTTGGTAAAGTCCAACTTTAGTGATTCCTTTTATGGATCATGCTTTGTTGTCAAGTCTAAAAACTTTTTGCCTAGCCTATATCCCAAAGATCTTCTGTCGTGATTCTTTCTAAAATTGTTATAGTTTTAAGATTTACATTTAAGTCCATGATATATTTTGAGGTAATTTCTGTGTAAGGTGTGCAACTTAAGTTGAGATTAATTTTTTGTTTGTGGGTGTTCAATTGTTCTAGCACCATTTGTTTAAAAGATGATCTTCCCTCCATTGAACTGCATGTTCACCTTTGTCAAAAAACAGTTGGGCATGTTTATGTGGCTCTCCTTCTGGGTTCTCCATTCTGTTCCATTGATCTGTGTGTCTGTCCCTCTGCCAGCACCACACAGCCTTGACTGCTGTAGCGATATAGTAAATTAGATACTTAAACTTGGTTAGACTGATTACTCCCACTTTACTTCTCTATCCATTTGGGGAGCATTGACATCTTACTATGTTGAGTCTTCCAGTTCATTAACATACTGTATCTCTCCGTTTATTTAGATCTTTGGTTTATTTCATCAACATAGTATAGTTTTTTTGTTGTTGTTGTTTTGTTTTTTAAGATTTTATTTATTTATTTTTAGAGAGGGGAAGGGAGGGAAGAAGAGAGGGAGAGAAACATCAGTGTGTGGTTATCTCTCAAGCACCCACTACTGGGGGCCTGGCCTGCAACCCAGGCATGTGCCCTGACTGGGAATTGAACCGTCGACCCTTTGATTTGCAGGCCAGCGCTCAATCCACTGAGCCACACCAGCCAGGGCAGCATTGTATAGTTTTCAAGATACAAGAACTGTACATGTTCTGTTAGATTTACACCTAAGTATTTCATTTTTTGAACAATTGTAAATGGCCCTATATTTTAAATTTTGGTGTCTATGTGTTTTTGCTATTATATAGAAATACAGCTTATTTTTGTATGTTTACTTTGTATCACGGACCTTGCTAAACTCACTTTTCAGGAGGCATTTCAGTTTTGGGGGAGGAGTTTTCGTAGGTTCCTTGGGCTTTCCTATGTAGACAGTCACGCCATCTACACTATGGAAGAGTTTTATCTCTTCCTTTCCAGCCTGTATGCTTTTTATTTTCTTTTATTGCCTTATTGCACTGGCTAGAACTTCCAGAACTATGTCAAATGAAAGTAAAGTGAGTGAACATCCTTGTCTTTTTCCCAGCCTTAGGAGGGAAGTGTTTAGTCCTTCATCATTAAGTATATGTTAGCTATAATATCACATTGAGAAAGTTTCCTCCTATTGCTATTTTTCTGAGAGTTTCTAACATGAATGACTGCTGAATTTTATTAAATGCTTTTTACTGACTCAATTAATATAATCATGTGGGGTTTTTTTTTCCTTTAACTTGTTGATATAGTGGATTTTCAAATATTGTACTAGTTTTATATCCACGGAATAAACCTCACTTAGTCATGGTATGTAATTCTTGTTATGTATCACTAAATTCTATGTATTATTTTGTTAAAGGTTTTTGTGTCTGTATTCATGAGGGAGATTGGTTTCAGGGGTGTCCAACCTGTGGCCCACGGGCCACACGCAGCCCAGGATGGCTGTGAATGCGGCCCAACACAAAATCATAAATTTACTTGAAACATTATGAGATGTTTTTGTGTGATTATGTGTCGCAATGTAGTTAATGTGTGGCCCAAGACAGCTCTTCTTCTTCCAGTACGGCGCAGAGACGCCAAAAACCTGAACACCTTGGGTAGTTTTTTTGTTTTGTTTTGTTTGTTTGATTGTCTTCATCTGATTTTTGTATTAGGGTAATACTGGCATCATGAAATTGGGAAGTGTTTTTTCCTGTTCCGTTGTTCTGGAAGAGTTGTGTATTGTTGTAGTTAATTCTTTCTTAAACATTTGGAAGAATTCTCCAGTAAAACCATCTGAACCTAGAGATTTCTTTTTTGAGAGTTTTAAAATTTTGAATTCAATTTTTTAATATTTATGGAGATATTCTAATTATTTGTTTCATAATTGGGTGAGTTGCCATAGTTTGTATTTTTTGAGGAATTAGCACATTTATCCAAGTTTTCGAATTTGTGTGTGTAAAGCTGTTTTTAGTGTTCTCTCATTACCCTTCTGATGGCTGTAGTGTCTGAAGTGGTAGCCATTTCATTCCTGATTTTGGTAATTTATGTCTTTCTCTCTCTCTTTTTTTTTTTTTTCACCACAGGTTTGTCCAGTTTATGACCCTTTCAAAGAACCAGCTGTTGGTTTCATCAATTTTCTCTATTGCTTTTCTGTTTTAAATTTCACTGATTTTTGCTTTTCTGTTTATTTCCTTCTGTCTACTTACTTCGGTTTTATTTTGCTCTTCTGTTTCTAGATTCTTGGGGTGGGAGCTTAGATTATTGCTTTAAAACTTTTCCTCTTTTTTTAATCCATATAGTTAGTGCTATAAATTTCTCTCTGCACTGCATAAGTGAATCCTACAAATCTTGATATGTCGTATTTTCATTTTCTTCATTTTCATTCTGTTAAATGTATCTTTTTATTTTCCTAAGACTTCTTTGGCCCGTGGATATTTAGAAGTATGTTATTTAGTTTGCAAGTATTTGGAGATTTTCCTGTTAAGTTTCTGTTACTGCTAAATTTCTCTTATTGATTTCAAGTTTGATTTCATTGTGGTTGGAAAATGCACTCTGTATATTTCAATTTTGGAAACGTATTATGCAAGATATGGTCTATCTTGGTATATGTTCAATGGGTATTTGAAAGAATGTATATACCTGTTCTTTTGATTACTTATTCTTTCTTCTTTCCTAATGTTCTGAGGTTCCTTTTCTTTCTTTCCAGTTCTAATTAGACAACTTCTTTTAGACTTTCTTTCTTTAGCTGGTGACAGATTCTCTGATTCTTTCCTTCACGTGAGAATGTCTTGATTTCCTTTCATTCCTGAAGGGTATTTTCTCTGGGTGTAGGATTCTGGGTCAGCAGTTCTTTCCTTTCAGCACTTGAAAAGTATTGTACCCACTTCCTTCTGGCAGCCATGATTTCTGATAAGAAATTTGCTATTATTCGAACTGTTTTTCCCATATAGGTAAGGTGTCATTTTTTTCCTCTTGCTCCTGTCAAGGTTTTTTTTTTTTTTTTTGGTTGTTGTTTTTTTTACTTTTCAGAAGTTTAATTATGATACGTCTTGCTTTGAGTTTCTTTGGGTTTGTCCTTTCTGGCATTTACTCAGTTTCGGTATAAATCTATAGGTCTTTGTCACCAGATTTAGGAAGTTTTCAGCCATTATATCTTTGAGCGCCTTTCGGCCCCACTCTCTTCTTCTCTTTCTGGTACTCTGGTGGCATCTCATCATGGCCCCACCGGGGTGGAGACCAGAGCGTCCCGCTTGGCCTTCTCTGCCAGGCGAGGCCACAGCATTCGCGGGATTTGGCTGAGTGAGGCGGTGAAAGCCCGACGGTTTTGTGTCTCGCTAGGCTGTCCCTTCCCTAGTTCTTGGGCGCAAGACAGTAGGCTTTTGTTGGGAGCGTTTTTCTGTTTGTTTATTTGTTTGGTTTGCCAGCTTTTTCAGCTCCAAGTCTAGGGTATATGAGGCTGAATAAATAAATAAGCAAACAAACAAAAACCCACGTAGCCCGACTGTGATGTCATTCCTTGGTTCCTGAGGTTTTAGCCAGTCTGTCCTCCTCTCTCCACCTATCACAATGTTCCTACTTCTGGTGTTTTTTTAAATATATAATGTTCCGGGTTTTTTAATTCAACCTTTTTTTCTAATTGGTGTGTTATTTTCTTTAGATATAATTTGCGTACCATGACCTTTACCATTTAAAGTGTACAATTCAGGGTTTTGTAGTACATTCACTAGGTTGTGAAAACATCACCACTCTCTAATTGCAGAACATTTTTATCACCCCATAAAGAAACTCCTTACCCAGTAACAATCACTTCCCATTCCTTCCTTTTATCAGTCCCTGACAACCACTAATATACTTTCAGGATCTATGAATTTACCTGTACTGAGCAGTTCCTGTAAGTGGAATCACACAATATGTGGTCTTTTGTTCCTGGCTTCTTTCACTTAGCCTAGGTTTTCAAGGTTCATTGTTGTTGTAGCAGGTATCAGTGTTTTATTACTTTCTATGGCCAAATAGTATTCTTTTGTATAGATATTCCTCATTTGGTTTATCTACTCATGAGTTAATGGGCATTTGGGTTGTTTACGCCATTGGACATACGCTGCGATAAACATTAGTGTATAAGTTTTTGTGTGAGCATATGCTTTCCGTTCTCTTGGTTATATACCCAGGAGTTGAATAGTTGGTCATGTGTTAACTCTGTGTTTAATTTTTTGAGGAACTGCCAAACTGTTTTCCAAAGCAGCCATTCCACTTTACATTCCCACCAGCAACGTAGAAGGGCTCAATTTTCTCCACATCCTCAGCGGTGCTTTTTATTGTCCATCATTCTGATTGCAGCCACCATTGTGGGTGTGAAGTGGTATCTCATTGTGGTTTTGGTTTGCATTTTCCTAATGACTAAAGATGTTGAGCACCTTCTTATGTGTTTATTGGCATTTGTATCTCTCCTGTGGAGAAATGGCCATTCAAACCATTGGCTTGTTTTTTTAATTGGGTTATTTTTCCCTCTATTGTTGAGGTATAAGGGTTCTTTTATATACTCTGGATACTAGACCCTTAACAGAAATATGCTTTGCAATATCTTCTCCCATTCTGTAGGTTGTCCGGGGCGTTTGTTGTGCTTAACTGGAGGAGTAGAGAAAAATACACCCACCTCCTCTTCTGGGAGGCAGATATCATCCAAACTGATTTTTATTCGCTTTGGAAGAGCCAAAGTGTGGTTCGTTGTTTAAAACTCAAAAGATTATTTTAAAGTCATTGTGGGAGAGAAATCGTATTCTAGCGTTCAGTTTCTTTTGTTGTTTCAAATTAAATTATTTAAAAGCCAATTTAGAGGAAAGATTTTATTTGAAATTTTTCTGTGCATTTTGGTGACTTACCTCCCTGTGTGTTCAGCACAGTGGCCTGTGTGCTGTATGCCAAGATACAGATCCCTTCAGCCCTCTGGGTAGCCGTCGGGCCGAGACAATGTAAACCTGTGTTCTGTCCAGATATTACCGCTTGCATGTGAGCCCTAAGGCGAAAAGGGCCAGGAGTCCTGGCTAAGAAAACACAAGGGCAACCTTACAGCCCAAGTGAGAGTAAAGAGCTCCCATATGTGGTACGTTTTTAAGCTCTGCTGTCAGCGCAGTAGAGACAGGCACAGGAATGAGTGAGCATTTCTCATTTCTAGGCTAACTAGGTGGGTCTTTAATCTTTTCCTACTAAACAATGAGTAATTCAAAGTTAATCACAAGAAATCAAGAATTTTGTGGTCTCTCCTGTCTACACCCAAGTCACCTTCTACTGAGTTCTTCAAAGACTGATACCTTCTTCCTGGGCACAGGTGATTTTTTGTTTCTTTACTTCTGATTCTACTTCTTTTACAAACTCAAATACCAGTGTATAGCCATGGCTAGAAATACCACAGTTATTTTGAATTCAGATATTTCTTTTGTCCGATAGGCACCTGGGTGTGTCTCCCCAGCTCGCCAGCATTGCCAGGCTGCACCATGAATGGATTATGCCTCTGATGAAAGCCCCGGCGGCATTTCGTTCGCTTTGCCCCGCAGGGCTCTTGCACACTCTCAAGCACCCTCTCTGGGTTTGCGTCCTGCAGCCCGGCAGGCTGATTAAGGAACACTTTCCGGACAGCGCTCTCCCTTTGTTAGTCTCCTGCACTCTTTCATTGCCTGTGTTATCCTCTCGTTTCACTCTATTTTCAGTCTCATTTCACATTTCTTTAGCTTCCCGAAATCCTGTAGACTCGCTCCACTCAGTCTTTTCTAGCCTTATTTTTTTAATTCACCTTACTTTTATTATCTTGACACAAACTAGTCATTTTCTTTTCTCCTTAGTCTTTACTTTTTCTGAATTTTTGTTAATAGCCTTGATCTTTAGCAGTCAAACTCATTACAGACTAGGTACTCTTCATTTTTTTCAGCATTTAATTCCGTTTCTTATGTCAAAGGAAGAAATGTACGTGAAAGCCTTTTACAAACCAGAAAGCACTATACACTCGTATAACTTATTGAGATTAACAAAGGACCACTGTGCCTCTTTTCACGCTTTCTGCTCCTTCTGAGCCAAAAGAACTTCTCCATAGAGGAGGGGAATATTGAAGAAAAATAAAGCAATGGAGTTGTCTCTTAGCAACCGAGTCCGTGCCTTATAAATCTTACTTTAGATTACTGCTGCTCAAAATCACTTGCTTTTCTTACTGGCTTAGTACAAATAATGTTATTAAATTATAGGGAAACAAAGGAAAAAATCTAGTGAATAAGTCACTCAATTCATCGACTGTGCTCTATCTTTGCATAACGCTATTTATATAGTTGGGTCGTCTCTTTCTCTTGATTCAAATTGGAAAACTTTTTAATATTTTTTTTGTTGTTGCAACTTAAGCTATAAACTAAGCCAAAGCTAATATCGCCTTATACATCTCTAGGTTACCCGACTCTAAACAATGTGTGCTATAGCTAGTACATAACGTATACTGCGTTAAACCAAGTTGTGCATATCTTAAAGAAAATCAGGTACACAAAAACTCAAATCAAATCGGGGTCTGATTATTTGTATTATAAAAATAACTCATTGTGAGGATTCTTCAGATAGTGCATCTTCATTGAGTAAATATTTTCGAGTGCCTTCTGTGCTAGATTATGGAAGGAATACAGATATCCTGTGTATGTATGTGAGTAAATAACCTTGGGCTTGCCAAATAATAAAGTAGGTAAGACTCGCACACAAATAAGGCAGAACAATGATAAATGCCTTGTGGGTGGTAAGCCAAGCGCTGTAGAAGTTCAGAGGACAGAAAGGTCACTCCAGCTGGGTGAACTATTATGGTTACGTGGACAGGATGACATGTTAGAGAACCCAAGACTAACAGACTTTGTCAAGTTTAGTAATTAAGGCAAGATTGAAGAGGTAGGTTAGATGTCGGTGCCTTCAGCACTAGAGCAAGGAGTTTAAATTTTAGCCAGTAAGCAATGGGGAGCCACTGACTTTTAAAAAATTATTATTATTCAAAGTCTTGTCTAGGAAAATTTCTCTCACAAGAATGCGTAGTTTTAATTATTTTTTAAATCGGTTCACTGATAGTCCTTTAGGCCCCTTACTTTTGTATAGAACAAAGATGTGTTTATAAATTAGTCAACTATAGAATGGATTCATTTCTAGTCTCTTTAAGAGGTAATCAAAAAACTATTTTCAGAGGAAATTAGATCTGGTAAGATAAGCTGCTTAGTGAAGATATAAGCATTATATAAAGAGGGGCAAAACTACTACTTCTCATACTTTCTAAAATCACTTTTAGGGAACTTTGTGTCAGTTGGTCAGCCAGGTTGCTGTCTCATTTCTTCAGTTAAAATGAGGCAGAAATCCTCCACGTTCTTTTTTTTCCTCCTACTTGGATAGAATGCGTAGCTTTAGTGAAAAGAGCTTCTTATCTGTCGCTCTCTTAAATTTGTTCTTAGCTTTGCCAGACATTTGTACACCTGTGCAAATGACTGTTTCCCTACCTTCTCCCTCGGCAGGAAAACACAGTAGGACTGACAGCCCACAGGCTTGTTGTAAGGCATCGCTGCTACAAAGATGAATTGCCATGTTAATACTCTGAAAATGTTGATAATTGATAGAAAAATGAATTATACCCTTTGTTAGTGGAAATGCAATGTTTCAATAAAAAGACTATATAATAAGGTTGGCTATTGTTTTCCATGCATAGTATGCCTCGGGGAATTTAGACCATAAAATGCTTCCCACCTGATTCTATTAAGGAAGTAACACTTCCTACATATTTACCTGCACAGTGAAATCATGTTTTTAAAACAGCACAACTAGAGAAGCAGTGTGTTTTTGTGAGCCATATTAGATACTAGACGGTTGAGAATACGAGCCCTGGCTTAGTCGTTCACTTGCTGTTTTGCTGGGCAAGTCACTAATCTTTTCTCGTACCTCAGTTTCCTGATGAAACTGCCTGAAGCTGCCCTAGCCAAAAGAAACTGCCATGTCAACAACATGCAACTGCCGGGGACTCAGGAACATGTAACTAAAAGCTGCTATGTAAAAGAAGAGTGAGACTGTAGGCTGCTAGACAGCACAGTTTGCTTCTTCCCGCACTGCATGGACCATACCAAGTTCCCACCTGAGTTCAAACTCACAGCGGGGAGGGGTGTGTGTCTAGGAAGAAGTCATGCTTTCCACTCTGGAGATCTGGTCAAGTCTCGAGTCAGTTCCAGCCTGGACAACCGAGAAAAGATCTTATTTGCTTCTTACCCCTTCTAATCTTGGTCTTCAGTGCTGTGTGGACCTCTTCTAAGACATCCTCAGTGTCTCTTTTGAGAAGGGTCAGGCCGTTATGTCTCAGCTTTTGGAAGGAAGGATTCTGGCTCTAGGAGTACACACTGAGTCCTGATCCCAGAGAATGTTTGTCTTCAGATGAAAAAAACACTTTAACTCAGTGGAATCTCATTCCATGATGAATTCATGGTAAAGATGTAATAATAACAAATGACATAAGTTGTTTTTGAAAATGTATTTTGGGTTTCAGAGCAAGACTTTTCTCTCTCTGCTTCTGACTTAAACATGAAGAAAAATTCAGAATAATTCGTAAAAACAGCAGTTCATGCCATTAATTGAAAGCATTTCTTCTATGCGAAGTTGGGACTGACTCTGATTAGCTCCTCTCAAGGCTTAAAAGTTAGGAGCACAGCTTTAGAAATGAGAGATTATTTTGAATGTCTTCCCTCTTTGCTATACCATCTAGGTGCCAGATAGAGCTTGCTGTGTTGACTTGAATCAAACTGAAGCATGTCCAGTGAAAAATAATCACCCCTGGCTTGAGAACTAGACTGTAATTCATTCAGAAACCATGATCCTGGCCCAGTTTTAATGTACGAAAACTCTCCAACCCACCTTGGCTGGAACCTAGTATTGCAGAACCAGGCTATAAAACATGAGGGCTGGGGACTCTCCACAGTGTGGGGGTCTGCTGTTATTTCAGCAAATCAAATCCACAGCGAGTCCTGGTGGACAGACTGTGTGGTCTGGGCCAGGCTGCAACATCAGCATGAATAGTGGAAGGCCAAGTTCAGGAAAGAGGGAAACCACAGACTAAGCAGAGGGGAAAGGGTTGCTTGGGTAGCCACAATGGCGCATTGTAGACACTTGAGGATCGTTGCTTCTTTCTTTCTCCTCCTCTGCATATCTTTTCCACAAAAGGATTATGAGGAGGTAAAAGGAGGAGGGAAGCCTTGACTCAAAAAGGGGGGAAAAATTGCATAAAAGTATCGTCTGTACTGCCTGGGGCTGCTTAATATTTATTGTGTGTGTACCCCAACATAAACACATTTGACCAAAACATTTCTCATGATTCCTCATCTTTTAATGATGCTGTATAATCCAAGAGGCTATTACTATGTGTGGCCCATTTGCCTCCTGTAATTCTGTAAGAACAGGATAGGAAGGCTTAGGGAATACTTGCACTCCATTCTGTTTTCGCAGTGGTAACAAATTTCCTTCCATTAATAGCATATCTAAAACCCTTATTCTTTTTTTAGGTAACAGTATGACTAAATACATTGAGAAGCTAGAAGAGATCAAAAAAAGTGAGTAACACTATTGATGGATTGGCATGATGGGACCCTGTAGTAGCCCTTAAAGGGACTGTTAACAAGCCCTCACCGTACCCTGCCGCCGACACACACGGAGAGCTGCGGCAGTCTGCTGTGCCTAGCAGGTGCTTAGGGAAGCGTGGGAAACACTGCGCCATCCTGGTTAGCCGCTCGGATCGTGGCTAGTGGGTCAAGTTCTGCCTGACTTAGCTCCCATAGGGGATGTTAAAAGTTGGAACGTAGAATGAGCGTTGAGAACCTGAGCTTCTAGTCTCATTGTGCCACGGTCTTCATGGCCTTTTTCAAGGTACTTAATCTTTCCAGTTTTCTTATTTTCTCTATACCTGAGGTAGGAGTAATAATATCTCTCTTATTTCATAACACTCTTTTGAGTATAAATGAGACCGTATTCATGAAAGACTTAGAGATGTGAGAAGGCTTATTCTTAAAGTGACGTTACACATTATAAATTCATTGCAGTCTGCCTTCTTTTAATTAAAAATCATATTTCATGCACATTCTTTTTAAAAACTAATCTTCTGCAAAGATATGCTAGTAGTCATTGAGAGTGTTGCTCTTGCACAAAATCATAATTTTTCAATCTGTGTCCAAAACAGATGTAAAATGTACACATCAAGGCCAGAATTAAAGAAGCAGCAGAAATATCTGGTTTCTAAGATGGATTTGCTTGTATCTTCCGTTGGAGAACGCAGTGCTAGGCGAGTATTAGCTAATGGTAGTAAAGAGGTACTTAGATGACAGTGCGGAATGTGGCTCTGCTAATCTTCTGGTAAACATCTTCTGGGAGGAGATTACTGCAAACCCAGGATCCATGAGAACGTTCGTGTATACACAGAAGGCCTTATACTTTAAACGATAATGTTTCTGCTCCTTTTGATTTGCTGAGAAACACCAGATAACAGACGTGGACTCTGAGGCAGCTTTCTGCTGATTCTGCTAGTTGCCTCGTTGAACTATAAGGGCAGATGTTATAGACATTTGTTTTTTAATGTGTAATGTCACGGTAGCCTTGTCTTCTTATATATTATTCTATTTTATACATTGAATTGCATTTTCCGTCATATGTTTTAAGCATATATTAAAAGTTTAAACCATGGGAAAAAAAAAATTGTGTTTACTCACCTAGGCTGCACTGTTGTCCTGATTCATCCATGGCAGGGAAATTTAGCTGGCCTGCTTCGAATTCGGTTTGTGGTCTCTCTCCCCTCCTGTCCATTTGTAGCTGAGTGTAAAAGCTCATGTGCCCACACCAAAATTTGTCCCATAAAAAGTGTCTCATTCTGCCCAGATTGCTGAAACCTGTTTAAAACATTTCTTAAAACACACAATGTGGTTTCTTTAATATCTAAACTTTAAATGGCACTTATGTCCCCAAAGAAATACCTCTGGAATAGAGTCCTTAAAAATGCTTTCCTCTTTACAAGCTCTGGGCTTCCTTTCAGTCAGACAGGAGGTTCCTCTCACCTGGTTTCACACACTTTGTGCTGGTCCCCTGACCACAATTGCTTCAGATTCTGGTTTGAGATCTGCCTTTTGGAAGATATTTCCTTCTCTTTTCCCATTTTCTGTTGTAGGTTTTCTTTTGGGTCAAAGGGAGGAGAATATTGCCTTGTTTCATGACACCCTAGACTCATCACTTTTCTCGGATTACCTTAGATGCCACGTCTTTTCTGTGAAATCACAGACCTCGTTCTGTTCCTTCCTTTGATTTTTCTTCCACTGTGAGCCCAACTTCCCTTTGCTAATAACTTGTTTTAACAGAACCCTGAAAACGCAGCATTCCTTTGTAATTTGAATATTCTTTCAACTCTGCCTGGGGAAAATAGACACTCTGTGTCTATTGACCGTTTACAAAGCGTATTCTTGGCTTTTGGTGGTTAGATGACACTAGTTGGACCCAGTGTGAGACATCCTAGATAGTTAGGTCTCTGTCCTTCCAGTAACTTGAGAGAGACAGACTTAGACTCCAGACTTAGTGGAGAAGCAAAACTTGATAGCATATCTGAAACTAGGGGTGATTGTCTCCATCGCGGAGTTTGGGGGAAGCTAGAGTAGCAGAAGCTCCATTCTTAAAGCTCTGTTCGCCCTTGCAAGGACAGACTGACAGAGCCTTCCAAGTCATCCTTTTCTATAAACTTTAAAACTTACTGTCAAACGTCTAGTTTGATCTTTTTTTTATCTCTGAGTAATAATGTCAGAAAGTCCTAGTGATGGCTGTCCTTCTAAACCAGAACCAGGTATGTAGAGTTCAGGCTCAAATGTGCAGTGGGGTTTCTGGTCCTTGTCAGAGGACACTAGAAATGTCAATCAGTAGAGTACAGCAGGGCCGGGTTTCTGTTTGAGGTAATTGCTACTTAGTTAAAGGGGAATTTAATGTGTACATTTTGTACTTAGAATGTGAAGAATTGGAGAAGTATTTCAAACTATGTAACTATACCAAAGGAATATCAATGGATGAATGGCACAGTGCAAACTACTTGAAAGCTATTGACTGTTTTCATTGGTTGATTTATTGCCATTTTGATTTAAATAAATGACTTTTGGTGGCAGTTGAGGGGAATACTTTAGTTATTCAGTTGCACTTTTTATAGCTTGTGCTCAGCCTCTTCGGGTCTGCGTCCTGGTGAGTTTTAGAAGCTCCTTTGCATCTAGGTTTGTTTCCTTGTTCTAAGAATTTTCTTAGAATAAGCTGTTCTAAGAATTTTCTAGAAGTAATGGTCTCTTATTAGCCAAATTGCTCTCTTTAAGACATTTTAGAACAAAGAAGCTTTAATTCCCTGTAAGAAAGAGTCTTGATGTATTTACAAAGCGTAGTTTTTAAGGCAATATCATTTCCTGACTCATGAGTCATAAGGCGTTTGGTAAATCAAGCAAACATTGTCCTCCAAAAGTAACTATCCGGTCTGCACTGGTTTTTAAGGAAAATTCGTGGAAATGATTAGAACACCAGGTAAACAGTCTTAAATACCTTAATCCTTTCCTTTGTTGCTAGGAGTCTTGGCTCCTGAGACATTTGTGCTGTGAGGTTCATAGTAATTATCCAGCCCACCTTTAGTAATTCTGAAATAATGAAATAGCCTTTAAGGAGTCATGGGCTTCAATATGAAAACCTAGAAGGGGAGTAAAGGGTAAGAGTGGGAGGGAGTTTAATGCTGAAAACTTCAGAATTGGCAGCCATTTTCAGAAAAGTTTAAGGAAGCTAACTTTTAACATGCCTCTATGCATGGACAGAGATTAGATAAAGTGAGGCTGGCTAAACTTTTAAAAACCAGTTTAATGTGATATGAAGAATTATTAACACAAACAATTGCAGAAATTCCCTCATTGGAGGAGTGATGTCTCAGAACTGTAAAGATAGCACAGAATAAATATTGATGTTTTAGGTCGATTTCTACTTTTTTTAATTGTAAAAAACGCATACCAGAAAATTTATTACCGTAACCATTTTAAGGGTACAGTTCAGCAGCGGTGAGTGTATTCACACTGTTGTACAGTAGATCTCCAGAACTTTTCCACCTTGCAGAACTGAGTGGGTTGCTTTTTATCGAAGTGAAGTTGAAGAGAAACTGACACACAGGGTTATCATGACCAGTCCTAGCTTCCTGCACAACACTGTGCCCAAGGGAGGGAAAGTGGCCTGCATCTCTAGCATAGTTTGTCACCTCAGGAATAGAATTGTTCTCTTTTCAAGTCAGGGTTAGAGCCCTAGGGTGTCAGTGCCTTACCAGCTGGGGCCACTCAGCTTCTGGGTCTCTGTCCTCATTTATAAAATGCAGACATTTTTCTCTGCTTCGTCCTGAAAAGGATTTAAGGCAGCTTACAAAATTGTGGTACAATATGGTCAAAGTAGAGACAGCATAGTGAAAGGAAAATGGTAGACTAATAAAATACAGGCAAGGGGTGAAGCCTCTAGACACGAAGAGGGGGCTTACATATTCAGCTGTAGGCTTTCTACTGGCCAAAGCAAAGGGGGAAATGAAGAGCTGATACAATACTGGCCACTTTTAATCTTGAGGATCTCATGAGGATCAAATGAGGTAATGCAGATAAAAGCATATAAATAACTTGAAAAATATACCATATAACTTGATGATTAGAAAGGAGGAATACCTCTGAGAAAGCAAAATAAACCCAGAAAAATGTTTGTCCTATCCTGCTTTTCAGATTATAGATACAAAAAAGATGAACTTTTCAAGAGACTAAAAGTTACGACGTTTGCCCAGCTGGTAAGTTTAATGATTCTCCATTGGAGTAAGACTGCCTAATTTGTGCTGCTTTCTGTGAGTCTCTCTGAATTTGACTCTAGGTGATATTTGCAGAAGGAGTTCTTCTGATCCTTTATATTTCACCTGTGGTAGAATTAATTGGTATGTTGTAAGTGTGTTCATTTGAAGATGGTGTGAAATTTTTGATAAGAATTTTATAAAGTGAAATGTCCATTCTACTTTTAAATCATCACTTTTGCGGTTTAGGTTTTTATTTCCTTGTTCATTTAATTTAATATTTAGAATCTAGAGTTCTGGACTCTGGGTTGCTTGGACATTTTTCTCCGTGTAAACTGGGCAATCTCCCTTCTATGACTGAGATCTTCCAAGTCTTTCTTGGGCTATTTTGTTATTTTCTTCTTTCACTTGAATATTATGGACCAAGTGTCTTTCTGGCCCCCAAATAAGAGTTCCACTGATATAACTCAAAATGAATCTTGGATCCTAGGAGCTAAGTTGTAAAAGGTGCTTTAAAAACTATGTGTAGGTATACAGTGTTATAATCAATATACTCATAATTACATTTATATCTTCCTTGCATGAAGAATTGCTGATACAATTCTGTTATTGTAAGTATTACATTTTCAAGAAATAACATGTTATGTTGGGAATAGAATATATATGGATGCAGTTTCAGACTCCTATGTTTCTTGTCCTAAATGATCCTTTTGGCCTTTTAAGTTTATTGCGTAATGTTTTAAATACCTCTTTTCTTCTGGAATGATCATCTGCAGTGTAATTACCACTCCCAAAGTAAGGAGACCTGAGATTTAGTCTCTAGTTGGGGACACTGCCAGTTTCTTAAAACAAGAGATCTTTGATGTTCCCTGTCTTTTGTAAAAAGACAGGCTTGCCTCTGTTTAAAAACAAACAAACATACACACATACACACATTTCATTCTTTTTTCTCTCAGGTCATCCAAGTTGCTTCTTTATCTGATCAAACACTGGAAGTGACAGCTGAGGAGATTCAAAGGCTAGAAGGTAATGAGAATTGAGGATGTGGGAGTAGCGGACTGACCGTTTGACTACAGTACCCGCCCTGTGCTGTTGTGTTACGTGGGACTTGGGACTTGGATGTATCTATTTGTAATTAGATTGTTACTCTCTGAGAAATGCTATCAGGTGCTTTAATTGTTAATTCCTATTTCTTTAAAAAAAAACCATCTGGGTTTCTGGCTCTAGCATTTGTAGTTCGAAATATTTTAGATGTGTTTAATATACTAATTACTTCTTTTCAACCAATATTTTTAGTGCTTTCTATATATGTCCTGGCCACAGAATTAGGTGCTATGAAACTACAGTGATAAGTAAAACAGCTCCCCTTACGTGGAGTTTGTAGTCACGCGTGTGCGTGTGCACATGTGTTTGTGTGTTGGGCGAGGAGAATGATAACAGAAACACGAAATCGCTAACGCGGCCGAAATTCGTAGTGGAGGACTGAAAGGAAGGCATCGTTTGTCGAATATCTGTACATACTAGGTACTTCACATGAGTTTTCTTATTTAGCTTTCCTACATACTCTAGAAGGAAGGTAGGCTTTGCAGATGAGAAGCCACAGCCCAGAGGGTCACCGACTTGCTGAGGGTGATACAGCCTGTAGGGGACGGACCTAGAATACAGCTCTCGGTGTCCCCCATAGCAACTGGTGTCTTTGCTGTGGGGGCTCCAAGGAAGGGAAGGTATTTTCCACTTAGAAAACAGGTAGGCTTTCATAAAGCTTTCAAACTAGACTCTACGGGTGAGGCATTTGCTGGGCAAGGAACAGCAGAGACACGGGGAGGAAGAAGCTCCCGGCGCGCTTGGGGAGCCGTGGAATCCAGTCGGCCTGACTGTGGACTGAGGGAGAAAAAGGTGCCTGGTAGGAGATAAGGCCAGAAAGATAGGTAGGCTCCAGATTTCTTTTCTTCAAATACCCAGTCGTTAAAATAAACCCTCTTAGTTGCCCTCTCGTGAAAGGAATACACAGAGTTAAGGCCTTTATTTCACCCTGAAGCACTCACCCATCAATGTGTGGCTGTTTATTGAAGGGGAATGTGTTTTGTTAAGGTTGATGTAGGCCAGTAATTTGACTTCTGATTTCAAGACAAGTTTCTCAGGAAGTCTGAACACTGGGTTTGTGCAACTCAGCTGTCATTTCCCTGGCCTTGTTTTTGTTAGCGAGGATAAAGAGAATCTGAAAAAGTCAGGAATTTATCTTTGACAGATGCCTCTCACACGGAAGAGAAAGAAGGGCTCTTTGTAACAGAGATAATTGAGTCTCCTCGCACAAATACTCCCAATTTTAACCTGGTTATATAAGTACCTGGACTGGGTCTTTGAATTCATCGTAGAGATCGCAGCACCAGGACACATAGGCACATGCAATTTTCTCTTCGGAGACAAATTCGCACAGCAACAGAGACTCTTGTAAAATAGGGCACCATAATGTGTGAGTGATATTAGTGTTTTTTCCAGTGCTCTACACAGAATAATAACCCACTCAGGAATGCCCGTAGAACGGATTGCATCTGTTTGCATATTGGCTACCTTTGAAGGATTACAAAATCTCCTTTTATAATGTTGTTTTTTTCCTGACTTAAAAGTATATTTTAGAAAATTAGAAAACTGCAAAAAACAAATAAAGAAGAAAACTAAAATAACTAATAACCCCTGTTAACATTTTGGCCTATTTTCCCCTTATCTAACTCCCACCCAAATCCATACTCTTTGTACATAGCTTTGTATTATGCTGTTTTCAATTAACATTTCATCATGCATACTTTCCTGTGTCATTAAATAGACTTCCAAAGCTTCAGTGTAAAGGTCGTGTGGTAATACAATGTCCATTGTCTGGGCATACCACAGTTTACTTACTCTCTTACTGCTGGGGCATTACAGTTTTTCTAATTTGTCAATTTTATAAAATCATGCTGCATGTAAATACATAAGTGTTTGTGTGGTTCCGATTATTTCCTGAAGATAAATCATTGCAGATCGACAAAGGGTAGAGCCATTTTGAGATGTTCAGTGCTGATTCCACATTATCTCCTGAATGGTTCTACCCCTCAGCGTTCCCACCGAGTGAATGAAGACATGTTTCTCCCCATCCCAGCCAATACTGAATCATCATCATTTGTGTAAATATTTGCCAGTTTTGTAGATGAAGAATGGTATGTAATGGTTTTATTTTGAACATCTGTGATACTGAGAATGAGCTTTATGTGTGTGTGTGTTTATTGGTCATGTGTATTTCTTCCTTTGAGGACATTACTGGTTTTCCCAATTGTTTTCTAATGGAATCTTCATCTTTTATTTATTGATTTATGAAAGCTCTATTTAATTATAATATCTTTTTACTTTGGAAACCAATACAGCCTTGGAAATAAATGAGAAGAATCTTTACTTGATGATTTGGAACAATTTCCAAGCTGTATTATTAAGTAAAAATAAAAGAACAAAACAAGGTGTACAGCAGTGTGAATGGCATTCTTCTGGACATGTAAAAAGGGGAAGAAATAAAATACATGCAAAAGTATGTAGTAGTTTTATTTCTGGAAGGAGACAAATGCGTGAAGCCTATTCCCCTGGGGGAGGAGGCCTGAGAGCCACGGGTCTGGAATCAGGTTTTTTTTCCACATTATCTTGTTTGCATTTTTAACTTGTATACATTATTTTTTTTTCAATTAAAGAGCTAGTTAATGAAACAAAAAAACTCTGTGAATTAAGTATATTAACCTTTTCTCATCCATATATGTTACAGATGTTTTTTCCTACCTGGTTATTCACCTTTTAATTTTCTTTGTGTTGGTTTTTGACATACACGAGGTTTGTATTTTTACATGATTATAGCTTTTAGCCTTTCTTGTTGGGCTTTGTTTTATTGCTTTAGACTCATAAATTCCAAAATAAGATAAACTATTTACCTTTATTTTCTTCTGTTAGCTTGCTTGGTTTGTTTTGTTTTGTTTTTGTTTTTGTTATTTAATACCAATCCATCTGTAATATATTTTGGTACATGATATGAAGGGGTTATCTAAATTTGATTTTTCTAGATAGTTGACAGATGATTCCAACACTATTTATTCAGTAGTTCTCCCTTTATCAGCTGATTTTGTGATGCCACCTTTAACATATATTAGCTTTTTATATAAATTCTAGGATTTGTTTCTGGGTTCTTAATTGTAGTCTGTTGTTCTGATTGTAGTTCTGCATTGTTTTGATTATTTACCTTTTCAATATATTTTACTATTTGATGAGTCAAGTTCTCCAAATTTTTATACATGTATGTATAATTTTTTTGGCTCTTTTTATAGTTAAAATCCTTTTGAACTTAAAAAAAAATCCCATTGGGATTTGTATTAAGACTAAAACTTAAATTAAATTTGGAAAGGATTAACATCATTTAACTTTTAGTCACCCAGTCAGGAATATTGAAGGTATTCTGCTCTCTTTATTCAGATCTTTAATGTCCCTAAGTAAAATTTTTATAAGACCTCTAAAGAACTTAGAAGTTTTTATAGAAGCTTTATATTTCTTGATAGGTTTATTTCCTAGGAGAGAATACTGTATACCTGTAATTGTTACTGTAAATGAGATCTTCATATTATTTTCTAATTGATATATAGGAAAAATATTTTGTTGGTATTTTTCATCTAACCACATATTTATTTTCGTTATGAGATTTTCCTGAAGTTTCTCGGTATATTTTATTATATACAAATTAAGACCTCATTTCTGTTTCTTCTCTAGTTATACTGGTTAGAACAGCAAATTCTTACAATTTTTGTCTCAGTCTCCCTCCACACTATAAAATTTATTATATATGTAAAATTTATGGTATATAAAAATTATTGAGGACCTCAAGGAGTTTTGGCTTATGTAAATTATACCTATTAATGTTTTGGTTATTTAAAATACACACTGAGAACTTAAAAAATATTTACTTACTATTTCACTTAAAAATGACAATACTAAACCCATTGCAAATAGAAAGAGCAAATATTTATGCAAAATAGCTATATTTCTAAAAAAAAAAAATACCAAGAATGGAATGATGGTACTTTTTTATAACTCTCAGTGTCTGGTTTAATAGCAGACAGCTGATTCTCCTCTTCTCTGCATTCAGTGTGTTGCAATGTGCACTTTGGGTTAAAGTGTATGGAAATCTGACCTCACACAGACCTGTAAATGTAAAAGGATGGAGTGTTTTAATAGCCCTCTCAATTATTGTGGATGTTTTTCTTTGATACGACACCAAAACTTGACGACTGATTGTTTCCTAAAGGTTAGTTGTACTGTGGAATCTGAAATCATATCAATGAACTTCTCATACTCTGTTACATTAAACCACTAGTCTGTTTGTGCTTTGAATGAATATTTTACCCGTGTATGACTGTATACCATCATGCATTGGTTGTGTGAAAATTACTGGTTCGCTGAGTTACGAAGATCTTCCAAATGTTGACAAATTTCATTACACAGTATCAAAAAAATCACATTTATCAATTTCACCACCTGTCTTATCAGAAAAGGCCTTAAGTCTAGGGAAACAGTCAAGCTCCTTATGGCACATAGTTTCCAAACTTAGAATTTTTGTTCAAAATTTAATCATTGCAACAAATGCCATCAGTTGTTTTCCTTCAAATGACAAGCTTACTTTTTCACTTAGATCATTTTTTGGGAAAATGTCTGCCAACTGCACAAGTCTAAGTAACCACAGTTTTTCTCAGCTTTTCCCCTAAGTAAAAATGGTGTTCATGGCAAAAGCAGCAGCAACCACACTAATGCTTTTTCTTGAGACAACCATGGTACTTGGGTATGTAGCGAACTGGCCATGTGCAATCCCCCATTTCATCACACAGAATATTGAAAAGATGTGTACCAAAGGGTGAGTTTTACTAAAATTATTAATAATCATCACATCATCGGGGACGTTTTTTAGCGGGCCTGCCATATTAACTGTGACTGTGGGGCGGTGAAAATAGAAAGATCACTAATGAAACTCGATGCCACCGTTGAGGCTCTTGCTAAAGGCACCAGCAGTTTTCATCCATTTCATTTGCACCATCAGGGCAAATATCAACACAGTAAAAAAGACGAATAACATCTTAACATTACTATGAAAACAGTTTTCACCTTGCATATCCCCTGAAAGGGCCTTGGGGACTCCTGGGGTCCACAGATGACATTTTGAGAGCCTATATACTAGAATTTATAGAACAATTTAAGTAAGGTCACGTGAGTTCCTTTTCTTCCCCTAATTTCAGTGGCACTGCCCGACAAATACAAAGTCGACAGTTAAATGAACTTATTTCTTCATTTGCAAATTTCAGACAATGATTCTGCGACTTCAGACCCTGATGCGGAAATCACTGCCAGGACCAACGGGAAGGGGAGCCCCGGCGAGCAGTCGCCAAGCCCTGTCCAGTTCATAAATAGCGTGGGAGCAGGGGACTCCAGCCGCTCGACACTCCAGAGGTACTCGAATTGGATTCCCACTTTCACTGCCTCTTACCTTCTTATTAGTCTAGAGACCGATTTCTGGAGACTTAATTACCTTAGAACCAGATCGGCAGTGGTGAAGTCCCACATTTTCACCTATCTAAATGCCACCTCCTGAATCTTTTCACAGCATTGCTGGTCAGTGAATGTAAGGATCTACTGAGAGGACAGCATTAATTTCCACTCCTCACTTCCAGCCTTCTCAGCCTTCCCGTAGGCACGTTTGCTATTGGGACCTAGCATTACAGCTACTGCCTTTCGGCTCAGAGAGCATGATTTTCTCCACCTTTTCTGTCTGCTGCAGCTTATAATTATCCTGACTGGAATCAGAAGAAAAACAGAGTGTCACGTACAGTGCTCTGATATTAAATAGGTGCCAAGAAGGGTGAGAGTGGCCCTTGGGGTCGACTCTCCGGCTGCACGTGGCTGGTCCTTACTCCATGCGCTGACACAACGCTTGCTCACAAGTGCGACCTGTGAGTGATAAGGCAGTGCTAATTTCCTGCGCATGCCCATCCCTTCTACTTGGTAAAGCAGTTCAATTAGGGAAGGAGTTGCTGTCACCTATACCACTATTATTTTTATAATTACTTTTGTGCAAGGACTCTAAAATTGCATTCAAAACAACATAGACCAACGAGACTTCCATTGAAGACAGCGTTTCTTCTCCTTTGGGTCATCAGATTTGCACCATATAGTTACGGTGTTTATCACATATAAATGCAGGATTTGCTTTGCTGTGACACACTACATGCCAGTCTGTGGCTCGGCATACATGTCCTCAGATTTGCCTACGAAAGTAATCTTCTGATAGAGACATTTCACTACTTGCTGTTTTGTTCATAACACCTACTCTTCTTATTCCTTTGATTCATGTTTTAACCACATTTTGCCTGTAATATTAATATGGCGACCAATTTTAGTGATTTTATGACATTAGAAATAGAACTGTCTCATTTTCATCCTAGCTTTTCCTGTGTCTGATTATATGAGTGTCTCCAAATCTAAAAGCCTCTTCAGCCTCAACATTGTAACTTATAAAATGTAAGTAAGTGCAGATAACTACTGAAAACATTAAGGCTCAAATCCATATTGGACAGGTCACTGTATGAACATATGAAAACATGATTGTTACTTTGTGTTACATATAACACACGTAGAAACGCCTCCATTTCTCCTGTCCTGTCAGCCCTGTTCTTTCTCCCCTTTGCTCTGCTTTCCGACACCCCCTCAAAGTTCCATTGGAGTAATCGTTCACCTCTTCCTCTGAATGTCGCCTTCCAGTTTCTACCCCTCAGCCATGCCATTGACTGAACATACACTGTGTGAAGGTAAGCGTGGACCTGTGGAGCCCCTCTTGGGGTCCAGTGAGAGAGCATAGGAATCCATAGGATCTTGTATTCAGAGGCAGAACTGAGACCCTCTGTGCCTTTGAAGTGTCTTTTGAAAAGACACTAAGCACCCTCTCACTATTCTGAAGTATGACCTTTAGCCGCCAACCCTTGACTAGTGCCTGCTGACCTACTTTTCTACCCGCAGCGTCATCAGTGGTGTTGGGGAACTGGACCTAGACAAAGGACTAGTGAAGAAAGCAGAGCCCAACACTAAAGACAAACCTTATCCCGACTGCCCCTTCCTGCTGCTAGATGTGCGCGATAGAGACTCTTACCAGCAGTGCCACATTGTTGGAGGTAAGAGAGAGGCGGCTTTGTCGTGTCTCACTCCCAAGAACAGAGCCCATTCTCGCAGCCCAGCAGGCTGAACCACGTCCCACGGTCGGCAGTTGGGGAACCGCATGTTAGCCTGATCCAATGGGGGAACCTGCGAGGTGGCTTTCCCATAATGCTCTGAGACAGGCCAGTGACATTCTCAGAGGGCTCGGGCCCAGTGCAAAATGTCAGAAACAGGTGAAGCTTCACATTGTGTTTACAGTGTCCTGTTTCTTTTCTTCCACAAAAGTATTATTGATTTTGAAAATATATTTCTTTTAAACCTTAGTTAGACTTTAAGCCAGCTGGGGATTGGGGCCAAGTTGTACTAGGAGAGCTACAAACTTCCTAATTTTCCTTTCTTTGCAGCTTACAGTTACCCAATTGCAACTCTGTCTAGAACAATGAACCCTTACTCAAATGATATTCTGGAATATGTATCCTTTGTTGCATTTTAAGGAGCTGGGTAGTAGTGAGGACCATCAGAATCAGACTTCTCGTGAGTCACGCTCCTAGGAAGAAAACTGTGTGAAGGACTTTTGATAATAATTAGCTTACTTAGCACATTTTAGAATTTGGACCCCTAGCTCTTACCGAGTAGGCCGACTGTGATGGCAGATGCTGCCAAGCCATTCTGCACTGGGCCAGAGAACGCCAGGCTAAAGGTTAAGACCCATGAAGAGTTAGTCCTAAGACATTTTCCCCCAGAGAGCTTTCCCAAGCGAAACTTATGAAGTGAATTTTCTTCCTTCTCTTTTAACTTTTTTCTTCTTAAAATTTATTTTCAGTTTTTTGCTCATAAAAATCATACAAGTAGAAAATAATTTCAGTACTAAAATATGTAAGAAAGAGAATCTAAATCTTCAGTTATCACCCATTTGAACAATTCTTATTACATGTTTGTGCATTTTATTCCAGACTGTCTTCTATGTATTTTTGAATGGAGTAGAAATCCTACTGTATATATTGTTTAATATCTTGCTTTTTCCCACTTGGTATTACAATTTTCTCATAGTAACACAGCTCTTTATAAACTCCATTTTGATGCATTGTAAAATCTTCAGATTTACTATAATTTACTCAACTTTTTATCTCTATTATTCTTGTAGGTGATTCCCTTTTTTTTTTACTATTATAAACAAGACTGCATTAGAACACATTGGACATAAAAGTTTTTCTGTTTCCTTGCCTGTAACATGGAGCTTGTAATATATACTTTCCAGGGTCGTGATGATAACACAGCTAAAGGGTGTGTACTGTGTATCTAGTGCTGTCTTGGTCCACGGTAATATTAGTTTATAAAAGAAAAGAATACCAGCTTGTGTGGTTTCCACAACAGAAAGAAATCTAGGAACTGCTGGTGTAATGGGTAAAGAGAGGGGGCACCCGATGTTCCCCGGAATCCAGAAAGGTAAACTTGGACAGTTCTTTGTTCCCTGGGGTTTCTTATAGTCGAGGAGCAGTAACTCGGTGTGGTCAAACCTTAACACCCCTAACTCTTAGAAAAACGCCCATGGCAAGATCATCATCCTTTACGATGACGACGAGAGACTAGCCAGCCAGGCGGCCACCACCATGTGCGAGCGAGGATTCGAAAACCTCTTCATGCTTTCCGGAGGTGAGTGGGGCTGTGTTCTGCCTAGGACTTTAAAGACTGATGTTTGGACTCACAATCCTATAACCCGAGTCCACCCCCTTTTTCCGCGGAGTGGTCAGAATTTAGTGCAGGCGTACCTCAGAGACACTGCAGACCCCACAACAAAGCAAGTATTGCAGTAAAGCAAGTCATAATCTTTTTGCTGGTGGAGGGTCTTGCCTTCAATTTGCAAAAAAAAAAAATCTGTGAAATGCAATGAAGAGCAGTGCAATAAAACAGAGGTCTGCTGGTGTTTGGGAGAGAAAACCATGCTGGCTGGAAGGAGGCAGGAGTTGTGTGAAACTTTTGTTAGCTTTATCAGCACATGTTTTAAATTCCTGAGATACTGACATTGCATCAGGGCTCTGTAAGAAAGCCTTGATGTTGAAGACTTAAGCAAAAGGATTTCTGGTGGAATTCTTACAATCCCACATAACAAGCAACATTTTCTGGTGTAATTTACTTAATGACAAAGCAGTTAAGAAAGATTGCACGTCCTCGTGTTGGCCTGGGCTCAGAGACCAAAGATTAGGAGACATGCAGGCCCCTCGCTGGGTTTAGCCTTGGCCTCCCAATGTTAATGCTGCCTTTTCTGATGATCTTCCACACCTAGGTCTGAAAGTCTTAGCTCAGAAATTTCCAGAAGGACTGATTACGGGTTCCCTGCCAGCATCTTGCCAGCAAGCCCTTCCTCCTGGTTCTGCCCGGAAACGATCCAGCCCCAAAATGCCACCCCCACCCGCTGAGAATAAATGGCGATTTACCCCAGAAGACCTAAAAAAGATAGAATATTACCTGGAAGAGGACCAGGGCCCTGCAGACAATCCCAGTAAGATATTTTGACCTTTAGAGATGATGTTTTCTGTAGAGTTTGAGATTTGTAGCTTTGAACATCACCTCATCGTATGAAAACTTTGATCCCTTATAACATTCAGAGTCTTAAAATGTTTGTAGGGGGCGGTGCAGGTGCGGTACAGGGAGCCCGGGCGAGTGGAGGCGATCCCAGACTGTGGCAAGAATTAGGCATCGTGCACAGACATAGAAGGGAAGAGAATTTACCAAAGTGAATGTATCTCAGGCGGAGTCGGGAGGCTAAGCCAAGGCAGTCAGCTTGCTTCTTGGAAAGTTTTCATTTCCTTCTCTTGCTCCTAGGCACATTTAAACCACTCCTGGCCCTTCCTTTGTACACCACTCCCTCTTCTTGGGCCAGGAATCGCCCCTACCCCCTTCTCTATCAAGAAGGAAAGTGGGACAGGCTAGGTTGACTGGGAACAACTGCGAGGAAGAAAGAAATGCGGTCTGGGTTTTCTTTCATGCTCGCCCCTTTCCTCACCTTTCAGTTGATCTCAAGGATGAACAGGTTTTAGCCTTAAGTATTCAATAAGTGCTGAATAGGACTTTATTAGTTTAAAAGTGGTTGTAGCCTAAGACTTCATTAGCTTAAAAGTGTACTTGGCAGGTTGTCCCTGGGATCATTCTTGCAGCCCTGCTCCCTGCTTCCTTGCTCCCTCAGGCCGGCTGAGTCAAGCTAATGCCTCCGGAAGAGACTCCAAGGTTCCAAGCGCCCGCAGCGGTCAGAACCTACCCGCTGGGGGCCCCGCCGGCCACCCGAACCCCCGCGGCCACCTGCAAGGCAAACCTTGGAAGTAAAGACTTTGCCTGTCTTAGTCCAATAAATATTTTCTCTCCTCCCGCAACCCCTGAGCAGTTCCCCAGTCGGTCATTTCCAGGGACTGCTGCAGAGGAAAGACCGTGACATGTGTGATAGGCCCCCTCCCCTCCTCCTGTCCCCAGCCCCTCTCCACATCCCGCTCGGGGAGGGCCTGTGCACAGACCAGAGGCAGAACAGGCTCTAGTGCCCGCCCTATTATTTACAGAATATTTAAGTCTCTGAAACTGAGTAGGGAAAAGAGTGTTGCGTTGGGGGCTTTAATGTTTTTTAATAAGGTCCAGCTCGTTTTGGTCTGTATCCCGTGTTGTTTTGTAAATACTTCAGTCACATCTGGCGTGTCCCTCCCAACCAGTTCTTTTTCACTCACATTCGTGGTTTATGAAGGTTCTCCAGGTAGGCTTTTGCCCCCTGAGAAGCTGGGCCTGAGGATGCGGGTGATTCGTAGCTCTCAGCCTCCCCAGAGCCCCCCGGTGTAGGCCCACTTGGCTGAGCGCTCTTCCCAGCACACAATACAGGTCTGTCAGAGTGTGGAGGCCGGTGCGACTCCGTAGAGCAGCTTTCAGACTTCCTGAACGTTCGTCCTCACCAGATGTCTCGTGGGGCCAGCACCGGTGATGATACCTGCCCAGCTGCACAGAAATGACCGTGCGTTGTCCAGGGCTGCTGAGAGCCACGGGGGCCCTGGAGCTGACCCTGCTTAGTGTGTCAGTTACGAATTTCCATCCCCCAGCTTGGGTCCCTCAGCCTTAGATGGGTAGAAATCATGGCCACTTGAAAACATCCGCTTCAGGTGGGCCAGTGAAGACACACAGGTGAGGCCGGCTCCACTTGCTCTGTCAGAGCTGACAGCCCCTTCAGCCTGGGCTTAAAATGCAGTATTAGTCTAACTGAGTAATTAGTGCAATTTCCTGCTTACTTTTCATTCTTCATGACTGAGCTGTGATTACGAGGTTGTGATTATAGATTCTGGTTTGGGCCAGAATTTTGAATCAGCATTAATTGAATTGCCAGATGACTGACATTCATTCCATTTAATTGGGGGAACAAAAGACCTCAGGTAAGGATGAGGAACTCTGAAATCCTCAGGAAAAGGAAAAGAGCCTTGTTAATTTTTATGGCCTGTGATCTGTAGCTGTGATAAGGAACTGAGGAATAAATTGTGCTCTTTGTCATGGCAACCAGCTTCTGAAAAGCCAACTGAAAATTGCCTGTCCTTAGGTGGTTACCGCCGCTGGGTAAGATTTGCCTTAACGGCACTCTTTTCTCACCATCAAAAAAAGTACCACAGTATTTCTAGCATGGGGGCTGTATTTTTAAGAGAAGTAAAGGTAATAAATATCTCATAGAGACATATGGAAAAATAACTTTCAGATTCAGCCCAGCTCTGTTTTAGTATGTTTATTCCTCTCTACTTGATTTCCAAAGTACAACATTTTCCGATGCTTTAGAAATCAAACAGACCAGCGACATTGTTCAGATGTCAAGCCGTGCCCAGTTTTCCACAAGATTCAAGAATCTTGTATAAAATTCAGCCAATGTACACATAACTTTAATGAGGAGCCTGTCATGTTTCCCCATAAATTTATTGCCTGAGAACTTAGTTCAGCCTTTTGCTAATGCCAAAATGCTCTGGCTTTTTATTTTCTTTACAACATAAATTTTTTAAAATGCAAATTTTTCCATACTCAACTTTCCCCTAGCATGGACAAGATTTTCAGCCATTTTGACACATATACGTTTTTAAGGGGGGGAAAAAAGTGTTTTCTCTGTAACAAAGTTCTGGTTGTGCCGTTTTCAAGCTGACTAGTCAGGAGTGTAGATTCCCCCCTTGGTTCTGCTTGGAGAGTAAATGGTAGGCCCCCTTTCTTCCCATCCTGCGTCGCCATCACCAAACGACCCCCGAGTGTTAGAAACTACTGTGTATATGTGGAGAGTCAGGTTAGCCAAACCTATTGGAGTTGCTGGGCAGGTAGCCGAGCATTCTGGCGGGCTGAGTGTATTTATACGTCTTTCTCCATAGTGCTTTGCCCTGTTGGTGAGGATTTTCAATAACTACTCAAAGGCCTGTCCTGATTCCGCACTACGGGTGTTAAATGTCACTTGCAGAGGTTTTACATTGCTTTGAATGTTCGACCTGACTTGTTTCTTCATTAGATTAACTGACATGTGTTATTTAAGTGATCAGTGATACTTTGTGCTATTATGAATGTTGAAAATTAAAGCACATAGTTATTAATTTGTTGTTTGCCGTTAATATGCTGAGATCTGCCAACTTCTCTCTTCCTCTCTGGTGATTTGGGTGAGCCCTGTGAGACTGGGGGGATTTGAAAGAGTGTCTCTTTTTTGCTGCCTCCCTCAGGAAGGCAGCACATGCACATATTCTCTGTATAAATAAGTCAGGAAATCATTCCATTAGGGCAAGGGACCTTACCTCTCTGGTCCAGAAGGCCTGGGTTTCATGCTTAGGCGGGGACTAATTGCCACCTTAAATACATTATAGCGGGACCTTGTTGACAGTGTCTCAGGGGTTGACGAGATGCCCTTGCCTTGTGACCCCTTAAATGGAAGCTGCCTTATCAGTGTACAGCTACAACTCCATCTGCCCCGCAGGGATGGCCAAAGTCTGAATAATACGTTCAGTGCTCTGAAGGAGTATGCGTTCAAGATGGAAAGGAGGGAAGGAAGGGGAGAGGCAAGGAGGCAAGAAGTGGGGCGGGAGGGGAAAGCTACATGACCCATTCGAAAACAAAAAGGACATCTTGGGCTGTAATAATGTCAGGTTTAATCTATTGAAAGGTAAGGAATGATTCAAATGACCTTAAAGTCATTTTATTTTTTACCTTGAGTGGAAAACCAGAACCAACACAATCATATTGGACTTGGTGTAAATCAGAATGAAAACAGAACAAATAATGTTCATTAGTTGCTGAGGGATTTTTCCTATGGTGCTACTGAGACTAAAAAATTCTTAAGACTTTAGACTAACTCACGAGAACAAAGAACAAAACAAACACTGCCTTTCCTCTAATTCCCTTATGGAATATAAGTGAAATCAGAGTCCTAGACTAAAAAGAAATGCATAGGTAATTTTTCTTATTTAATTTTGGTTTCTGTCATGTTATATAGGGGTTATGGATTCTGTCTTTTATGTTATCTGACTTTTTTAAGAGGGATAACTAATTTCTGTCCACCTGGATTTAAATCCACAACTCCCTTCTTGCTCCACTCTGAAGATAATCATTAAGAACTTTTCTTTCCCCGGTTCCAAAATGTCCTCGGTGTCATTAATGTGCCTTTATTTTCTTCACAATTCTTTCCAAGAATTAACTCCCATAATACTTCTCTTTTTTTTCCAAGAAACATCAGAAACATGGATTCTGTGGTAATTCATCAGTTTAATTATGTGAGCATGATGACATGCTTACTTGCAGTTCAATTACTTTTTTGATTAACAAATATATTTTCCCTGTAAAAACAGTAAATAAGACATGCTGTGCTTCCAAAGTGTTCAGAATGCATTTCACTGGTAATACTTTCCCACAATCGTAGTAATTACTGAAATTGTCTATTGTGGTGTTTGTTCTTAAATTGGTACACAAGTCAATTACTGTGTAAAATATGTAACAGAAATTTCTTGGCATTGAATTATGACAGAGCAGGATTCAGTGCATGGCTTTATGTATGCAGACAAACGACGCTGATCACACTGCGGTCCCCTGCCCCTGGAGGTCTCCCTCTCCAGTGCCGCTCCTCTTTGTCCCCAACGCAGAAGCAGATCCCCTTCGCGGGCAGAACATCCTGAGGCCCTTGGGAAAATGTGGGGCGAACAGAGGTCACTTAACAATTGATCGTACCTGATGGGCTACATTTCTTTTAACTATTTGAAATTTTATTTTGACTATAAGCCCCTAGAGGGTGAAAATCGCCAGCGATATGACAGTGGCCCTTAATAAGGGCATGTGACTAAATGAATTGAACCTGTCAAGACTGAAGTCTGGGATGTAATGCCCGTTGTGGTGGCCGCTCAGTGCTGGTCTGCCATTCTGGACGTCCGGAAAGCTCTGTATCTTTTCTCCACTTGTGCTCCGTCCTACTTTTGTGGGAGAGGCAGTCACCACCCTGAGGTGTTTAGATTACCCTCTGCAGGAGGCTCCCAGAGAGCTGCTAGGGGCGCTGTCAGGACCCTGGCTGTCTGCAGTCCTCCAGGCCTGCTTCCCCGGTCCCGTCAGGCAGAAAGCAGCCTTCAGAATTCACCAAGTACAGCTTGCGTACCATCCCCATCTGAGAGTGGGGTATTGTCTCTCTTTTGTTTCCAGTCGTGAAGATTTCCAGGTAATAACACTAGCAAGCATTTATAGAGAGCTTCCTGTGTGTTGGGCAGTGTTTCCAGACTCCTCGTTTTCTGTTTTGACTCATTTAATTCTCACAGCAGTCCTAAGAGGTAGGCGCCCTCATTTTCAGGCTAGTAGACCGAGGGTCGAGTGGAAATTAAGCACCTCACCCAGAGTCACTCAGCTAGAAGGCTGAGAGGCCGGGATCCAGCTCGAGGCTTGTGGCTCCGCGGCAAGATCGATCCGCTGCGCCCCACCGCGCCGCTGCACCCACTGGGGTGGGCACAGCCGTGCTATCCCTCAGCGACGCCTTCCACTCACCAACAGAAATGTGAGTTTCCCTGGCTGCTGGCTTTCCTCTTCGTCACCCGAGATTCCACAGAAAGCTTTCCTCCTCTGACAGCACAAAAAGCGATGGAAATTCAGGGACTGAAACATCTGCTCCCAGAAATGTACTTCCACATTTCCACGGTCAGTGTCTGGGGACCTGTCCTAAAGACAGGTGTCCCAAGGTGTCTGGGGTTTGTTTTGTTTCCCAGTGAACTCCCACTAAAGTATCACCTAAGGAATGAGTTACAAATTTTTCATTAGATCGGAGGAAAAAAGTAGGCTGTTTTCCCACAAGGCTGAACTATTCATTCAATAAACCATATTGATATGATTTGTGCCTGGTCTTTTCTCTCCTTTGTGCTGATGTTTCTGATTTAGTCTGAGACAGGAATTGCATGAATTGGCCTGTGGCCTCAGGCATGGGTGGGAGAAAGGTCAGACCCTCTGTGCCTCCGGCCTGGGTGGGAGAAAGGTCCCAGACCCTCTGTGCCTTGTGGGCGTTAGCAGCGGGTCGTGTTCCGCTGTGCTCGTCTGAAATGGAGCTGAACACCACTGCTGTGGTTAAGCAGAGGACATTTAATTTTCTCTTTTAGTTTGGCAAGGAGCATTTGGCAGTCTTAGTCTCTGGGGTTGTTAGATGATGCTCACAGTTTGAGTTCCCAATTTAATGCGGACCCTGAAAGCTTTGGGGAGAATTCCTTACCCTTGGACAGTTTTTCCACAGCTGATGAGTGCTCTGTGCTTTTTTCTCGGGGCTCCTCCTTCATCTGGCCAATTTGAATGTTGTAGTTGGTCATGTCAGTCTCCTGAAAGTAGCATCTGGGTCTTAGTGTGTTCCCAGAGTGATGTTTCTGTCCTTAAAGTCCCCAGAGCAAAAGTTGCCCTCATCTCCCGGGCCACCTAGTCCCACTCACCCTTGCAAACCAGTTGCTGAGATGACGAATAGCCCTGCACTGGATGAGGGACCAGTGAGGTCATAGCTGGACTGCATTCAATGACATTTCAATTTTAACTTCAGGCCAAAGCCAGAAAGCTAGACGTGGAAGGGACCACCCGAAGGATTCTCATGGACTGCCGGTGGCCCACAGGCCGTATATAATGGTCTAAGAAAAAAGTAAAATGAGTTCATTGAAAAATAAGGATATTTGAAAAGCCCTGGAGACTAGTCATAATCTATTAGCACAGTCAATTCCCCAGACTGCGGGAACAGAATCTGAGCAGAAGGGGCACTGGGGAATTTTCGTCTGTGCCACGGCAGAGTGCTTAGGGGGTGATCCCCAGCGGGGACGTGAGTAACCCCTTCCCATGGTGTTTCTACCTCCCAGCCGTATCTGGAGTGTAAATTTTTCCAAAGATACAACAATCGCACGGTTCGGGGCAGTGGATGGTGAAATGCAACATCAGAGCAGAAGAAATGACAAATGATCAAAAAGAAACTAAGATGGCTGATGCTTGGTGTTGATAATGAGTTGATACTAAGGAACTTTACCCACAGGTTATGTGGCGTGTTTAAAAGAGCTTCTTCCCTCCCCTCCCCCCGCCTCCGCAACTATTAAAGTTCATTGCAAGAAATTCAGAAAACTATGAAGAGGAAAGTCACCACCACTACCCAGGACAACCGTAATTATTGTTGGGGAGTGTATCCTGCCAGGCAGCGTGTGTGTGTGTGTGTTTCAGACAAAAATGAGATTCGTGCTCAACATACTATTTTGTAACCAGCTTCTTTTTTTAAAACAACTGTATGGAAGCCTAAGTCATCATAAAATTCACCCATTTTAAATATACAAGTCAGTGTTATGGTAAGTTTACAGGGCCGTGCAGCCATTGCCACATCCCTATTTTAGAACATTTGCGTCCTACCACCAGCTGCGTTCACTGAGCCGTTGTGGCCGATTTTCCACGTCAGCGCGGACCTCAGCGGCCGCACAGTGTTCTGCTGTGTGCATGTGCCCTGTCAGTACCCTAACTGCTATCTGCTGAAGTGCTCTTGTCATTTAAATGTTTATTATAACCATGTACATACATATATTCGAACTCATCTGAATATTTTACGTTTTTCCAAGTGGACTTTCAGGGTCAAAAGGACAAAGGACACATTGAAAATTTGTATGTACGTTCCCAGATTGCCCTCCAGAAAGGTAATGTCAATTTATCGTGCTACCAGTAGGATATGACAGGTCTTAACTTCGTCATACCCTTGCCTATCTTTTTATTCTTTGTCCATCAAATGGGGGGAAAATGATACATTTATTTTTTTAAATCCTCACCCAAGGAAGTGTTTATTGATTTATTTTTTTTTTAAGAGAGAGAGAAAAACATCAGTTGCCTCCTGAAAGTGCCTCAACCAAGGATGGAACCCACAGTCTTTTGGTGTACGAGATGACACTCCACCCCACTGCGCCACCCAGCCGGGGCTTGTATTTCCTTAGTGTACGAAAAGATTACTCAGGGGATCGGTATCTTTCTTACAGTTATTGGCTTTTCGTATTTCTTTTTTGGGGAATTACCTCTTTTTCTTTCCAAATGTTAGTCTATTTTTTGTACCCCTTTTACTTATAAGAGCTCTTTTCACCTCAAAGTTGTTAATACTTTTTCACATATGCTACAGTACTTTCTAAAATTACGATGTCTTTTGGCTTTTGTGTTTTTATTTATAAAAGAAAAAGCGTTTACCAATAGGTTTTTAAAAATATGTATCTGCAAACAAAATCTAATGCCCTCCCTACATTGAAAATACGAAAGTATTAACGACTTCCGCGTCCCCGGTTAACAGGCATTTGTTAAGTGCCTCTTGTGTGCCTGTACCTGGTCAGCCGGCAGGAATTAAGTGTTGAATAGAACAGAGCAGCCCCCGCACCCCGGACCTCACTTGCTCAGAGCCTTACTTTCTAAGCTACAACTCGGGGAATTCAAAATAACTTGCAAGCCTGTAATATACAGATTACGAAATTCATGAGTTTGTTGGTAAAGGCAGAGAACAGTCCTTAAACAAGTACACATTGGACATCTGTACTATTGATGGTTCGAGAGATTGAATGTCAAACAAAGTGGGTCCTGCTATCAGGGAGTACAGTTTATTTTAAATTAAGCAGTTTAATCCCTTGGAATCTAAGTCATTCCGTTTTGTAAAATGATATATTTTCTTGCTAGCAGAATTTTGTTCATTTAATCGGCCTTTATTAAACAAAAAATAAGATCAACTTTTTACGTGCCCAAATTGAACCATTAAAATGGGTTTCAGCTTGTTTTCGTGGGTTGAAGAGAAATGTTTCCCAAAAAATACCTTGAAGGAGGTGTTTTAAAATCTTTCGGCCGCGTTTCTGTAAAGACTGAAACATCGCTTTACCTCGCCTTACATAAATACAGTTTATGTGTACTCCGTGCATGGTCAACTTCATTCTTTTTGTTTGTTTAGAATGTTTGGTAGCAAAAAAGTATATATTAAAATAAAAAACTTCAAGGTGAAAATTCCCCAAGGGTCCCTTAAAAAAGCCTTTGACCTTCAGGCCATTTTATGTGGAAAAGACAAGACTTAAATCACAAAGACATGCATTGTGACATCCCAGTCTGGCTGATACTGGAAAAGGCTGCCGTCCCTACCCGCCTCCCCTCTGTTTGGGGAGCTACCAGCCCACCCCACCCCCACACATGCCCCGGTGACTTCTGTGGGAATCCATCTTTGGTGGGTAGAAATTATGGCCCCTTGAAAGTATCGGCTTCAGTTGGGATGTGAGAGTAACTCCCTACTCTACAGGCACATCTTAAGAGATTTGGAAGAAAGGCAGATTGTTGCTTTGAAAAAAGTAGAGATACTCTAGGTATTAATTGTGCTAGCCACTAATGTGATATCACAGCCATCAAAATCACCAAGCTGGTGGAGGGAAGACAAGCTCTAGGCTCTGTGGAGTGTAGCAGGGGAGAGGCTCAGGTGTGGGAAATTTTGCAAATGATGGGGTCGGGGTGGGAACAGGAGAGGGAGCTGAGACAGTGGATCAAATGATGCTGGAAAGGATGTGCAAGTGTAAAGGACACTACTACTGTCCTCAAGGCCAAGTCTTCATGACACACTACAATTAATACAATTTCTTGGGGTTGCCGTTCTTCATCTTCAGAAAATGATTCCATTTAACCTAGTTGCTCCCCCGACCCCAGTTTCATTCAGGAGTGGGAGACCATATTTGCTTTCTAGATATTTCTTTGCCAGGCTGCAACATCTATGTGGGACAGCAGTGGCCACCACGATTATTCTGTTTCGTATCAAAGTCACTGCTGTCGTAGATGAATGGATCCAACCAGCCAGACTACTGTACAAGCAGAATTCCTCGCCACAGCGGGGTGCCAGGCATTTGGTTAGCAGCTGTGACTGCTGCTTGCTACTAAGGTATGAACAAATCACCCCACTGACGAGCTGAGCTCAGGGTGGTCTAATTAAAACAGATGCCACTTGGATACAACTTCACAGAACCTTGGAATGCAGGGGGATTTAGGGGTCATCTAGTCCAACCACCCACACATTTGCAGCGAGGCCTGCAGCAACTAAATCACTCCAGCCCCAGCTTGAAAAGGCAGGCGTGCTGCCTGCGTTCCCACATGCACGTCCCAAGGTTCTGTTCCGTGTACATTCAAACTTTATTTGGTTGCCAGAGAGGCCAAGGAGGAGAGAGGCAGGGGCCAGGTCAGTAGGGGTGAGTCAGGGTGTGCTCCATGATGGTCAGGAGCGCCAGCCACGTCTCCTGGGCCGTGGGGATGATCTGGGAGGCCGGCAGCAGGAAGCCATAGCGCCCGGTGTCACGGAGCTCGAAGGTGTAGGAATACTTGATGCCCTGATTGTAGGTCCAGTCAATGGTGCCTCCACTGGCGCGGTCTGGGGCAGGAACAGAAACGGGAGAGCAAAGGTCAAGCACTTTGAAATGTTTGCATGGGCTGGGCCGATGGTCCAGGGCCCCAAGCCTCTGCAGTGTTGCTTGGGGTCAGCGTCTGTTCGGTGCCTGCTGTTGACCAAGCAGCCTGGCTTCCTCCCAAGAAACACCCCTGAAGGTGCCGAGATCAACGGGCTCAGAGAGGTGGGCCAGCAATTGTTCTCCTCCCTGGGGCACGCGAGAAAAGTCCTGCAATTGCAGAAGTCCCACCGAAAACCACCTCTGTCCTCCAGGAGCCACTTTGGTCAAGCCCCCAGAGATACCAGAGTCACCCACTTGGGTAACCAGGATCTGTACCCCGGGGGCTGCAGTCTGCGGGGGAAATTGCAAAGGGCCAGAGTCAAAGCGAAAGCTCCTCGTCTGTCTCTTCAGAAGAAACTTCATCCAGATTTGCAGTTACCAAAGAGGGAGGTGGCTGTGTCTCAGAATTTAACTTGACAACATTGAATGAAGCAAAAACCTTGACTCGGGGTTGAAAGTTTCCGAGGAAGGGCCGGGGTCCCAAAGCAAGGCCAGGCCTGGGGAAGACTGTGACCCACCCAAAACTGCGCGCCCCAGGAGGGAAGTGTCTGAGAAGTACATGCCGCCCCCACCCCCGACCTCAGTCCCTGTGCCCGGCTTTTTCAGTACCCCTGTCCCCTGTCCGCTGGGGAGCTTGGTGCATTCCCTGTGAGCCCCAAGGATCTGTCCGCACCCGACCTGTCTCTACAACTCTGCGCTCTCGCGCAGCTGCCTCCACGAGGGTCTCTCTGCTGTTCGTGCTATTCCCACAACACTGGGCCAAACCCCACAGTAGGGCCTTTGCTCTAGAAGCTTCCTCTGAAAGCTCCTCCCCAGATAGATGGCCTCTTGGATCCCTCCCTTGTTTCCTTCAACTCTTGTCCAAATTCCACTCTCTCTGTGAGGCCCCTGCTTCAACGTGCTTGTCCACTCCCAATCCCGGGGTCCCTGCGTCCCCTCGCTCTGCTCTAGCTTTCCTTTTTCTCCCTGGCTAGAATGTAATTTTTTTTGGTCTACACTTGTTTTGTTCCTAAGCATGTTAAAATGAGGGCCTGTGCATAGTAGGCGCTCAATAAACACTTGCTGACTCGTTCTGTTCTGTGCGGCAGTGTTCCTCCCTCCGGCATTGCATAGCTGGGGAAAGAGAGGGTATCGTCTCCAGTTGAAGGGCATTGCAGAAGTACTTTTTAAGTTGAATTTCTTGGTGATCGAATGCCAGCAAAGCTCTCCACCTTCTCCATGCAGGAAGCTAGACTTAACCCCAAGATGAGGGGACAAGAGTTCTCAGAGGGACTGACACGTTTGCTTGAAGGTGTCAAAGAAGGCAGAGAAAGGGCGGTGCTGCCCGTGGAGCCAGCAGCTACCAGGCAGGCTCCGGGGCTGTTCCCCTTGCCCGTGTCCCCAGACCTGAGCCCTCTTGGCTACTTCCTCCAGGAGGGACCCTCCCTAGGGTCGGCAAAGCCAACTGAGCTTCCTCCCAGGGCCACCCGCAGAGACCATGCGCCCACTTACAAATAGCTTTGATGATGCTGCCATACTTGAACTTGGTCCCATACAGAGAGGCCAAGGCTTCCAGAGCAGACTTGGCCAGCTGATCCTGGAGAAAACACCAAGCAAGACCGCCTGTCACGGCCAGCAATACCGGGCCCCCAGAAGAGCAAGACCAGGGGAGCCCAGGGGCTGGCAGGGTGACCTCAGAACACACACCCCGCAGGCGCAGGTCTGCGGCGGAGAACACAGGGCCCGCCGGGTCCCACAGAGTCCGCCTCGGACCTCTGACCCTGCAGGATGTCTGGCTGGCGCTTTGCTGCCCTTGGTCGTCCTGCAGCTCTGAGTGTGAGCTCGAGGCACAAGCCCCAAGCCTAGCCCCTCCCCTCACCCTGTCACGTGACAGAAGTGACTCAACCACTGTATGCCTCAGTTTCCCAGACAAAACGTTAGGCCAGTCCAATCTTCCCAAGCCATCAGGGGTCCAGGGAGGAACAAGCTGCTAGGCATTGTGTGGGCCCTCGGGCCCTAAGCAGGTCTGCCCAAAGCTGCGTTTGGGGTAGGAGGGTCCACAGGCGTCCACACATACCAGCTCGGCCTGGTCGGCGGCTGGCTCGGTTTTGTAGCCGTAGGGATAGAGGAGGAGCTGGGAGTAGCTGTGGATGGAGATGAAGGCCTTGATGTTCCCGTGGTTCTTCACAAAATCCACAATGGACTTGACCTCCACTTCGGAATTGGCAAACTTGCCGTGGTAAGTCTCCGAGCAGGGGTTCTTGCTGGCTCCGGCCACTGCGGGAAGAGAGGAGGGGTGGCTGGCGTCCTTACAGTGGAGCAGAGTGTCCTTGCATAGAGTTGGGGGTGAGGTGGGATACAGGAGGGCTTGCCCCACCCCTCGATTAAGGAAAGGCTAGAGGCCTTCTATCACCTGGGGGGCCCGCCTCCCTCCCCAGCCAGGCTTGGACAGATGTGACGGACCTGCCCCGACAGGTGAGAAGAGATCCTCAAGCCAGACTTCACTGGCAGTGAAGCGGCCACAGAGGGAAGGAGATGAACACCCCTAGGTAGGTTTCAGACCTTAGGTCCATTGGGAGGAATTTCTTGTTACAGACAAGGGACAAGCAAGTCTCAGAGTGCCACCTTCCTCACTGGGAGCCTCAAAGCAGGGGCTGACCTTCCCACCACTCCCCCGCCCCCAAGCCCTCACTGCTCAGCAGGACTCAGATAGGGGTCGGGGGTGCAAGGTCACAGGACAAAGGAGGGTAAGAAGGCATGCCCAGTTGTCCCACCCCTGCTCCCCAGATCACACTGGGCCTTACTCCCAAAGCCAGCGTCCCAGTTCCGGTTGGGGTCCACCCCGACACAGTTAGAGCCCGCTGTGATCGATCGAGTCTTGCGCCACAGGCGGTTCTGCGGAAGGAATCAGACACTTGTCCAGCACCACCGCTGCACTGCCTGGGGTTCAGAGGCCGCAGGGAGCCGTGTGGGCTGGAGGGCCTCAGTCAACACAAAGCACCCGATCGGGAGCTCGGGCGGGGACACAGCGTGGGAGCAGAAACAACTTTGGACTAGTTGTTAGGGAGGGAGATCTGTAAAGGGGGCTCTTGGTTGAAGGAGGACGGAGGAGACCATGGATGGCATTTGGCCAGAGGTTTCTACTGGTAGAAAAGGAAAAAGGTATGCGGTGCCCCCGCCCCTACATGCACTTGATTGTTAGTGAACTGTACCTGCCATAAAAGTAAAATAAAACCAGGAGGTAAACGCTGGGGCAGTGGGTCTCCACTGGGGACAGTTTTGTCCCCCCACACCAGGACACTTGGCATGTGTGAAGACATTTTTGGCGGTCTCAGCTAGAGGGTTGCTACTGGCATCTAGTGAGTACCCGTCAGGATGTGCTAAATGCCCTGCATGCACAGGACAGCCCCCACGAAGAGTTACCTGCCCAAATTGTCAAGAACGCTGGTGTTGTGAACCGTGGTCTAGAGGGACAGGTCTGTTTGCCCTTCCCTTGACTTCCAGGGGTTGAGAATAGGGGCGAGTAGCTTGTCAGTCTCAGAGACAACCCTGCTTTCCCCAAGGATAGGAGAAGGTGTATACCTTGCTATGGGTGAAGGCAAAACCGTCGGGGTTGGTGACAATCTCCAGGAAGATGTCCATGTTGTCGAGAATGGCAGTGAAAGCTGGGTCTTGGCCGTAGTCCTGTGTGATCTGGTGGGGGCGGGCGGGGGCGAGAGGCAGCGTGCGCCAGGTCAGGCATCCGCCACGCTAGAGCAACGGACACCTGGCCCTTGGCCTCCCTCTGCGGTCACCGCCTCTGGACTGCAAGGGCTTCTGTGGGCCTTGGACACCAGTGCCCCACTGGCCAGAGCCCCCCTCAGCGCCCCAGGCTTACCTTCTTCGCAAACCAGATCCCACTGGCCTGCGTGACCCATTCCCGGGAATGGATGCCTGTGTCGATCCAGATGGCGGGACGGTTGTTTCCCCCAGTGCTAAACTGGATGAGAAGAGCAGACGAATGGGCCAGCTGATGCCTGGTCCCGCCTCCTCGAAGGGAAATGTGCCCCGGGCCAGAGGCCACCTGCTCTCTGGGTATTGCAGGTTGAGGCTCTATTCACAGGGCCACAGCTCCGGTTGGGGGCTGGGGGGCTGGGGGCTGGGGGCTGGGGGCTGGACAGGGACCCTGCAGAACTTAGCCTTCTGCCCTCAGCCCAAGCTTGGGGCAAATATGATTCAACCAGGCTTCCAGCCCCACTCTGTTCCTCTGTCGGAGTTCACAAATGAAACACTTTATCTGGATTAACCCCACCCGGGATACTTTCCACAAAGTGACACTGGATTGGAAACACTGGGGGAACTTGAAAGCTTACATTGTTTAAACACCAGATCACACAAGACTATGGCCGAGACCCACACAGGCGCGCACACACCCACAACAGCATGGAAACCCAGACCTTCCGAACGCCAGCCCGGGCAGTCAGCAGACAGTGCGTTCCCTGCGACCATGGGCTCGCCCGGCACAAGGGGACGGGTGCCCATTCCCACACATGTACCCATGTACACCCACATGCAGGCACCTGTTACCTTCAGCACGTAGATGGGACGGCCTTCGTAGGTGTTGCCGATCTGGAGTTTGCTGACGAGCTGTGGGTGCTCGGCCACCAGCATGTCCATGAAACCATAGATCTGAGAGGGGGGAGGATGGAAAGCCGGCTTGAATGGTTGGTTTCCAGGAGCTCAGTTGCCTATCTTAACAGTGCCATTAGCTGGCCAGCTGCGAGCCCTGCCATGTGGAAGAGCCACAGCCCAGACCACCCAGGCCGCATGGAGACAGAGCAGGTGCCACGCACACCCAGTCCATGACCGAATTCTGCCAGCCTGCTGGGGCCGGGGTGGGCATGGTCCCAGAGGCCCCTCACCTCCTCCAGGGTGTGGTAGGTGGCATAGTTAAAGGTGTCAGTGGAGGCGGCCCGGGCCTGGAAGGCGAACATCTGCTCCTGCTCTTCGTCCAGCAGTGACTGCACGTCCTCGATCATGGTCGTGTACTCGATGCCATGGGTCTCCAGGAAGACTTTGACAGCCTGGATGCTGGTGAAGGGCACTCGGACATCGATGGGGGAGCCAGGCTGGGCAGGACCTCGCCAGAAGTCCAGCTGGGAGGACAAGAACCGGCACCATCACAGCGGGCTGGGGAAGGGCCGGCCTGGGAGCAGGTGCTGGGGCTGGAATTTCCCATATGATTGGGAATGTTAGGGGCAGAGGACAAAGGGAGCCCCAGGGCGCAGGGCAGAGTCTGGTATGGTCAGAGAAACGGCCCAGGAGCAGAATGGGATGGGGGGGACTTTGAGACAGCAAGGGAGGGAAAAGCACTAGAATAAGGGTTCCGCCCTCCACGTTTTCTCAGATGCTGAAGTGCCCCACTGGGGTGGGGGCAAGGTTAATTGCTTCCTAACAGGGATCAGTCCCATGTCTCCTTCTTGAGTGGCTTAGGAGAGAGGGCCCAAGCTCCAAGGGTAGGTGGGGGCCAAGGGTGGGCACAGCTGGCCTGAGAGGTACCCTGGGGCCTCAGGGAGGGCTCCTTTGCCCCCTGACCTGCAGATGCTCCAGCTCCTCCAACTCCATCACCTTCTGGACCTGGGGTTCATCAGCCACAGAGATTCGGAGCACCTGGTGCCTGGGTAGAGTGGGAGGGGAGACTGAGGATCTGACAAGGCCCGACTGGCCATGCACATTCCCCAGGCGGTAAGAGGGCAGCGGGCAGCCTAGAAACCCCAGGCTGGGCCTCGGTCCTCTGGGCTGAGCAGGCGGAATCGCGAGGCAACTAAGCAATAGATGCTCTGGGTTTTTAGAACCTTCTGGACACTGCTGCTGCCCACAGTCCCAGCTTAAACTCTGTGTCTCTCTCCAAAGTCAGCCGGGCCTCCTCCCACCTCCTCTCCTGGAAATTCCTCCTCAGAGCTCAGCTATCTCCAGGGCTCAGGGGGCTGTCCTGGGAGAGGGACCCCTTCGCAGCCCTGGTCCCCAGTCGGCCTGCCTCCCGCGATGTACGCTAGCCTGCTCCTTGCTGGCCATCTTCCTGTGTCTCTGTCTGTCCGTCTCCCCTAGATGGTGGCCAGAGGCTGAGTCCTCCGAGTCTCCCCTCTGAGCACCCCCTGCTCCTGTCCATACCCTTACCCCACAAAGTCCTCTTTGCCGAGGACAGTGCCCAGCAGGACACTCAAAATTAGCAGCCCCCTCATACTGCCACCAGTTGGGAAGGTCAACTGAGACTGGGTAAATGTCCTGGGGCCTTTTAAACTCTCCCAGGACAGAGGCCTCCTGGCTGTGCTCAAGAGCTATCCATCCTCCCCCTTGCACCTGCGCGCTATCCCACGGGGAGGGAGGGCTGGCAGTTCTGAGCTCTGATACCTTCTCGCCATTCCTGATAAGGTGGCAGGGAACAGGGCAGCTGGAGAGATAAGCTGGATCTCAAACCCCTGTCCGTGAAGGACCAGCCTGGGCCTGAAGGTCGGCTGGGGCGTAAGGCCTCCCAGCTGGAACCCTGAGCACCAGCTCTTCCGTCCCTGTGACGGAGCAAGCTGGGACCTGCTGCTCCACGCAGCTGCTGTGCCCGCTGGCTCACCACACTGGCTTTGTCCAAGGCTCTCCCTATGCTGTGCATGGCACGCCCTCTGCCCTGGGGTACAGCCTTTTGAGGGGCACTGCCCAGCCCCACTCCTAGCAGCCTCGCCTGCCTTGTGGGAGTCGGGCCACAGCAGCAGCAGCAGGGACAGGTGACCATTTTTGGCCAGCATTTCCCTTCACCCCTACCGCTACAGGACTCTGGGATCAGCGTTGGCCTCGATGGGAACTGTAAACAGATGCCATCGGAGGAGACAGCGCAGTGGTGGGAACCAGGGCCAGGGCCCTCTGGGGCTGCGCAGAGCACAGGAGAGACTGGAACGCATGAAGGGGAATTCACTGTGGCTCCGGATGCTGATCTCACTGTAGAGACATCTAACGAAAATCCGCCCTGATCCACAGGGGCCCCCCAGCGGTTCCCAGCAACATCTGGGGGCCCTGCTCTGTGTCAGGGCCTCAGGCTTGGGTGCTGACGACAGCCCAGGTGGCCCTTTCTGGTTTCCATCTGCTCCCCCTGCCTCCCTGCCCCACCCCCTACCTGGCCAACCTCCTGTGCCAAGGCAGGTGACCCCATCGTATTTACCCACAGCTCTCTCCTGACCCCAGCTTTGGCAAGATGATAAAACACTAAATCCATCCTCCACAGATGCTGAGGCTCTGTGAAGACCGCTGCTTTCCACGCTGGCAGCCTCTGGGCCGGGCCAGGCTCCCTTCCTCCCTGAAGCTTCCCCTGGCTCCTTCCTCTGACTCATCTGCCCCTTCTCTGAAGTCTCATCCCTTTTGTTCATTCATCCTTCTGGGCCAGGTACTGTGCTCCACTGAGGGACGATGCCCAAGACACACTGGCCCCCCATCTCAGAGAGCTCACGGTCTAGCAAGAAGACAGAAGCAACCAATTAACTGCGTTCTCTCAGGCCCTCCAAGAAGCTGTCACCAAGACAAGATTAGACATGCAAGAGGCTCAAGGGGAGAAGGCCCAGGAAGGATGAAGAGGAGAGATCAGGAGAAGGCAGGAGAGCCTGCACCAGATGCCGGGCCTGACACCTGGGAACGGGGCCGGGGAAGGAAGGGGGATGGGCAGGAAGAGCTCAGGCAGCAGCACCGTTCTGAGAATGTTCTGGCTGGGCTGACGCGAAATCTTTGAGCCAACATTGTAATCAGGGGAGTCCTGCATTCCACACGAACACTGGCACGAGTGCATGTGTGCTCAGTCACCAGCTGGAAACAGCCGTGGGAAGGGCGGCCTCATCACAACATGGCAATGGGATGGACCATCAGTCAACTATGCTCCCCCCTGACTGGTCTCTGGTTGCAGAGAGCTCACGGTCTGGTGGGAGAGGCAGAAGTAACCAACTAGCGAGCTGGTCCTCTGACAGGTCTTACCAGAAACTGTCGCCAGAACAGAATTGGACACGCAAGAGACTTCCTGGGGCTGCATTCCTTACTGCAGAAGACCTGAGCGGCGCATTTTCTGTGATGCGGCATGAAAAGTGCCAGTAGGGCACCCTGGCTCAGTTGGTTAGAACGTGGTCCCGTACGCCAAAATGTTGCAGGTTTGATCCCTGGTCAGGGCATGTACCTAGGTTGCAGGTTCAGTCCCCAGCTGGAGCTCGTATGGGAGGCCAGTCTCTGTCTCTGTCTCTCTCTCTCTCTCTCTCTCTCTGTGTCTCTCTGTCTCTCTGTCTCTCTCCCTCTCAAATCAATAAACATATCTTTGAGTGAGGGTTTTTTTAAAAAGAGGACCAGTAGGGCTACGGACTCAGCACTATGGGTCCGTACAGGAGGGTCCAGGGAAGACTTTACCAAGAAGGTGACATTTCACCTGTGTCTTCATGACAGGATTTTGCCAGGCCGGGAGGGGAAGGGGTGCTTACCACACTATTCAGTGCTTGACCCCAAACTCACACTTGTTCCTCCTTAATTGTTGCTGGAGTCTTTTTTCTATCTCCCCAACAAGGCTATAAATTTCCTCAGATCAGGAACCGTCTTCCCCATTCCTCTCAGTCCCCTCGTCTATTAGCCCTGCAGGCTTCTCAAGCTTTTTAATCTGTCCCCTACCAGCAAAGTTGGTTTTGTAGAGCCTTTCTTTGGTCTGCATTATGAAAACAAGATTTATTTTTCTATGTCTAAATCTAAAGCTGTCCTATAACCTTGACTCTGTTTCATGTACAGGACACATGTTTGAGGTGTTGGCTAATTTCTTGGGCCTTGTATGAATTCCAGAAAAGACAAGCCCATGGGAAAGGGGGGAGGGGTGAGAAAGGGCACAGCCTCCGCGAGGGCCCCTTGCAGCCTCCAGCCAACAATCTAAGGTATCCAAGAGTCATGTAATCTATTTTCCTGCAAACCGAGAAAAGATGAATTCCATGCTGTAAACTGAAATTAGAGGCAGGAAGCTGAGGCAGCGCATCCCAGGCGGACGCTCGGCCTCATTCCCCAAGTTTTTCCGAAGCACCTCAGGAAGCTGAAAGTTGCCTCTGGGTGAAGACCAGTTTGCTAGAGCGGAACCTGGGGCCGAGGGCCGCAGCTCTGCCTTCTCACCCCAGGGGCTTGCCTCACATCATTCCAGAGCAAGGGAGAAGGTGGAGGCCATGTGGCTGAAAGCTGGGGGAAGAGGCAGAGAACCAAGACCTGCGAGCATGAGAAAGAAACCACAAGGCTGCCGTCTAGATTCAAGATCAGGTGACCGGGCAAGTGCCTGAAGGTAAACAAAGGCCTGCTGTAGCCGCATTGACTCGTGTTCAGCGTCCCCCCCTTCCTCCTGGCTGACCAAGCCCAGGTCATGCGCCAGAAAGTCACCCCATTCCCAGCTCCAGGGCTCAGGCTAAGATCCGTCTCAGACAACTGAGGCACCCCATGCTCTTTTGCAAGTGATTGGTTTAGGGTGGGCATGTCACCCAGTTTGACCAATGAGATGTGAGGGGAAGCCAGCAAGGAAGTTTCTAGAAAACATTTCCTCACCCTTGAGAAAGAGATATCTTTCTCTGGATATTGTCGAGTCTGTTGCCCCTCCTTTGGACTATATATTATAAAAGAATATGCATTCCCTTTGTACTAACTGGGATTTCTGTTGTTGCTGTAAAAAGCATTCCAACTGAGGTACTCATTAAGCTTTTAAGTGCTTGGACTATCAGAAGACAACACAGTTTTAAGGCTGGGGAAACTTCATATGAAATGGGAAAAGAGGCCCCTCCCCCTCTGGGAAGACATTGTCCCTCGTCCTCTCAGCAGGAGGCTTCTGCGCGGCTCACAATCTGGACAGCTATCCACAACAGCCCTGTTGCCAGAGAATCAGAGACGCCCGAGAATGCAAAGAGAGGCTCTAAGAGACCCTCCAACCAAAACGCAGAAAATAGATTGTTAAAGAGGCAGAGGAAGAACCAGTCCACTGTGTCCGTAATAGGGACCAAAGGGGACCGGGGACAAGGGAGATCCTTGCAGAGGGCACGAACGGGCGCAGTCAGAATGGCTGGACCCAGTAGCTGGGTGACACTTAGCAGTCTCCCTTTGGTGAACATGTTTAAGGCTGTGTGTGGCACAGTCGTGTGTATGGGGGAAAAAAACTCCATGAGAATTTAGAGCAGCCAAGAGGTGGACTGTAAAGACACCTCACTTTCCCCCTCCAGTACTCCCCTGCTTCAGATAACAATACCTCCCTCCCGTGCGGCGGAGCGATTCAGGCAGACCTACCCACCTCACGCATCCTGGCTCAAGGAGTGAGCCAACAGATTCCTTTCTTTTTCCTTTAGGCATTTTCAAGTTGTTTTTCTGTCACATATGACTGGAAAAAAAAATGGCACAACTAACACAAGGACATTGTCTAACTTCAGGAGAGAGCAAAATGGAAGAATGGGGTCCTTCTGAAAGTAGATGGCCAAAAACCCATTACACGATTTTGGGCAGGGCACTGCACGCCCCCGGGCCTCAGTTTCGCCGTCTGTGAAATGGCGAAGTCGGTCAGAATGATCTCCATGGTCCCTTCCAGCTGTGGCACTCTATGATTCCAGGACACTTGTATTTTTTACCCCGAAAAAAATCACAGCAGAGTTGACGGCGGCGAGGGGCAGGGCAGAGAGAGGCATTCCACGTCGGTGGGGGTTCGGGGGAGAGCCACACAGCCGTGCTTGCTGGCAGGGTAAGTGTTCCCAGGGCAGTGTAGGTCAAGAGGGGCCACATCCTGCTGAGGTTCCGTGGGGGGTCGCCGGGTTTGGGGGGGGGAGCTTGGAAGGCTGGGAGGAGGAAGTTCTGACAGTTTTGCTTTCACGACTGAGGGCTCAGAGCCTATTCGTGTGTTTGCTTTGAAGCTGCAGAACTGCCACTTTAACGTGGTGCTGTCTCCCGAGGGTGCCGGCATTTTTCCATGGAGGAAGAGTCACCCGAAGAGAGGAGCGCTCCTCCCGTGGGTCTTTAGGAAATGTCACGTCAGAGCCCAAATCCCAGAACAGAGATCTGGAGGAGAGAGGAACTAAAGCAGGAATGTCCCACTATGTAAAAGGAAACATGGGGACAGGGGAGGTTTTCTTCTTACGGTGCCTGAGAGAGAAGCTGGGGAGGGACGGTCCTGGACTTGGGGGGCAGGCCGAGGGTGCAGGAGAATGAAAGCGGTGGGGAGGGCAGGCCTCACAGAGGGAAAAGAGCCAATTTCAACACCAGCGTCTAGTTGAGGTGTTTTTTTTTCCTACATTGTCTTTCCCTTCTGTGTTCCCAAGTAAAATTTTCTGAAATGTTACTCTGTGGTCTTAGCTATGCTTTGGGGGATCGAGGGAGGTGAGCTGAGGGCCAGGGGGGTGGATGGAGAGCCACAGGGTGAGGGAAGAACAAGAGGCCAACTCCAGACCCCAGGGGCGAGAGGCCAGGGAGGGACAAACGAAAAGCATGGGTCTGCAAACACACCCTCATTCCCGAGGATCGTCCCAAGTACTCAGGGAAAGAGAACCCCGGAAGGCCCAACAGGGGGGACTTGTCCTTCAGGACAACCCCCCAGAAGACAATTATTTGCCTCCCCCCACTTCCAAGGTCCGGATGTGGTGCGGCTTCCCTAGTCCGTGAGGCACTGACAGGCCCCGTGTTCACTGGATTCTCTCTCAGCTTGTACTAAATGGCTGCCTGGGCCTTCTTAGGTTTCTAAAGAAGCTTTTTTTTTTTTTTAAGAATTTTTTTTAAATTAAAAAAGATTTTTTTTTTTTTTGGTTAAGTCATTTTCTCTCCGGCCTCGTCTGGGGCTGTCGGAGGGGAGAAAGAAGCGTGGGGCACCCTCCCCAGCGTCCCAGACCCGGCCACGAGCGCGCCGCCCTGGGCCCCTGCGCCCGCCCTGCCCTTACACAGGACCCTTTCACATTCCAAACTGCCGCCTGGTTTGTTTTTGTAAGAAGGCAATAACCACAGCACATTCGCTGTGGTTCTTTACGGCTTTCCATATGTATAAACGCTCTTTCTCTCTTCAGTTTTTCCAGTGTGTTTTTTTTTTCCCTTTAAATAAATGCTCATAAATTTTACTGGGGAAAAGGATGAAAAAACATACCTAAAAAGAGCAGTTTGTTGGGAGAAAAAAAATAAAAATAAAAACTACGCCGAAAGTAGGAACATTGAACTCCTGTTTCGCATTGTATGCCTAAGAAATAAATTTTGTTGAAGGTAAGGGTTTATGAAAAAGAGATTATTCTGTAATATCTCTAAAACGTGCGTGTCTAAGTCTTGAGCTTTTCTTTGATGAACTTAACCACCCCCCACCCACCCCCCCACCCCCCGCCTTGGTTTGCTGAGGCGGCCCCTCAGCCCTAGGAGGAAGACCACCGGCTTTAGTTCTCTCAGCCGGTCGCCTCATGTCGATGGACACTGAGTAAGTTGGCCCCCCGTCTTTATAACCACAAAGTGAGGGGGCTGGGCTAGACGCTTTTAAAGGACCCTTTCATCCGGAGAGTTCAATGGCCTTATAATTAAGTCAGTCACCTGATAAAGCAGAGTAAAGAAACTGATTTTGGAGGTCCCTTCAGAGAAGCGGCGGCAGGCTGCTGGCTGCCTTCCCAGCAGCCATTCCCTCGTCCTCCTGACCAACGGGAACTCCAGTGTTCATCTTGGGCAGCCAGGTGCCCAGCAATCTGCCACCCTCCCTTGCACCTGGGTGCGGCCGCCCGCCACAGCCCCAGCCAATAAGATGGGAGTTGAAAGCCATGGCGGGGCCAACTCGGCGGGCTCACACTTTTTGCCCCTTGCCTTCCTACCTGGAATTCACTCAAATGGTGGAGGTAGATTAGGGGTCAAAACGATGGCAGAGGGGCAAAACAGAACCGGCCAGACGGGTCTGGGTCCCCATGCACGAAGGAGTCACTGGACTAGCCTGGGACTGCCCCACCTCAGACGACTTCTTGTTCTCTGACGAAAATAAACCTTTGATCCGGTTAACCCACTGTAAAGTGGGTTTCTGTCACATAATGCTAAATCTAGTCCTAGTCCGTACTAGGCTGAGGAGGAGAAACAATCCTTCAACAAATATTAAGTGCCTGCTGTGTGCCTGACAGGACTTAGTGAGGGCGAATAACCCAGACGTGGTCCCTACCTTCCTAGAGGTCTCAAACGAGTCATGGAGACAAACAATAACAAGTAAACAGAGATGCCAATTAATTGTTGTCATTGCTATAGAGGAAATAAATCAGGCCTTGGAAAATAGAATAATAGAAACTCCAGTGGGCGAACCAAGAAGGACTCGCGAGGAAATGACATTGAAGGGTAAATTTAAGGAGTGGGCTGTTTGAAGGAAGAATGAGAAGAAAGAATATTCCAGGCAAGAAGGAAAAGCCCGTACCAAGACCTCTAGCTGGGAAGGAGCAGAAGGAACTGAGAGGAAGCCGGTGAAGTTGCAGCTGGTGAGCGAGGGATTGAGACGGGACGGGAGGAGTAAGCAGGGCTGGCCATGAAAGTTTTATTTTAAGTCACCGAAGGATTTTTAAGGAGAAAGTTGCCTTTTAAGTTGTACTCATCTGAAAAGTAATTTCAGCCCCAAATTTTGTGGGCATTTCGCTGCACAGAGATCTTGCCAACATGACCCATCGTGCTCAGGGGCTTTGGGCGCACAATTCGGGTTCACCTGCAGGCTGGTCCCAGGTTCGCCACTCAGTCACTGCACGCCCTCTCGTGACTCTCCTCTCTCAGCTTCCTCATCTGAACACAAGGACGGTGACAGCCCTGCCTCGCAGCGCTGTGAGGAGGCAACGTGTTGAGTCCCATAATGAGTCTGAAACCATGCCTGGCACGTAGTGAGTTGCTAGAAAAGGGTGTATTATTTTCATGGTTACTGGGAAACACCCCCGCCCAGGGTCCAGATTCTACTGCTTCTACAGCAACGCTTCTGCAGCTTAGCATTGGCATCACCTGGGTCCCATCCCCAGAGATTCTGAGTCACTAGGTCTGGGGTGGCCCAAGGATTTGCGTTTCCCACAAGCTTCCAGGTGGCTCTGATGCCCGTGGTCTGAAGGCCACACCGCTGTAGTCCAGGACCAGCACAGCCGTTTGGGAATATTTCGGAGGAGGATAACTGGCTGCACACTGTTGTAGCCACATTCAGCACAATGGACCATGGCAGAGGGTAGGAGACCCAAAGCCCCAGCGTCCCCCGGAAGACTCAAAACATGTTCCTTCTGGGAGGCAGGAGAGGAAGGATCAGTGGTCCTCAGCCTTTAAGAGACTTGGGAACTCCTGGGGCGGGCAGTAAAAATACAGGTTTGAGGAGCCTGCCCCAGAGATTCTGTTTCAGCCCCGGGGGTGAAGCCCTAAAATAGTCACATTAAATGACTCCCCGTGAATTCTGCTGCAGGGGTGGCCAAATGGTGGTTTTGTGACAGTGGTTTTGTTTTTAGACAAACCCAAGTTCAAATGTCCTTCAACAACTTTCCATCCGTGCGGCCTTGCGTAGCCTTTAAAAACTCTCCAAAATTGTGCTTTCCTTATCTGAAAAATGAGCTTATCAATACAAATAATATCCTCCCCTGAGGGTGAAATAACAACATTTATGCGGAGGGCATAAAATTTATAATCACAGACTCCAGTGCGCACAGGTATAACTTGCCTTATTTTTCTATAGTTTATATTAACTTAGCTCCTGCCTTCCTACTTCCTGCTAATAGCAGAAAACTTTAGCTTTGGAATACTAGATTGCTCACACAGCTTCCAGCTTAAAAAAAACAAAACACCCTCAGTCTCTTTTGGGAAACTGCACCCCAAATTGGGTTTCCCTCCTCCGCTGTTGCAGGCTCATGCCCTGGAGATGATCTGGGTTCTTCATTACCTTAACTTCCTCAGGCCTCCCACATGGCCCCGCTGGTCCTGGGAACAGGCATCTCCCCTGGTCTCCTTATCTGGATCCTTCTCATTTCTTTGTTCAGAGCTCTCCACAGCTGCTCTGCTGAGGTGTACCCAGCCACACGGCTGCCTCTAAATGCCAGCCCAGCTCAACCACTGATTAACTGCTGCTGCTCAGGTGCCGTATTGGAATGGGCCTTACCTAGAGTTTTAATCACTGCTGATCGCCTCCTTCCATTAACCGGCCCGACATCTGTGTCCTTTTTACAGGTTGGATGGAAAGAGGGACTTGCTCTGATTTCACCCCACTTCCTTCCTCGTCTGTGATTTATAGTAAAACCCTGTGCTCTGCGTCCTGTGGGGGCGGGGGTCGACTCACGGGGACCCACAATCAATCCTTTCCTTTTATAGCAACAACCACCAAAGTCTGGCCCTTGTGAATAAAAGTCTTGCTCTCTGCTGCAGGCTTACACAAGTCCATTCAGTTCTCCAGTTGACCTCTTGCTTCGTGGGGTACCTGCCCTTCCCCGAGGGCAGGGCTAATAGACCCATTATTCTGCTCCCCAGTGGTGGGGGGAGTCAAAAGGTACAAGGGGGCCTGAGGATGAGGGAGGACACCTCATCTGTATCTCAGAACATTACCCCTTTCTCTCCCTTAGATAAAGTGCTTACTTAGCATGTGGCCTGGCCTGAACTAACTGCTTAGTGCATGGCCACCATGACGACTTGGGTGAAGAGGAGGAAGAAAGGATTTCTTCTTCCCGGCTGTGTGGTGCTTTGCTGAACTGGCTCTGCGTGTCTGTGACTCTGTGCTCCCAAGACTGGGAAGCCCGTGAGGGCTCCCGGGAGGAGCAGGTCATGACCAGTGACTTCTCCCCTTTCATTTACGGGGTGAGTGGGATCCTCCGAAATGGGCCTCTGCCCCTACCCAGCATGAAGGGAAGCAAGAAGAGAAGGGAGCTGACTCTCTGTGCCCACCTCTCCCAGAAGGTGCTGGAAATGCCAACACTGGAGATCCACTCTTAGATCAAACAGTGTCCCCTCCAGAGTCATCTTAAGATGAAAATACCACCAAGGGGTCAATGTGTATGTATGTTAATAGCTCCCAGGGCATGAGTTACCTGTTCTGGGCCCTGAGAACACTGCAAGGGGAGAAAAAGCAAGGCCTGTCGGCCCCTCATCCTCCTGAATACCTGGGGAGAAAAGAGGCATTTGGAGCTGCCTCTGTCGCCTCCTCAATGCTGAGCCCAAAGGGGTGGCAGCCGGCGCAAGAGGCCACCAAGCCTGTTCGAACTTGCTTTTATTTTCTAAGGAGTCAGGACAGGGTTTGGGGAAAGGAGGGGGTGTATAACTCAGGGTTCAGGAGGAGCCCTGGGCCTTGGGGAAGAGGGGAACCCCCTGCTCCTCACTCGGCCGTGCTATCAGTAGGGGTGATTCAGGGTGTGCAGCATAATGGCCCGAATCGCCATCCACGTCTCCTGGGCCGTGGGGATGATCTGCGTGGCCGGCAACAGGAAGCCATAGTGCCCAGTGTCGCGGAGCTCAAAGCTGAAGGAGTACTTGATGCCATTGTCATAGGCCCAGTCGAGGGTAATCCCACTGGCCACATCTGGATACAAAAGAGCAAGGAAATGCCCGGAATGAAAGAACAGGGTGTGGCCACAAGGTACAGGGATATCCCGAATGGCAAGTGGGCCCTGGAGGCCAAAACCCCACTCGCCCCAGACCGCAGCAAGCCTCTCGGCCCAGGCCGTAACCTGGGCCACCCCTGCCCACCCAGCCCACTCTCTGCCCCAGCACAAAGGAAGGCTCCTTGAGGCCACTGGGTGGAGGATCTTTGCCCGACAGGAGTGCTGCACAAAGCTGGGCACTGGGGGCTGTGTGCTCATGAACGCTGCAAAGCAACAGCTCCCTAGGGAGCAAACGAGCTCTGGCCCTGCCCAGCTAGACCTACAGCAGCCCGGAGGCCAACTGGGCCCGCCAGTCAGCAAGGAGCCCGCACCTGCCGGACCCCGGGTGGATGTGGAGCCCGAGGAGGCAGCCAGGGAAAGGCTCACTCACAGAGGGTGGTGCTGATGCTGCCGTAAGTGTACTTCATCCCGTGGACCTCGTGCAGGGCCTGCACTGCGCTCTTGGCAAGATCAGACTGCAAGATGGCATCCAGAGGGTGAGAGGCCGGGGCTCCCCCACCCCCCCACACACACCCGCCGACCCTCACCAGCTGCTGCAAAGGAGGGAATTAGGGCCCTGGACAGTGACTGTGTAGATGGCTCTCATGAGACAGGAACACAACACCTCCCGCTTTGGACTTAATCACACATGAAACCGAGCTCCCCCTCCTCCCTCCCCTGGGGTCACTTGGTCCAGACCCTTGTTTCAGAGCGAGGGCCTGAGCCCTCTAGGAGTCTGCCAGGTGCCTCCACCAAGCCCTACGCGGCCAGTCTCACCAGCTCCTCCTGGTTGGAAACAGGCTCCAGTAAGTGTCCGTACGGGTACAGGAGCATCTGAGAGTAGCTGTGGATGGAGATCAGAGCCCTGATGTTCCCATGGGCTGAGATGAAGTTCACAATGGCAGCCACCTCTGGCTCTGAGTGAGGGTAGGGCCCATGATAAGTCTCTGAGCATGGGTTGTCATTAGAACCATTTCCTGCAAGTAAAATAAAACCACCTTAAGGGTTCAAATTCCTGGGCTTGGGAAAGACACTTAATGCTCACAAAATATCCATGTATTCCTCTACATTTCCCAGCCTCCTTTGCAGTTTGGTTGAGACCATGTGACTACTCCTGACCAATGAGAATGTGTGCAGTAATGACATGTCACTTCTAGTTTGAGGCCGTAAGAGCAAGCATGACATCTCCACACTCTCTTCTGTCTGTGTGCTTGGAAACAAAAACTCTGGATGGAGGAAATGTCCCGGATCCCTCTGTCACCGCTGGAAGAGACCTGCCAAGGACAGCCACCTGCCCACAATGGACTCTGTATGCACGAAAAACAAGCTTTTATTGTGTTGAGCCACCGAGATGAGGAGGTGTATTTGTTACTGCTACATACCCTAGTCTAATACATCAGAGGGGTGTAGCCGCACTGGGGCTCAGCAACTCTGTGGATCTGCAGGGAGCTCCCTGGCCTTGTCCTTTGGTTAAGGCCTGACCGTGGGTCCACTAAAGAGGTGGGCCTACCTCCGCCATTGCCTCCAGAGGAAACTCTAGGTCTCCAACCCCGGCATCTCCGATGAGCAGTGACCCCTTGGAGCTGACACTTCATTGCCAATCCCCGACTGCCTTGGGGAAGGCTTGGGTCAGTTGAATGCTCCAACTCAGTGTCTGCTCAAACTGTGCCACAGCCCCTACCTTAGGAGCAGTGTGGACTGGGGGCCAGGAAAAGAGAGAGTAGATCTCTGTGGATGCCCGAGGCTGGTCTGGGAACCACAGACACAACAAGTGTTTGAAAATCCTTTTTGGGACTCTAAATTGGGGGAGAGAGCAAAGAGGAGGCGTGTCTCTCTTTCATTCACAAATTTAACTTGTTCCCAGCTCCTCCTAGATGCTTTGCTCCCCATCTCTTCCCCTCCTCTTCCCCTCCTGCTCTGTGTTCCTCCCTCCTCAAGGGCCATGCTGTGGAGGGCTTGGGGGCATAGTCAAGATTTGTGGGTTAGGGACACATTTGGAAAAAGTCATCGCCGTTCCTCCTCTCGCTCCTCCTCCCTGAAATGACTGCACACAAGCCTGGTCCAGAGGCCAGGGATCACCCCAATTCTCAAAGCCTCCTGAGGGTTGCCAGAGCACCCCTCTCGCCCCACCCAGGACAGTGGGCTTGCTAGAGAGCTGGGGCGCTGGCCCATGGCCCAGTTCAGACACTGCTCCGGGACTACAACGAACCGCTCCGCCCCAAGAGTGCAGGAGAGGGCGGGCAGGACGACCGACAGGTGACTCATTACACAGCAATTAAATTAAGGCAATAATAAAACCATAAACAAAATCTTCCTGCCGGAGTCGCCAACCTCTGACACTCGTTATTCCTGGCCAGAGGCAGTTCTGTCACCCGGAAGCACCTCCCATCTTGGTCTGCAGGCCCTCACCTGGGCCGGGGACCGGGCTAGAGGGGATGTGTCTGCAGGGAGCCAAGGGGCGCGGAGCAGTCCCGCGGGAGGGAGTCGGTCGGGCTACCAGCGGCCCTGGTTGTTGTGTCTGCCGGGAGCCTCTGCACCTGCTACGCTTGATGAATGACAAATAGCAACAGATGAGCGGAGCAGGGCGGGCTGAAAGCTTTGTCCGCATTTACAGCCCACGCTCAGAGAGTGGTTCCCCTGCCAACGACCAGGTGGCTTTGCCCAAATATGGAGGAACACTTCAGGCCATTCGTTCTGGTTTGAGCGAAGCAGAATAAACTAATCTTCCCCTGACCAAATGGGAATTAGCTGCCTGCCTCTCTCTGCCTGTTCACAAAGTCCTCTGAGCCTGCCTGTTTCACAAGTACCTGCTAATGGATTCATTAGCTATTTATTTTTCCTACTCTAAAAATGTAATTTGTAGCAAGGGGAAATCTCTGGAAGGGCACGGTAAATTATTAAAAGCAGTAATCTTTGGGTAGTGGGATTATGGGAGCTTTTTTGTCTCCTCTGGGCTTTTTTTCCCCATATATATGTTTACATTGTTTGTATACTGATTTTGTTTTTTCCTTCAGTGAAACTACAAACATTATTTTCTTTAAGAAGTAATTTGTCTTTCTGCTAGCCGGTCGGTCTCCGGGTCTGCGGGTACTCACTTTGGCCCGTTCTGAGAGGCCCGCATGGATGAGCACTTGGGGCAGGTGTCTGGCCTTTTGGAGGTGGAAGTGTCTAACTTTACAGTTGTGTTTCCTTACACAAGCGGTTACACACACAGCCTCAGAATGTCAGGAAACCCCCACACTGTGGCCTGGGGGGGCTTCTCTCCAGATGCGTCAGAGCCGACCTTATTTTTCAATGAGAGCAGACCGAAAGAAGCCCGATTTTCAAAGCGGCAGGCATCCAGATCTAGAATGTTCTATCTCTTTGGTTTAGTCACCCACCTTCATAGCTGCTTTTCAACAGCAACAGCACTGTCTCCTGTGGAGCCAAACCCCAGTGTGGGTGCCACATCTGGGAGCCGGGGGCGGTGCCCATGCAACCCTCTCCTCTGGACACTGCCCTGTCTGGACCCAGCATCCCGCCCATTAAAGTGCTGCATTCCCAGGTCCACATACTCATCACTGGGCTTTTTGGAGGCCTCAGTTTCCTCATCTAGTCCCCACACCCCTGGCATGGTAAAGAAGACAGTCTGGAAGAACACCAAGGAACTGGAGAGGAAGCTACTCACCCCTCCCTGGAACCATACCGCCCGGCAGATAACCCCCACCCATCAGCCCAGGGTTACAAAGTAATTGGGTCAAAACTAAAAACCAGGCTCAAGTGGTGCTGAGGATAAGAAATTGACTTTTTCTGTATTTGAAGTATTGTTCTGGCCTCCCCAGAGGGCAAACAGCAGGTCATAGCTTGCAGGAAATGAGTTTGGAGGCTTTTCTTATGGCCGCTGGCTCCCTTCCAGGAAAGGCTAGAGGCATTTGAGGGGCATCATAGGCTCTGGCTTTGAAACAACCAACAAGATTACCTTGTACCTCCTTAAGCCCTCTTCTGCCATATTTCGGATTTGACCCTTGTAGTCAGTCTTCGTGCAAGATGCCGTTTCCCTGTTTCTTATGAAGGCTTAGCATATGTGTGCATTTCGCACTCGTGTGCAGCCTGTCCCCATATCCCACAGCCAGTCCTAGGCACGTGCTTGCCTGTCCCTGGCCGTGACTTGCATGAGCTAGCTATGTTGCCTCCCAAGTTGTGAGTCAACATAAATGGACTGTGGGAGACGTGTCAAGGACCAAGCCCTTCTCCAGCCCCGCCCGGAGGTCCAGCCGACGGTCATACCTCCAAAGCCTGACCTCCAGTTCCTGTTAAGATCCACACCGATGCAGGAGATTCCGGGCCTGCTGGACTTGTTCTTCCGCCACAAGCGGTTCTGAGAAAGCCGAGGACGGAGAACCGTATTACTGGGTCCATTCCCAGGGTTGGGAACCCCTGACTTCCTGGCCTAGGAAGGGGGCTCTGGTGGGACAAGAAGGGGCAAAGGGAAGGAATCTCTAGGGCGGGATGTGGCTGGTACGGGGCTGGTCCAAGGCCCTGCAGATCAGACTCTGTGGTTAAAGCCAGGGTGTGGGCAGTGGCCTTCCTTGGGCAACAAGAGGGAGGTCACAGGACAAGAACCTCAGCTTCAGGACTGAGCAGCCCACATGCCTCAGTGAGACTCTGCAAGGAGCCCAAGGGGCCAGCTTCCGAAAGCCGGAGGGACCTTTCCTCCATCCCAGCCCCGGGGCTGACCCCTGGCCCCTGACCCCCTCCCTCCCAGGAGCCCTCACCATGCTGTGGGTAAAAGCGAACCCGTCGGGGTTGGAGACAATCTCCAGGAAGATGTCCATGGCATTCAGGATGTTTGTCAGGATGTAGTCTTTGCCATAATCACTGACAATCTGCAAGAAAGGACAGAGTGGGTACAGGGTGAGGGAAGGGAGGCCCTACTGGGCCCTCTTCCGAGGTCGAGCAGGACATCTGCACAGCCAGTGGCTGCAGGCAGAGGGGACATCGAGCATTAGGTACATCCTTCACGTAAAACCAAAAGCTTGGATTTTAAGCAATTAGAAGGCAGAGGCTAGGTGTGAGCTCTGTGCTGCAAAAAGCCAGCTGGCGGCTGTTCCAGAGGGCAGGAGGGTAGAAAGCACCCTGAGTTTAAACAGCCAAGTACACTGTTTCGGCTGGAGGTGCCCTTAAACGGTCAAGCTGCCCCCTCCCCTGCCCCAGCCCGCATCCCCCGTGCTGACCTTCTGGGCAGTCCAGATGCCCGTGGCGTGGGTGATCCACTCCCGGGAGTGAATTCCAGTGTCAATCCAGATGGCCCGGCGCTGAGAACCTCCGGTGCTGAACTGGGGAAAAGGACCAGGACCCGACAAGTTTGAACTGAGACAGCTACAGTGCTGTGTCCCTAGGTTGCCTGGAAGGAGGCCCTGGGTGTATCTTCACTGCCTGGGGTGACCCGAGGTGCCCAAGAGTGCGGCCGCGTGCACAGGGACCTACGTATGAGCTCATGAAGTGCACACGTGTGGGCACCCTGGAGAGCAAAGTGACCCATCCAGACACAGAATTTCCCAGGCCTGAAAGTGTCTTAGATACTTCTAGTGCTTCCCGAACTTTAAAGGGCACAAGACTCCTCTGGAGATCTTACTAAAATGTAGATTCTGATTCCGTAGGTCTGCGGAGGGGTCTGAGGTTGGGCACTTCTAACAAACTCCTGGGGATGCTACTGTGGGCGCAAGGGCCGCCTTTTGAGTATCGAGATCTTTGACAACATTAAGGAAAAAACACCGACGGCCCCTGGGGGAAAGCGCCGCAGGGACAAGCGAAGTCAGGTCCCGAGTTTGGGGAGATCCTCGGCCCTTCGGAAGAGCCGCAGTGCCCTGTCTTCTCCAGAGTTGGATGCCCTGTGGGGCCCACGCTCCTGAGTGCCCTTTGAGCCACATACGAAGAATTGTTTGCCCGTGGGCTCCACACTCCGCTCTGCCTCCTTCGTGACCAAGACCACTGCTGCAGCCAAGTTTACTCGCACTCTGTCTCCAGGGGCCTTTTAAAGGGCTAGGAAGTCTCCCCGTACACTCGGGCCTATCTGTGCAGCTGCCTGAACCAGATGACATCAGACATTTGTAAATGAGGCCCGTATGCACCTCTCTCCCATTTCACAGATGAAGCAATGGAGGAAACAGAAAGGAGGCGGAGTCGCCCACACTCATACCGCAAGTCCAAGGTGACGACTGCCGCTCTACCTTTCCATCTCCATAGCAACCCGCCCACCTACCTCCTGACCCAGGACCTGCCAGGCCACCACACTGTCACCTGTCCATGCTTACAAGGGTGGGTCCCTGATTACCACAATCCCAAAGTTTATGGGTCACCTCAGGACAGGAGCATACACATCTTCTCTTTCCCTAAAATTCCCAGCAAGCGATGACCCCACGTGAGCTCAATCTTATGCCAGAGGCCCCTGCTGTAGACTGCAGTGGTCCGCACTGCTAGCTTTTACCTTCAGGACAAGGATGGACCGATTTTCAAAGCTGTGGCCAATCCAAATTTTTGAGACAATATCTGCATGTTCAGTTACAAAGCTGTCAATCCAGCTATATATCTGAAAGGAATGAAGTTTATCAGATGCGCAGTTAAGCAAGGAGACAGTGAACCCCAGGACCTCTCTGAATAACCTCCTTCTCCCATCCCCACCTCCTTAATGATTTCCCACCTTCTGTGAGGATCTGAAGGAACCCAGATCAAAAACTGCGAGACTACGACCCCCAGGCTTAAGGAAACAAGCTGTGGCTGGCCTGGGTCCCCAGGCTTCTCACCACCATGCAGGGCTAAGCCTTTGCCTGGAAGAACAGCATGTGCTGAGCCTACTCAGTGCCCAGGATCAGCCTGCAAGGCTCCCTCGGGATGGAATTTTTTCTTGCTTCCATCCAACACATTTGACAGATTTCACAGACCTTGTAGTGTCATTTTTGGTCTTGCTCCTTTTTGATTCTTTCTTTTTAAAAAAAATTTTTTTAATTTATTTTTAGAGGGGAAGGGAGGAAGAAAGAGAGGGAGAGACGCATCAGTGTGTGAAACATCAATCAGCGTGCCTCTTGCACGCCTCCAACTGGGGACCTGGCCCGCAACCCAGGCATGTGCCGTGACGGAACTGAACCTGCAACATTTTGGTTCACAGGCCAGCACTCACTCGGCTGAGCCACACCAGCCAGGGCTGCTTTTGGATTCTAAGCTGCTTGAAAGCAGGGTCATTCATCTCTGACATCAATAAGTACTAACGGACTATATTAATTCATTCTCTTATTCTTTCAATGCATATTATTGAATTAGCAAATACATGAAAGAAAATGGATCCTCTATTACAGACCTTGTGAAATGGGGAGAATGAAGATGATAATAACAAATTGGACAATGCTAACAGCATCGAACGCTTCATATGGAAATGGGAGCGGTGCCTTGAGTTTCTTTTGGGCCTGGGTGTCTCTATGCTCCCGTTGCACATTCTCCTTTACAGACAAGTCACAGTCAGTCATGCCTGCCCCACTGGCTATACCTGTGATCATGAACTTTCTCCAGCTGAAGGCAACTCTCTTTGTTCTACAAAATGGCTCTCCAGTGTGCTTGGCTTTCTGCCCTTTCTACACGCCAGTACGCACAGCTGGGGCCACTTAACACCAGGGGTGGTCATGGAGAGGTCAAGGCCCCCAGATCCCTAGCCAGAGAGTTAGAAATGAAGGTGCCTCCCCCTGCTCTGTTCTGGAGGGTCCTGCTTGAGTCTTCCTCCTATCAGACTTGTTGCTCTGCCATAGGCTGACTGTTGAACTGCAGTCCCCTCTGTCTGAATCCTGGCTTCTGGATCTCTGATGCCGACTGTCTACCTAACAGACCTTCACCCAACATCTGCTCCACACTCCTCAAGTGTCAGATCACGGTCTCCCATCGACCCCAGAGTTCTACACTAGTCTCTGCCTGAATCTGGAGACCCTGAGGACCCAGAGGGAAAACAGGGGCCAGAGCTGGACCGAGCAGACCTACCTCCTCCAGGGTGTGGTACGAGGAGTAACTGAAGCTACTGGTGCTGCGTTCCAGCCGGCGGGACTTCACCATGGCTTCTCTCTCCTCATCCAGCAGCACCTAGGTGACAGGAGCACATGTCGGAAGGGAAGGGGTGGGCTGGGACAGGCATGGCTCTTCCGAGCCCTGCCTCAGCTGCCTGTGCACAGAGACAGCATCGAGACAGGAGAATGAGCCACGAGTGTGAGCTGCAAAACAAGAGGAGATGCCGAGTCCCTGGTGATTCTTCTGCTTGACACGCTGCCGTTCATGATGCCATTTCCCAGATGAGCACAGGGCAAGGGGTCGGGGAGCCATGCCCTGAGTCTGCCGCTACTACTAGCTCACTGGGCAACCTTCGCCTTTTCTTTTCCCTCAGCTTGGAGACTGGGACCGCAATACCTGCCTTGCCCATCCCATAGGATAAGATGCAACCACAGACATGAAAGTGTTTTGGAAATATGCTCATGGTCTACTGCCGACATTGCTTTCGCCCTCTGTGAACACTCTGTTAAGGTCCATGCTGAGCCATGAACCCCGACTCTCTTGGGGAGCTCAGGGCTCCCCGACCCACCACATCCACGCTATCCCCAGGAAGCGGCCCAGACAATTGGTGTCCAAGCCATCTGGAGAGCCAATCCAAATCATTCTGATTAAAGTACCAACAGACTTTCACTCATTATCTTAACTGCCCCTTAAGCATAGGCGAGCCAAAAGCAATGTCCTTGGCTGTCGATTTGGAGTTGGCACTTCCCACTGACCATGAGAGGGAAGTAGAGGTGACCTCCCACACTGGCCTGGGACCTTTTTTCTCACCTCAGGGCTCAGTGAGGTGGGTAGGTGCCCTTCACTCCAAGCTTACATACCCTTACATTGGCATCCAGGGCCCCAGGCAACCTAGTACTCAGCACTGACTGTGCAGCGTGGAAAGTACCGGAACCGCTCTGCCACAGGGGTTCCGGGGCCTCGACCCAAAGCTGCCCTGATTTGCAGCTCACGAGTGAGTCTTAATCAGGCCTTGTTTCAACCGGAGCCTTTTGGTTTACCAGGCATCTTTAACCTCACTATACCGTTTGATTTGGTCAGATGACCAGATAACAGGGCAAGAATCAACTCTTCATGTTTTAGAGATAAAGCAGGTTAAAGAGCTAAAGGGACTTGCTGGGAAAATTGACAAGGGGCAGAACTGAGATAAGAAACCATATATCCTAGTGCACAGCCTTGGATTCCTTAAGGCCAGCTAGCTCTCAACGCTAATAAGAATTATATTGAATATTTAGCCCTTAATGGTGTGGCTCCGTTGGGCATCATCTCACAGTTCGATTCCCAGTCAGAGCACATGCCTGGGGTGTGGGTTCCATCCCCAGTCTGGGCACATGAGAGAGGCAGTCAGTTGCTGTTTTTCTCTCACATCGATGTTTCTCTCCCTCTTCTCCCTCTCTTCCCCCCGACAAAGTAAATAATTTTTGAAAGCTGTTATAACTAAGGAGAGATAGATCTATAGATATAGATAAACATATATATGTATGTATGTAGATATATCTGTGTGTCTGTGTGTGTGCGTATACCCAGAAAGAGAGCAAACAACTATGTAAAATGTTAACAAATGAAAAGTCCATCCTATTATTCTTGCAATTAAAAAGTGTTTTAAAATAATGAAAGAGCAATACTCTGAGCCAAGGACAACAAGACACTAAAACGCCAAGAAATAGACCAAAATGTTAACAATGCCTGTTAGGATAGAAGGATTATGAAGTATGTTTTCTTTTCCTTTTTTTTTTTTTTTCTGCTTTTACATTTTGGCAACGTCCTTATACTACTCCAACCAACAGAATCTTCTAAATGAATAAACAATACTAAGACAAAAGCAAAAAGCCCTAATGGCAAGAATACAGCGGCAGCGAGGAGTCTTCAGGCTGGGGGCTGGAAGAGCGCCCTCCCACGCCCGCCCGCGCCTGCGCACCTGCTGCAGCTGGCACGGCTGCCCCGGTCCGCTCGCTCACGATCTTGCTCAAGTGCACAGGTTTTCAAACAAGACTGGAAATCCCTGTTTGGGGCTCATTTTATTTTCTTTTTGAGCATCGACTATAGGCAAGGCAGTTGTCCTTGCAGTATTTTCTAGCAGAACTGGCTGGGCTGAGGCCGGTCCCACTTGGGCAAAGTTGGCTTGCTGGCTGAGTTAGAGGTGGCAGGAGGAGTCCCTGTCCTCGCTGGCACAGCACCACCCTGGGAAGCGCTAACAAAAGGAATTTGTCTTCTTCCCAGGAAATCAGCGGAAATCTCAGCGGCGCCCCCATGACCGATGTGTCACGGAGCCGGGCACTGCCAGCTGTGGCGAGCAGCTGCCGGGAGAGAGCAGGCCGGCCCAGCGCACCTGGAGTTAGGGCCCATCCATCCGGCTCTGGCCCCGCCACAGTGAAGTAAAAGAGCCCATAGTCTAACTCCCTGGAGACGGGTGGAGGGCCGGAGGCGGTGGGTGAAGGTGCCCAGCAAGGAGGAGATACGGGGGAGAAAGGAGCCGAGACTCCCACGGGAAGACAGCTTCCATAAGGCTGCCCTTTGTTCCGCACAACAGCTTGGAGGCAAATGGGAAGTCGGCACCAAACTGCAAATATCTTTCCAAACACCCTCACAGCCTTGTGAATGGATGTGACACCCGCTCACAAACTGGGAATGCTCAGCCTCACAGCTGGGCCTCAGTTCCAGGAACATTAATCCACCCTGGCCTGGAAAAGACACAGATGTTTGCTCCCTCGCAGGGCCCCGGGCCGCAGGGCCGCAGGGCCTCGGGAAGGGGAAGGGGAAGGGAGTACTAGGAATGCAGTCTTGCCACAGGCTCAGGAATGCCTAATTACAGCCCTGTCAGGCTCCTCAGGGAAGAGGAGGAAGGAAAAAAAACCTCAGGAGTCCGCCATTTGCCTCCCTGGAAGCCATAACCTGACAGGGAAAGTAATACCTTGGTGTGAATTAATTTACGACAGGAGTGAGGAAGGATGGGGACCTTAAGCAAAGAACAGCACTCCAGGAAAGGGGAGGGAAGGAGACTGAGGGCCCCTGAAAGAGAAGGTGACACCTGGAGCTGGCACTGGGCGCAGGAACTCCGTCCGTCCGACCACAGAACATAAAATGGACGCAGCTCATAGAAACAGCGGGTGGGGAGCAGGAACCGCCTCCACTCTCCGCTCCCCGCTCTGTACCAACAGAAGTCACCTCTCCTCCTGTGTCCCCTGCCTTTCTTCCTGGCCTAATGTTTGCAAGGCAGCTACGTGGCTGGTGGCAGCTACAGTCTATGCTTACATGGAAGAGGGGCTACAGATCTGGGGTGTTAGGACGGACCCCCTGAGAGATCAAGGCTGAACTGTCGAGTCACTGCCTGAAAGGCAAACTTAAAACACCACACGAGCAACAGTGACAACCTCTGAGGAGGCACGTGACACAAAAGCAAAGGGCGCCAGGCCTGGAGCCAGGCTGTCTCAGATGAAATCCTGACACTGTCACTGACTTGGGCAAATTACTAATTTCTCTGTGTCTTCGGAAAACAGGGGTCATGTTATCGCATACTCTAGCACATGTTTCTCATGAAAGTTAGAAGGGTTAATACATGCAAAATGCTTAGAACATTGCCTAACATGTAGGAAATCCTAGCTATGATGATGATGATGACGGTGGCAATGACAGGACAATAGTAACTCTTGGGGTGACTCCAGGACTCTGTGACAGAACAGTCACTGCCAGGCATGGCCGGGACATCTGGATTCCTCCGGAGGGAAATGGTGTGTGTAGGACTTGGGATGGCAGAGTACCCTCATGAATGGCCACTTGGGCGAGTCAGCGCCTGTCCCTGCCGAGGACCAGCCGGGGGGCCGGTCCCTCTTCATTCCCTGTCCCCTTGGGACAGCCAGCCACTGCCTCTCCTTCAGGGCTTTGCCCATGATTGCCTCCCCCTTCCCTTGCCCCCTCTGGCACTCATCCCTACCTGTCCCTGCCAATCCCCTTCTCCTCCTTAGAGCTGCCCCCACCCCACCGCAACCAACAGCATTTCCACTTCTGAATCTCTTCCAAACCAGTGTTCGCTGAGCACACACTGGGCACCAAAGATATGGCAGCTGACCGAACAAAACCGCCTGCCCTCATGGAGCTTACAGTCTACTAGGGGGGACAGACAATAAGCAAGATAAGTCGATGTAAATGATATAAAGTTTCAGAAGCTGGCAAGTGCCAAGGAGAGAAGTGATGCAGAAGAAGAAAGGAGGGAATTGGGGGAGCGCGGAGAAGAAGGGTGCAATTTAAAATAAGGTGACGTATGAATAAGGTTGTGAAAGCAGTGAGGGAAGAGGCCATGCAGATATCTGCGCAGCAGCATTCCAGCCACAGGCACCAGCACATGCAAAGGCCCGGGGGCGCAAATCTAATCAGGGGCCTTGAGGCGGCAATCGGTCGGGCAAGTCTGAGGAACAAGAAGAAGGTCCAGGTGTCCGAAACAGCGTGAGCGAGGGGAAAACAGCTCTGCGGCCATTTTAAGGATTTTGGTTTGTACTCTGAGTGCGTTGAGAAGGCAGGCAGGGTGTTAAGCAGAGGAGTGATAGGGTCACTCAGGACCCCTCTGGCTGCTGTTTTAAGACTAGGCAATAAGGAGGCAAGGGAGGAAGCAGAGAGGGCAGTTAGAAAACTCCTGGAATAATCCAGGGGAAGGAGCGTTGGCTCAGGTGCTAACATAGGGTGTAGTAAGATATATTTTGACGGGAGAGCTGATGGGATTTGCTGACAGATTGGATATGGGATGTGAGAAAGGAGTCGAGGATGACTCCGGCTTTCTTGTCTGGCGTTGCCATTTCCTGAGATGAGGAAGGCAGTGGAGGAGGCTTGGGAGCCTGGGAAGCTCCGTCGGACCTGTGAAGTTCAAGATGCCCACAGGCGGTGAGGCAGGTGAGTCTGGAGTTCGGGAAGATGTGAGTCTGGCAGGAGCTGTAAAGATGGGAGCATTCAGGAGGTTGTAGGTATTCAGTCCCGTGATCCTGGATGAGGGGACAGAGGAGAGGTCAGAGGACAGCGCTGGGGGACAGGAAAACATGTAAGGGAGCAGCCAACATGAGGGCATAGCTCAGGAGAATGCAGATGTCCAGGTTTGCTCTATAGGGAAGTGGAGGGACAGGGTGCTAGCCGGAGGGGGGCTGGGTAAGGGATCGAGAGGGGATGTTTTTTAAGGTGGGAGAAGTAACTCTATATTTGTACGTTAATGGGAGTGATTCAGTAGAGAGGGGGAAATTGGTTGAGCGATATTTACACTAAATTGTATTTTGCTGTAGATTCTCAGAGCATGGGTGATTTTGTTTTCTCCTTTGTGCTCTCCCCCTATTTTCCAAATTACCTAACATGAATATTTATTAATTTTGTAATCAGAAAAAAAAAGCCATTAAAATCCACAGAGCTGATTGCTCAAGTGAAGCTTTTCCGCGGTGACTCATCCTAGGGGAAGAAAAAAACAAAACAAAACAAAACAAAAAAAACCAAAGGGCTGAAAAGAACGAGGAGGTGAAGAAAAATTAAATGCAAATAGAGCTCACTCGGAATCAGATAATTTCTTGCCTGCCCCACTGCAATTTCCTCACCACCCTCCTGCCTGTCAGCCTTCCTGCTCCTGTCCCCAATACAACATTGTCACTGTCAGAGGGAGATTTCTTAAATGCAAATCGGATCGTGTCAGAGACCTCCGCTGGCTCCCCCATGGTTTTCGGGATAAAATCTTGACCTCTTCACCCGGCAGAGGATGCCCTTTGTGGTCTGGATCGGCCACATCGCCAATCGGGGCCCCTTTCCCCTCCCAGGCCCCCCTCTCTTCAGCCACACCGTAATTACTGCCTTTTCAGAGCGACTTGTGGGCCTCTTGTACTCGCTCCCATAGCAACCCGCTCCACTCCCTCAGAGCACTCATCCACTCCATTGTAATCACTGGTTCACTCCCTCTGCTCCCCGCCCCCACGACACTCAGCTCCCCTGGATACAAGACCGATTTCCTCCAGCACCTTGCCCAGCACACAGTAGACATCTCTGTATCCGTGGGCGGAACGAATGAATGCACCTCTTCCACCTCAGCATCCCTCTGATCATGAGGAATGCGGGGGAGGGGGCGAGAAAGGGGGGTGGTGCTTCCCTCCTCAAAACTCTCCCGCGCCTCCGGCCAAAGTGAAAGCCAGCACCAAACCCTTTCATGCCTGCCTCGCCAAGTAGTGTTGAGCAAGCACAACCTCTTCCCTTTCCTTCTCACACCCAGCTACGTGGCAGGTCCTATAGTAGGTGCCGTGGTATGAAGATGGATACTGGGCATGATCCTGGACCTTAAGGGGCTCAGGGAAAGAGGTGTCTCTCCGGGCACGCTCTTCCCGAACCTGCCAATTGAGTAATTCAGCCCAATAGAGTAATTTTAGCCGACAGTTGTTGAGGGCCCACCATGCGGGAAACGCTATGCCAAAAACTGGGGCTGAGATGATCCAGAAGACTGGGAGAAATCAGGCCTGTGCGTTAATAGCTAAAACATCAGACTGGAGGCCAAAAACCTGAGTGGTGCAAAGCCTTTCCCCTCCTGTTAGCGCCTCTGAGCTTTCCTCCTCCTGGACACCTTTCCCCGTCATCACCACAAATCAACGCAACGCAGCAGCCTCCCCCCACCCCCAGCTCCCTCTACGCCAAAATCCGATCTCAAATCCGACAATCAGAGCCTGATGTGTTGCAGACAGAGCGAGCTGGTGAAAATCCTGCCTGCCTGGGCTGGGGCTGAGGGTCCAGGGCACTTTACTGAGAGAGAGTGATAGGCCTCCCCCGCCACCAACCCCCCACCTCCAGGGCTTCCAGACCTGGGGGCCAGTGGGGAGGACAGGCCGACAAGGATGAGGATGGCCAGCCCCCAAGGAGCCAGGGGAGGCTCAGAGGTGCCTCTGGAGCCATTCCTCATGTGCAGAAATCAACAGAAACTTTTTAGAGACCTCTTCCTATCTGCTTGCCAAATGCTGGGGGTGGGAGGGTGGTGGGGGTGGGGGGAGCAGAGGTTCCAGGACGGAGCAGGGAAAAGCAAACTTCAAAATGCAGGCACGGGCTTCAATGAGCATTGAGCGCTATTTCTTTTGATGTGGTGGCCTCTCTTGTCTGTGGGAGTTTCCCCATTTTTGTTTGTGGGGATTTAATTAGAGAAATAGCCCACCCCCCACATGTTGAGCGGGAAACAGATGTGCCTGATGAGGATAAAAGTCTCTGAATGGACCTAAGTGCCCCAGCCCTGTGCCTGCATGGGAAAGGAATGCCGCCTAATGCGTTTATCCCTTGGCATGTTGTGTCAAGTGTGTGCGCGCCGGGAAACTGTGTTCCCACACTCCGGGCCCCGAGAGGAGATTGGCTGCAGCACAGCGTGGTTGGGAATGAACCTTGGTGGGTTCGATGCTACAGGGATCTGCTGAGGGGCGCCCCAAAAATCGCTGGAAGAAGGAGGCTCCTGGGGATAGCCTTGAAGACAAAACAATTGAAATAAAATCCCACAGTGTTCAGAAAAGACGCTGTGAGGGGTAGCAACCAGGGGGGATGGGGAGAAGGGGTGCCCAAGATGAAGTCTCCTTCCTGCCTCCCCCAGGGCGGGTCTGCCGCCACTTCTCCCAAAGCTGTTGCTCTGGGAGCTTCCTGCCTGGGAGAGGGAGGGGCCTGGTAGCGAGAGCCCTGCAGGGGAGGTGGGGGCAGGGAAGACACAGCAGGGCTCACACTCAGCTTCTCTGGAATGAAGGAATGCCCGTGTATGCATGGCTGAGGCACAACAGGGACAGGAGGGAGCGATCAGAACAGCAACGGTGGCCCTCCAGAACTGCCTCCCCACGGCGCCTTAGAAAGCCCCAGCTATTTCCTCCTGTCTCCCTTCTCTACTGTCAGCCCGGGGTCTTTTCCCTCCATGTTGAGCCCAAACCAGAAAGGCAGCTGGGCTGGGGCAGGACCTCACCTGGACGTCCTTTATCATGATGCTGTAAGCAAGACCATGAGACCCCAGGTAAGCTTTGATGTCATTCAGTTCGGAGAAGGGAACTCTCATGTCCACAGGGAGGCTGGGCCTGGCCGGGCCACGCCAGAAGTCCACCTCGTTCGCAGAGGAAAGAGAAACAGATACGTTTATTGCACATCTTTGTACACAATCCTGCAGGCGCCCTGGAAAAACAGGTCTTCTTCTCTTACAGGGATAAATGGGCCCCACTTCCACAATGAAAACCCTAAGTCCAAGCAGAAAGATGGGCAAAAGCAAAAAAATTCCCAAGTCGCTGAGTTTCCGTCCCGTATTTCAAGCACCTTTGTGACCCAGGCTCACACTGCAACTTTGCCCAGATCCAAAGAGCCCGAAACGGTCGCTGGAAGTAAGACAGTTCATCATCTGGGACGTGAACATGGACAAGAGCCCTGGTCAGATAACAGAGAAATCACAGTCCCCGAACCTAAAGAAGCAGAAGAGACCTAACCTGGATTCCTGGACCCTTCAAATGCTACGTCCATTTTTCCATTGACAAAATGGAGAGAATTAGTACAAGGTTTTATGAGTCCTGGTTGGTAGGGGCACTCACACAAATAGGAACAAGGAGTTTGGGCCACATCCAGAAATACCGGGTTGTTTCAATAGCCCTCGAACAAAACCTTTCTATTATAATAGTTGAAGAAAATGTTTTCCATTGTGAAATACTTGCAGAGGACAAATGTTCTTGGAAACAAATGCTCAGGCTGACAGGGATGAGCCCAAATAAAACACAGGTTTGCCAAGCTAAGCCCTTTGAGTTCTTTCAATTGGCAAACAGATGTGTCCAGTCTGCGTGCTGCATGGTGTCCCACCCGGAGACAAAGCACCCCCCCACCCGCCCCCCGTGGGGCTTCAGGACATTTCAGCTGTTTTCAGAGCAGCCCCCCGCTCCGCCGCACCCCGCCATCCAGAACAGAAAGCCAGCAAGAGCCGTCCAAACTTCTGGGCAAATGTTCCCAACCTTTTCTGAAGAGGAGCCCCAGTTGATTTTTCCACAGTTTTGTGATCTTTGGCAGAGCCATCAGAGAGCAGGTTTGGGGGCGGGGTGGGGAGCAGGGTGGGGAGCCAAAAGTGCAAGCCACTGTGAGCAGGGGGAGAAGTGACCCCAAGCCCTGAGGAGTCCTCACCTGCTGGGGCTTCAGGCTCTCCAGGTCCCTGAGAAGCGAAAGCTGCTTCTCATTTTTAGCCAGGATTCGAAGAACTTGGTCTCTGGAAAGACACAGGGCGGGGCGGGGGGAGCTGCTGAGAGGGATTCCTGGGAGGCCATGCTGCTGGGAGGAGGCAGCGCAGAGAGGAGACCAGGCTGAGGGGACCTGGAAGGAAGGCTGGGAAGGCACCTGGTCATGGGGAGGCTGAAGGAATTGTGAGCAGAAGGACTTGTAGCTCTGGGAATCACACAAGTCCTTTATCCGGGGGCCAGCAACCTCTAGCCCCAAGAACGGACCACCCAATGGACGAAATAAAACCTGCCAATGCTACTAATGACCCCAAGGACTGGACAGGGAAAGAAAGATGGGTCAGGAAGCGGGGGGATGGGGGAGGGTGCAAGAACAAGGGGTATGAAGGGGAGAAAAGAGTAGATACTGGCGTTACAGGGACAAACGGTCCCAAGGCCATGTTCTGCCCAAACCTCATGCCCCCACCTGCTTTCTCCCAAGCCCTTGAGGGCGTGGAAGGGGAGATCAGCCTCACTCCGCCTTCCGGGGAAGCTGAGCTCCTTCCTGTCCCACTGGAGGGAGTGGGGGTGCAGTGTAACTGAGCAGCCGCGGGGCCGCCTCTGGGGTCTGATGCCTGGGATGGCATTGGCTCCATCCCTGACTGCCTATGAGACCATGGATGATGAAGAGCCTGCTCTCTAAGCTCGTGTCCTCTTTTCTCCTGCGGGGTCTTTCAGAGGCTGAGAAAACACGTCCTTAAGCTGGTCTGGTGTATCATACTGGTGCTTGTTGTCATGCAAAGGAGTATGATACCACATCCATCTGTGGCAAGGTGTATAGTCTCCTGGGGGTTACTAACTTCTCTAAGAATCTGAGGAAAGCTATGAACCTTTCCCACAGAAAAAAAAGTACATACATAAAAAATTTATGTATGATTTCAGGGCATTCTTAGAGCCCTGAAAGCTTACCCAGGAACCCCAGATTAAGAAATTGGGGTTTGGGGAGGGACAATAACACAGCCATGTGTCCCGCCCGTGAACATGAGAGTGGGAGATTACGAGTTGGAAGCGGATTCAGGTTGACCAGTTCTCAGCAGGACAGCCACCTCCCCACTGGGAAACTCAGCCCCCAAGCTCCTGGCAGTCCTCCCTTCTGCTATGCAGCAGCCACTCACCCTGTGAAATTCATCTGGCCCGTAGCCGGTGCCAGGATAAAGCAGCAGACCAGAAGCGTCCACCTGTCCGCAGCAGACGGCCCAGGGCCCAAGCCTCCTCCGAGGGCGCCCTGCATGCTTCGTCCTCCAGGCGCGTTTCAGGGGCTCTGCTCACACACAGGCATGGCCTGGGCCTCAGAACGGCGCAGCACCTAATAAAAGCCGGCAGACCCGGCCTGAGAACGGGCGTGAGGCCCTCTCTGGGGAGACCCAGGTTTTGACTTCCACATGGGAGAACCCACTTGGGAGAACCAGGGCTGCCCCATCCCCCTTCTAGGCAAATCCTCTCCTGGAAAGGGGAGAGAGAAGAGGGAAAGAGGAAGACAAGGCCCTTAACTTTCTCCCCCAGCCCCTACTTTTCTATTGAATTTATTGGAGTGACACTGGTTAACAAAATTGTGCAGGTTTCAGGGGCACACAATTCTACAAGACACCCTCTGTACGCTGCCCTGTGGGCCCTGGGACTTCTCTCTTCCCTCGGGGGTCCCTGGGCCAGTGTCTCGTGAACATCAAACCTGCCGCCTCGGGATAAAGATGAGAGTAACTGGAGACCCGAGGAAATTGTTTAATTCTTTCCTTTTGGTTCTCCTTCTGCCTCCCCACCCACTCACACTTTCCTTGGGCCGAGCCTCCTCACACGCAAGGGTGTGGACACCATTGAACACGCGGGGTTGAGAGGCCGAGAACCAGGCACTCACTTCCCGTCTAAAGATCTGGGGCAATTGACCCAACCTCCCTAAAACTCCACTCACTCATCCGTCAGTTGGGCTTAATGACAACAGCTCCCCTCCCTCGCTCTCTCCCAGGTTTTGGCGGGGAGGTATTAGATGAAACGACTTGGGTGAATGGGTTTGGCAAAGCCTCCAAAATGGAACATATTATTCTTTCAAAGGCATTGAGTCTTAGTCACAACTGAATCTATGTTCAGTATTCCAATTGCAACCAAGAAGGGGAGAGAAGAGAATGGGGGGCGGGGTGGGGGGTGGACAAAGGAAATGTATTGGAGGAGAAGGGATTCAGTGAAGAGCCCCTTTTCTCGGTCTTCAGGTGGTCACCATTATGCTGCGGTCGGCAGTGAGTTTTCTGCTTGGACAGGAAGGTCCCCGCGGTCGTTATTATAGTTCTCAACAGATAGTGGAGTGCATTTCTTGGTCCTGCTATAGCCCCGCACAGCCCCCTTTATGGTCTGGAAATAGTAGGAATAAAGCAGAGGCCAACACACAAAGCAGTCATATTGGAAGCGGAGACTGAAAGATGATGCCTGAATGGTAAACGATGAATCTAACAGGAAAGCCACGGGAGGTGGAGGAGAGGCAGAGACTAAATCCAGCAAAGTTGTTCAGCAAAGGACGTCAACAAAAGGCCACTTAACTGTCACCAGCGATTCTCAGAAGGCCTCCTCCCCCATCCGTACCTTCCCAGAATGGCCAATTAACTGGCCATGTGTGCAGAGAGGGGAGCTCTTTTATTGACAGAATGCCGTACTCCCGCACCCCGCCGGACCTACTCCATTATTTCTTGGGTCAGCTGTTCAGACATGCCAAACTCTCCTAGAACCCTGGCTTTGGGCACTCTCAGACAGAAACATTAGCCAAGGGTCCAAGGACCTAAAAAAGAAAGCAATTATGCTTTCCACCCAAGTAACACTCAGCGTTAGTAGAAATAGGAATAAAAGAATGTATTAGCAAACAATAGCTCAGGGTTTTCAAAGAAAAAAGTGGGGATGGTGCTAATCACCCAAAGTACCCAGCATCTTCTTTGTTCAAAAGCATCATTTTTAAATCACTGACAATAAGACAGCGATCCCTGGGCTTGGGTTGGGGGTGGGGAGAGGGAGGAAGAGACCAAGAACAAGAGCAAAAGAGAAAGAGAGAGGAGCAGCTAAGAATTCTCGAGAATTCTATGGCAGCACTTTCAATAGAATTTTCTGTGATAATGGAAATGTTCTATGTCTCCACTGACCAATAGGATAGCCACTGGCCACTTGAGATGTGGCTGCTGCAACTGAGGAATTGAATTTTTAATTTTATTTAGTTTTAATTAACTTTAATAGCCAGAGGTGGTACATGGCCACCGTAGTCACAGCTTACTTCTGTGGGACTTTGCCAGCCGTAAAACGCTGCCCCCGATGGCTGGATTTGAAGCGGAGACACACAGTGTTTGATCTAATACCTAATATTGGCGTCTCCCTTGAAATTAATTACTCATCTAATCATTTATTCAACAAATGTCTACTGAATATCTGCTGTGCACCAGGCGCTTGCTAAAACCTGGGAATAAAACAGTGATACAGACCTGGCCCTTAGATTTCTAATGTGGTAAGTAGAAGATTAATTTAAAGGGTATATGAATGAATGTAAAAATGTAGCTGGTATATGTGCTACAAAGGGAAGGTCCAATGTGCCGTGAGGACAGGTGACACGGGTCCCATGTAGACCGAAGCGACAGAGAGAGTTTCTTCCCCTGGAGAAGTTTTTTTCAGAGGATTTCATCTCCTGCAGGTGGGTGGATTAGATACCTAAACACTCCTGCTCAAATAGAACAACTAAAATGCCAGACAAAATAGTTTAAATAACTTTTTAAAGGTATCAGTTGCATGAAAGTAAGACTCTGCACATTCCAGAAAGAAGTAAAAACCAGACACCAGAGAAGTAAGCAAATTTTCTCCCTCGAGTTCACTGAACCCTAGAGGTTCTTGGGGGTTTTTTTGAAAATTCTTTTTTTTTTTAACCCTCTATCCTCACTGAAGATATGTTTATTGATTTTAGAGAGCGAGAGAGGGAAACATCAATGTGAGAGAAATACCGATCTGCTGCCTCCTGTACGTGCCATGAGCAGGGATCGAACAAGCAACCTAGGCATGGTCCTGACTGGTGACCAAACCCGCAGCTTTTTGGTGTAAGGGACGACGCTCCAACCAACCAAGCCACCCAGCCAGGGCAACCCTAGAGTTCTTGATCTTCCTTCTAGAAAAATATAGCTTGTATCTAGGATCATTTGCCTTCTGCTTGGAGTACACCTTTTAAAACATTACTTGAGTGAAATTCTCTGTTTTTATTTGTCTGAAAATTCTTTATTTTTTCTGGGTTTCCATTCTAAGTTGATTATTATTTTTCTCTCAGCATGTTGAAAACATCCCACTGTCTTCTGGCTTCCAGTTTGTTTGCTGTTAAAAGGTAGGCATTGGTCCATTTACTGTTCTTTAGGGGGCTATCATTGCTTATCCCTGGTTACTTTGAACACCTCTTTGTCTTCGATGCTGTGCGGTTTTATCTTCATGTATCCTTCAGATATAGTGTGTTTGGTATAGATTTCTGTGAGTTTATTCTGCTTGAGATTTATTTGGGCTCCTGATTCTGGGGACAGCTCTCTTTTCACTATTTTCACAAGTTTCTCAGTCATTATATTTTTAAGTTTTGCCTCTTTTTCATTCTCTCTATTACCTTCTGGAACTTTTGATTAGATAGATATGTTAGGTCTCCTCATTCAATCCTCCAAATCTCTTACTCATTCTGTTATTATTTTCATTTCATTGTCTCTCATGGCTGCACTCTAGATAATTTATTTGTATAAAATATTTTTTTCTTTATTCCCGTTAACTGATTCTCCCATCAGCTGAGTTTAATCTGTATTTTAATCAATCTGCTAAATTTTAAATTTTAATTTCTACAGTTCATTAATTCTGAAGCAATTTTTTTCTCATGTCTTAATGCCTCTGAATCAGGACGCCGCTTCTAGTCCGTGGCATCTTGCAAGATAATTGGCAGTGTCTCTGATGGCACATAGAATTGTGGTACATCTTACAGTCAGTTGTGTTTTATAGTCAACACAATATGGTATTCATTTTTACCAGTTCTATTTGATTCTTTTCCAAGCCAAGTGACTCAAATTTCTTATCTATTTCAGAGCTCCTTGTTTGTTTGCTTAAATTTATAAAATACAATTATTTTATATTCCATGTCAGATAATTGCAATATCTGAAGACTTTGTATGTCTCTTTCTGTTGCATATTGTTTCTGCTAGTTCTCACTCGTGGTGCATTGTTTTCTCGTGCCATTTATCTGTGAGTCAATCATTTTCTTTGGACCTTTATCATAGAAATCCTTGAGGCCTGGGTTGAAGTTGAGTTTTTCCAGAGAGGATTTGCATTTACTTTTGTGAGTTGTCAGGAGCTAGGGGAAGGAGAGAGTGGGGGGCAGGGAGGGGACAGGGTGGGCGGAGATGGGCTATTAACCTCAGGCTGATCTAAATTATTTGCTTGAGGGTTTTTTGGTTGTTTTTTTTTTGCTGGGGGAGACTATATAGTGAGCACAAATTTAGATCATAAACTCATGCCAGGCCTTACCTGTCGTTATGAACTCTCAGGGGATATTTTCTTCCTAATCACCTAACACCAAGATTTTTAATCCTGGACAATAACGGCATACTATTTGTAAGTGTGTATCAGAGTTAGTGTTTTAAGGTCCTGGAATTGTTGGGAGAAAAGGCAGATATTGATCATTTTCTAGACTTCGGTGAGTATGCAATGTTCAAATCGCTAAACGAACAACTAAAAGACCCCAAACAGGGAGGAAGGGTAAAGGCGAAATGAGAAAGAGGGAGGAAAATAAAGGAAGAGACAACGAGAAAGGGAGGTTTCAAAATGGAATTTTTTAAAGTAGGACAAGGAGAAAGGACATAAAAAGACGAAACTCGCTAAAATCCATTTTCAATCATACTAACTGTAAAAGGGCCTAGCTCTCCAAGGAAAGACAAACACTATCAGGACAGGTTTTTTCTTAAACCTAGCTATATGTACTTACAAGGTACAAGCTTAAAGACTAATAACAAAGAGAAACTTAAAGTCAACGATGGAAAAAAATGTATTCCAGGTAAATGCTAACCGAGAGAAAGCATCTGTAGGCTTATTAATATAAAATAAACTTTAATGCAAAAAGCATTATCATAAATAAGAAGGTCACAACGTAATTGTGCTGCATTCGACTTCCCAAGACTATTTAACATAGGAAATATTCAAGAATAACCCTAACAAATAATGTGCAATCCTTCCAGGAGACAATTATAAAACTTTATTAAAAAATGCTAAGGTTCTAAACAAATCTCAAGATATGCTATAGTTTTTGGATAAGAAAACTCAATGTCATAAAATTACCTCTTTTCCCCAACTAGATACAGAGATGCAATGTAATGCCAGTCCAAAGCCCAACAGTTCCACAAAACTTCACAAGTTGATAAAAACGTATACTCAAACATAAAGATCCTAAGAAGAGTCGAGACAATTCTGAAGAATAACTGAGAGAACTTTCTGTACCAGGCATTAAGGCACGTTGTAAAGCTGTGGTGATTGAGGCAGTAGAGCACTGCACCGACAGACAAACAGAACACTGCATGGAACAAACCCGAGGATGCTGGAAATGTTATCTTGTGCAGGCTCGACACAGCAGATCATTGTGGAACAGACAGACAAGTCAATAAATGTTGCTGGGACGACCGTAGATCTATTTGGAAAAAATGGAATTAAATCTCTATCATGCGACATACCAAAGGCAATTCTACGTAGGTTGAAATATTTAAATATAAAAGGCAAAAAACTATAACACACTTAGGAGACAATATAGAGAATGTTTTTATGACATTGGGATAGGGAATATTTTTTCTAAATCAGACACAAAAGAAAAAATTAAACAAAGTTTCCCATAAAGGGAAAAATGGATTAAATCAACTACATTAAAATTAAGAACTTCTGTTCTTGAGACCCCTGACAGAGAGAAGAAAGCAGACCTCAAACTGAGAGGACATATTTACAACACATAAAACTGGTCAACGATTAATATGCATGAAATATAAAGAACATCTGTGAATTAATTTTTTTTAATGGGCAAAAAACATGAAAGGCCATTTCACAGAAGAGGACTCACAAACGATCTATAAACATATGAAAATTAATAATTAATAATAAGGGAAAAACAAATTAAAACCACAATGAAATTACCACATCACACCAAGTTGGCAAAAGTTAAAAAGTTCGCCTATATATCCCCAGTGTTGGCAAGGACAGGGGGCAATAGAATTTCTCATGCACCCCTCGGGGGGCTTTATAAATTGATGAGATCACTTTGGACAACAGTTGTTACCTAGTAAAGTTAAAAATGTACCACACACCCTATGCCCTGACAATTGCACCCCCAGCTACATGTTCCGGAGGAAGCCTTGCACGTGTGTACCAAGATATTGATACGTGAACAAGACTGGATAAATAGAAATGGAGTTATATTCGTGCCAAATATAACAGAGTGGAGAAAATGGATCAGCCACAGCTACATGCATCCAATAAGACAAACCGCAAAACCGTAACGTTGAGTGAAGGAAACAAAATAAGAACAGGCGTTGTGTGTTTCCGCTTACATGTGTTCAGAGACAGGTAAGACTAAACAATATATTGTTTAGGAACATGTACACACATGATAAATATGAGGAGAAGGAAATTATTAGCACAGATTGGTGTCAGCTGGGGAAGGAAAAGACGTGTAATTGAGGAGCAGGCTTCTAAGGTGTTGCTACATTCTTGTTCTTAAACTGCATGGTAGGTAAAGAGTGTTAATTTTATTTTTAACAGGATATAGAAGCTTAATACAGACTTTTCTGTGTTTGATACCCTTCACAATAAAAGCTATTTTAAAGGAAATGTGGGAAAGCTAAGTTCTCATTTTTCATAGTGAAAAACCAATAGAAAATGCCTAAACCTGAAAAATCAAGAAGTAGCAATAGAAGCATCTTATCTAGGTTTATGGATGTGAACGTCAAGGCTAAAAGAATTTCGTATGGTTATTGCCTGAGAGCAAAACACAGGAAGAAAGGAGGGGAGCAGAACTCTGTGGTTTTTTACAACACCTTGTAGAAATACATGACTCTTTAAGTAATTTATTTAACGGTATAACTGATTAAATTAAAAGTGAAGTGGCATTTGATACCTAGAGAAGTAGTTGTCAAATGCGTAGAGACAGAAAATAGAATGGTGTTGGCCAGAGGCTGGCGGCGAGAAGGAACAACGTGAAAGGCCATTTCACAGAAGAGGATTAGTGTTTAATGGGGACAGCGTTTCAGTCGGGGAAAATGAAAAAGGTCTGGGGCTGGACGGCGCCGACGGTTGTACCACGATGTGAACGTAATTAACATCACTAAACTGTACACTTAAGATGATTAAAGTGGGAAAGCTGATGCTGCATATACTTTACCACACAAAAAACTAAAGCTCAAAAAAAAAAAAAAGAGAGTGACATTTGAGCTGAGTTAGGTGAAGTATGAAGTAGTTAATTAGCTGAAGCAGGGTGAGGAGGTTACAGGAAATCTAATTCTTGCCCTGAATCCCTTCTTTATTAAAGATATTAATTCCCACTGCCGGTTGGGAACCACCCTGAGGGTCTCTCCAGAGATTGCATGAGGTGCTCCAATATTTGCAAATAAAACTCCCAAACTAAATTATGTTTAATTTCCACTAGTCCCCTTTGGGTGCTTCATGGAAATAAATATATCAAGCGTAATCTTAAAAAAAAACCAAAAAAAAAAACCCAGAAAAAGAGGAGTGTCATCATTCAAAGTGCAGAAGGATTCTTTGATTAACAAAGGGATTTCTTAACCTAACCAGCTCGCACGGTACCCTCAAAATGTGATTTAATTACAAAAATACAGGCTTATCCCACCTTCCAGAAATATGCCAAACAGGTACTTTCAAAGGAACATAACTACTGAAAGTCGAAGAAAACAGGGACCCATGAAAAGGTGGGTCAATGATGCCCTGCACTAGAGTTTCCAGGTCCATTTCATCATTCAAAGCCATCACTCAAAAACTCCTGTCCCCAGAAGCCCTACTGACCGTATCTTGGCAATCACACCCTGTACCTCCCTCTGCCATCACACATTATATAGATTCAAAGTCTATACAAGCACCAGTCTAACGTGAAACAAACTCCCCACGGGCTGGAGCTGTGTTGCATTCACCTGTGTGACGCCAGGAACCCTGTGTACAGCCCAGGCCACAGCCCAGGACCCACTCATTGATTCACTCATTCAAACTATGGCCTAAAAGCCTAGGGAACAAGCCCTCGCTTCCTAGGCCTTCAGTTTTGCCTGTTCTACCAACTCTGTGTCACCCAGCTCAGAGCCCCTAAAATCTTTGCTCTGTCTGCTCCCCACTTTTAGTTACTGGGCCTCATCCTCACCACCCACAGCCAAGGACCTCAGCTTGTGTCTTCATTACATGCAGTCCTCCAATGCCAAGGTCTTGCTTTCGCCTCCCCAAAGACAGGTGTCCAATCCTAAGCCTAGGTCCAGTGGTGGATGACCGGGTCTTAGGTCACCCTCTGCCACATGGCTACCTCCACCTAAGCACCCAGCTGGCCTCCTTCCACCTGCAGTACATCCCCCTCTGCCCCATTGGTCCAGCTGCCTACTAAGGGGGCCTCAGCTCTAGCCCACCTCTACCCAGGCTCAGAGGAAAAGAGGGTTTGCCCAGTGGCATGCCCTAGCCCTCAGCCCATAGCTCTCACCACCCTGTGGTAGAGGGTCTGGCTGCTCAGGGCCACCCAGCTCATGACCTTTGTGAGACACCCACAACCACAACCCAAGGGCCTGCCGTCCGTGGGACACAGAAATTGGCAGCCACCACGAGGAAAGACCACTTCCCACTCTTTGAAAGAAGCATGCCTACAGACCAAGGGGTGTAGCGGCAGCCAAGGTCAGCCCCGTGGACGGGAGCTGCCCGCACAGCCCTGTGAGGTGCCTGTGGAGTCCGTACTGAGTGGAGGAAAAGCAAAGATGACCTAGGGGCCAGCAAACTCTTTCTGGAAAGGGCCAGAGAGCAAGTATTTGAGGCTTTGGGGGCCCACCAGGTAAGACAGAGTAAGCATTCTCACCAAATGGTCTTCCTTACATAGAAAAATATAAAAATCATTCTTAGCTTTCAGGCTGCACAAAAATAGGTGCAAACTAGATTTGGCCTGTAGGCTGTAATTTGTCTACCCGTGGTCTAGAGAGTGCAAGGTAGATCAGAGGTAGGGGTTAGAAGCTTTCTTCAGTCAAATCCCGTGATCTCCAGAGTGAGGGATAAAGGAAGAAATTATTAAGAGTATATGTTTATCTCACCCTTTTTTCATTTCAATTTTTGTTTGTGTTTTATAAAATACAAACTATGAGTACAATGATATTTTTTAAAGGATTTTACTTATTCATTTTTACAGAGAGGGGAGGGGAGGAAGAAAGAAGACAGGGAAACACTGATGTGAGAAAGAAACATTGATCAGTTGCCTCTCAAATGCACCCCAGCCAGGGACCAAACCTTCAACCCAGGCAGGTGCCTTGACTGGGAATCGAACTGGCTACCCTTCACTATGCAAGATGATGCCCAATCAGCTGGTTGTACTCTGTACTGGTTGAGCCACACCAGTCAGGGCAGAGTACAATGATACTTATACAGAATTTATAAATACGTAATTACATATGTTGGATGTGGTATGCTAATTTTTTTAAATTATAGAGTTGCAGTATGAAAAAAATTTGAAGAATGCTGGCCTCACAATCTGGCACTAGTTGATTTCTTTTTAATCCTCACCCGAGGATATGTTTGTTAATTTTAGAGAGGGGCCTGGGGGAGGAGGAGAAAGAGGGAAAGAGAGAGAGAGACATTGGTTGCCTCTAGTACATACCCCAACTGGGGATCAAACTTGCAACCTAGGCATGTGCCCTGACTGGGGATCGAACCCAAAACCTTTTGGTGTACAGGGACAATGCTCCAACCCACTGAACCACTGGGCCAGGGCAGCACTAACTGATTTTTAAAAGCCATACACTGTCATGTCTTTTTCTCTGTAAGTACCTCTTCTCTTACATAGTGTTGGGTAACAAAATATGACTTTTTACATTAAAATTTATTTAACTCAATGTTGACACGTATTGGAGAATTTCACCAACCTTGAAAACAATGTATTCTGGGGTTGGGGGGGCGGGGGAAGCTACTTGGGCACTGCTATAAGCAAGGTTCTTCTGCCTTTGGGGGCTGAAGTCTGATTGGGATTTTGAAACTTTGCTGCTCCTCTTTGTCACGTAGAGTCAGGACCTCCTTCCCCCATGAAAGACCTTTGGGGTCAAGAATGTTAAGACTATGTACTGCTGGACCCATGTTTACTCCAGACTCTCCTTGACATACCTCAGTTATATCGTAACACTACCTGCATAGGCTGAACTCAGTCCCTTGTGCAATAGTGCAAGTCGTGCGTGTGTATGGGGGCAGGGGACGCCCGCCAGGTTAGTTCCTGACCTTGCTTGATTTCATCCAAGCAGCAACATTTGTGCATTTTCCCCACATGTTGTCATAATTAAAAGCTGAAATTACTAGTGTCAATGATTAAACAACTGAGATGAATTTGGTGCAACTGAGATAAAGACGGAAGTAAACATTCTGGAAGGGAATAGTTAGCCTCACTTGGACATTTATTGGCTTATTCTAGGTAACTAGGTATTGATCTGGTCTGGAAAGGAATAAAACTATAAATGATGTTGTCACCTTGGCCAGGTGGCTCAGTTGGTCCCATATAATAAAAGGTGGTAGGTTCAATTCCCAGTCAGGGCACATACCTAGGTTTCTGGTTTAATCCCTGGTTGGGGTGTGTATGGGAGGCAGCCAATCAATGTTTCCCACTCCCTCTCTCTCTGGTCAATAAATACATATTCTCAGGTGAGGATTTAAAAAAAGAAAAAGAAAATAGATGTCAAGAATTCTCAAAGGTCGAAGATTTTATCCTGACTTCAAGCTAACAAATTAGCTTGCCACAGTTTCATGGATGCCAGCAGAAGACACAAAATTCCTGGGTCACAGACAAAGGACTTTATTACTCATGGTAATATCAGCATTTGTGCCAGTTCCCTGAGCCCCATTGTCCACAGAGGAAGCCAGGTGACGCCTGCACAGGCAGTAGGTTGGATTATAGGAAAGGAATCCTGAACACAGGGAACCTGAAACCTTTTATGATTTCCATCCTTTTAAACTGGTTAAGATTTTTTTTTTATGGCCCAGAATATGGTCTATCATAGTAAAAGTTCCATGAGAGCTTGAGAAGAACGTGTATTCTACTGTTGTTGAATGGAGGTGCCATTAATGTCAATTAGATCAAGTTGATCAATGGCGCTGTTCCCATCAACTATATTCTTGCCGATTTTCTGACTGCTTGACCTATAAATTACTAAAAGAAGGATCTCCAGCCAGAGAGTGGGTTTGTCTATTTCTCCCTGCATTTCTGTTAGTTTTTGCCTCATATGTGATGACACTCAGTTCTTAAATGTGTTCATGTTGAGAATTGTTATATCTTCTTAGAGAATTAAATCCCTTATTGTTATACAATGCCTCTCTATATCCCTAATAATTTTCCTTTTTCTGAGGTCTGCTTTGTCTGAAATTAAAACAGCTACTACAAGTTTATTTTTCCTTTTTTTCCTCCTCACCTGAGGACAATTTTTCATTGCTTTTTGGAGAGAGAGGAAGGAAGAGAGAGAAACATCAATACGAGAGAGACACATCAATTGGCAGCCTCACCTACACATCTGGACCAGGGATTGAAGCCACAACCTAGGTATATGCCCTGATCGGGAGTCGAACCCTCAACCCTTCAGCTGCTGGACGGCACTCCAACCAACTGAACTACACCAGCCAGGGCTACAATTTTCTTTTTGATTAGTGCTAGCATGAAATAGCTTTTTCCATCCCTTCTCTTTTAACATATCTGAATCTTTATATTTAAAGTGGGTTTCCTGTAAACAGCTTAATAGTTGGGTCTTGTTTCTTTATCCTGTCTGACAATCTCTGTCTTCTACTTGAGTATTTAGCCCATTCATGTTTAAGTTTATTACTGATATCGTTGGAGTACTATCAATTGTAATTTGTAACTGTTTTCTATTTGTTACACTTGTTCTTTGTTTCTTTGGGTCCTCCCCTTTTCCCGCCCTAATTTTAATTGTGCATTTCCTACAATTACATTTTATGTTCTCTCTTGCCATATCAACCATACTTCTTTTCTTTTAAGATTGTATTTATTTATTTTTAGAGAGAGAGGAAGGGAGGGAGGAAGAGAGGGAGAGAAACGTCAGTTGGTTGCCTCTCACACACCCCGAGCTGAGGACCCGGCCTGCAACCCAGGCATATGCTCTGACTGGAATTGAGCCAGTGACCCTGCAAGTTCACAGGCCAGCACTCAATCCACTGAGCCACACCAGCCAGGGTTCAAGCATACTGCTTTTAAAAGTTATTTTATTGTCCTAGAGTTTACCATGAACACTTTTAACTACATCCACCTTCAAATAACATTATACCACTTCACATGTAGTTTTATAGGAGTATTTCTGATTCCTTTTACCTATCCCTTATGACATCACTGAAATATATTTCACTTATTCATAAGCTATAATCACACAATACATTGTTACTATTATTTTATAGTTGTCTTTAAATCACTGAAGAATAGGAAAAATATTTTATCTTCATTTATTTCTTCTCCTTCCCTTTCTTTAAGCAGATATGAATTTCTGACTTATAGCATTTTCCTACTCTCTAAAGAACTTTTTTTTAAATGCTGATGATGAATTTCCTCAGTTTTTATTTGTCTGAAAAAGTTTTTCTCCTTTATTCTTTATTACTGAAGAGTAATCTCACTGGATAAGAATTCTGGGTTGGTGTTCTTTACTTCCAGTTCTTTAACTACGTCACTCCACTCTCTTCCTGCTTACCTAGTTTCTGACAAGAAGTCCTCTATAATTCTTATTCCTGTTTCTCTATAGGTAAGGCGGTCTTTCCTCACCTCTGGATTCTTTCAACATTTTGTCTTTATCTTTCTGCAGTTTTAATATGATGATTACTTTTATTGTACTGGACAGTAAACAAATCCACCCTTCACTACAGAGGAAAACATTACCTCTCTCTTCCAAGGCTGTTCGTTGTCCTAACATCCTTGAAAAGATAATCTAGAATAATCTGGGCAGGGAGAAATGTAAGAGATCCATGGAGAATGGTCTCTAGCTGGTGTATAAAGCATTTGGAAAAGGCACGGGAAATTGGGTTTAAAACACTGGTCCTCAGCCTTGGCTGTCCATTGTCCACCTGAGCAGGTCTTTACAAAACCAATATTCAGAGATTCTGTTTTAACTGGTCTAGGGTGGAAGCTAAGCATCAATAGCATACAAAAGCCTCCAGGTGGTTCTAATGTGCAGTCCAGTGGAGAATCTGTCTTAAAGATAATGAGGTAAAGTGTAATTATATATACAGCATCCAGCAGAAGTAACGCCTGCTTGAGTGTGGTTTGTAAGGTAATGATATGGGTGTCATAATAAAAGATTTTGTAATAAAAAAGGGGTGCTATTTGTGCTGGACACGTGTGTGTGTGTGTGTGTGTGTGTGTGTGTGTGTGTGTTGGCTCAGCGCTTCCCAAACTTGGCTGGGCATGTGAATTACCTGGGAACCATGTTCAATACAGATTCTGATTCAGTAGGTCTGGAGCGAGGCCAGAGATTCCGTTTCTGGCAAACTCCCTGGTAGGGCCTGATGCTGTCATTCGACTTTGAAAAGAAAGATTTTAGCTCACTGAGAATGCACTTCTTTTATAACGTGTCCATTGCTAGACTTTCATACCTCAGGCTTTATAAACACACATGTTCTGGAATCTATTATGTATAAAAGGAGAAGGCAACCTGACTCTGGAAGACAATTCTTGCGATAAGAGTGAAGCCCATCCTTTTCTGGGACCCCGGGTTTTGAGATCACGAGAAATTTGAGAGATAGTTCATGGTATTGAAAAGCAGAGACTCAGAACCTAGGGCCATTAAGTCCTAATTAGCAACAACTTTACTCTCACCCTTACATGGCTCGGATATTGATGATGGTAGCAGCTGGGGGAGTGTCCACAAATTTGGATCCAAGTGTCGGTGAATAAGGAGTAAAATCCAGATATTGCTGGAGCGAAAGCTCTATCAGGTTTGAGCAACTCAGGAAACGATCTCTCAGCTTATTATTGCTCCTTCTGTTGGAATTAAGGGACATCCTCTCTGGACCACCTCCTCCCAAGCTCCTGGCTTAATTTCCAAAGGTCATGGTACCGTTGGCCGCGGAGCCTACAGCGCTGGCACCTGCAGCCTCCCACCCCCCTGCAGCTCTGGCAGGAGTTTGAAAGGGACACCTCTTCCAAGGTCGGAGCTATTCATTGCCAGGTCTTCCCCAGCTCAGCAGTTTGTCCACTTACCAGCTTGAACAAATACCTATCTGGCTCCACAAGTCTTGTATTTGTTTTCCAGAGTAATTGGAAGGCTCCTAGACCTTCCGCCAGGCACCAGGGAGCCCCGAGGACATTGAGAAACATGTCTGTTAAATATTAATCCTATCGATAGCCCTGGAGCAGGAGGGAGTGGGGGCAGAAGGAAGAGCTGATGCCTTCTTTGACATGCTTCCTAAACAAGTGAATACCTGTCCACCGCCAGCTGCATCTGGAAGCATTTCAGAAATACCACTTCACGAGGATGAGATAGGTCATCATAGGGCCTGGCATCTTGAGCTTTCTGATACAGATTTGCTGGAATTGCAGCGGGAGGTCTTTGCTCGCCCTGACCTCGGTGTTTCTCACGTCCATTAGAAAAGGACGGCACCAGGGCAAGGCCCTGGGAGCTGAGGAAGGAGACTGCCCCAGCCAGTCGGCTAAGTGGGAAGGAGATGCCGGGCTCCTTTTGGATCAAGTGTGAAACCGACACCACTCAGCTCTTTGCTCAATGCCTGCCCGATACACCATTATGATATATCACTGTGTGCTCAGGTGTGGGGGATGCCAAACAAGTAAGACCTGGGCTCTGCCCTTGAGGGAATTAGAAGCTCAAAACCTGGGTTAATGGTTTTCTAAGGTTGGGCCAAGCTGTTTAAATTCACAAACAGAATATATCTATTTGTTTGCTGAGAGAAGTGGACATTTTGTCATCCAAGGTTTCTAGAGGCTAATAGTTAAGGGTGGGGATTTGTGGTTTTGTGGGTTGCCTAATCCATATGAAAGGGCATAAGGTCCCTAAAGTATAGAGATAGTGTCTTTGGTCCATTTTGAATATTTCAAAATCATTAAAATACTATCCCAAATTATCCCTGGGTGACAGTCTCAAGAGCAGACACCAGAGGGGGCGAACCCCTGAGAATCATATGATGTCCCTCCGTTGGCGGCCGACGTGAATGCCAGAGACAGCGACCTGTCTCCTGTTTTCTCCCTAAATTCCCCCTCACCACTGCAAAACTGGAAGAGCAGAGGCTTCAGAAGCCAGGAAAATAATACAGGGCTGGGAAACCAGAGGAACGGGGGGAATCCAGTGCATTTTCAAGACATTCAAATTCCAAAACGAAGTTCACGAAATGGTGGCCCCCTTGCTTTGTCAGCAACAGTCTGTGGAGCTGGCCTTGAGACCGCGTCACCGGCTTTCCATCTGTGTGTGTTTGGGCGTGTCACTACTCTTTAGGGCTTCAATTCCTCATCAGTTCAGTAGGGATAAGAATGCCCAGCCTGCATGTATCATCAGGTGGTTGTGATAATTTCATTCTCCAGTACCTATAAAAGCATTTTTAAGCTGTAAATCATTACAAAAATGCAAGCAATTTAACAAACATCAAGTCTTCCTTATCTCTGAAGGTTTAATTTATGCTCTGTTTCTCTTAGGATTTAGGGACATACATTCCAATCTGTTTTCCAGAAAGCCCCCGATAATATTTGTTGGAAAAAAGTACTCTTTTCCTGCTGCCCTAACTTGTTGAGAATAGGCTTATGCAACTGTTAATTTGCTGCCCTGCAGCAAATCGAATCAACAAATATTTACTGCTGCGGGGCTTGGCCTTGTAGGAGTTACAGAAAATGATGAGACGGGCTTTCTGCATTAAAGGAGCAAATTGCCCATCTGCACCGCGATACCCATATATTCTAGAGGAGGAAACAAACTGCCCGTGCTCTCTGGATGCCCCCGTTACACCTGGAGCTTTACTTCAAATAAAGAAACAGCTGGTGTTCATGATTTCAGGCTCAGCACAAATAGTAGAGAGAATTTCTTTTACAAGCTGTCTGGTTTGGCAAAATTCCAGAATTCATCAAACAGAAAGATAAGGATGATGATAAAAAATGATTCTGCATAGTTGGTCTTAATATAGCGACATAAAAGAAGTGTGATTTACATAGGACATTCCACAGCTGGACACACATACCCTCAACTTCACCCAGAAGAGACTCATAGCAGGGTCTTCCCAGCACCTGTAAAAATCAAAGGCGGCCCCACGCACTCGACACGATCGTGCTTGGAAGCTGAGCCTGTGAAGGCTTTAGGAGGCCATTCTTTGTGTTACTCCAGGGAAAGGGCATCCATTCCTATCCGACATGGGAAAGCTCCCAGAGAAAGAACCCCAATATTTCCAAACCCAGATACTAAAACCGACTTAACATCCAACTGGGGACTTTCTGTGAGCAGCTGAGATCTTTGTCGTTAAGTCTCATGAAAAGTTTTTAAAAAGCAAGTCTTCTAATTAGGGGAAATGCCAATAGCCTAATCCATAAATGAGTTTCCACCACTCGGGGAGAAGAATGAACTCCAGCTAACATATACCGAGTGCTTTTACTACCAGGTACGGTGCTGCACACAGTAGCTTACTGCAGTGTCTCAATAAGCCACTGTAAACAGTATCATTCTTCTCATTTTAAAGATGAAGAATCTGGGGCTTCCAGAGGTTACATTGTAGCCCTGCGACACATGGCTAAGTAAAGGAGGTGGGCTATTCCGTTCTCCTCACAGTCCGTCACCCAGAAGACAGAAGTGGATGTCACCTGCCTCCTGGTAGGCTGGGGGGGTCAGTGAATGGTTCCAGTTCTAAGGGGGCAGCACATGGGTGACACCTAATCCCATCCTTAGCCATTGACCGTACCCTTCACCCTGTCGGCTACTTCATGAAGGTCTGCTTTGGGTCCTGGGCAGGACTGGGCGTAAGGCCTGGCGGTGGCGCGGCGAACCCCCTCCCCAGGGCTGCAAAAAAAAAAAAAAAAAAACCCTCAAAATACTTATTTTCATTATCAATGCTCACTGGGTCTGTAATAGCGGAAAATTCCATAGAGACTGATTTCATGCAAAAGCCTCTTGAATTTAAATGTATTTCAGAAATTTAAGTCATGGTCATGAATGTTTATGGAGCATGTTTTCTCTTTTCCAGTGGGGCCTCTGCTTAGAAACTAGAACACATTAATTATTAGTCTTGGGCAAGAAACACACTGCTCTTGAAATTTTCCACCCGTAAACACTGGGTAACAACATCTAGCCCACCTTTTACACATGGCTCGGGCAAGTATAAAAAGAATAATAAAAAGAATACAAAGAAGAAAGTTCAGAACAATCTTAGAACACTAGCCCAAACGCCATCTTACACCATCTTTTCCAACTTTCCCAACCTGGAGGCCTCACTACTACCCATCATAGAGGCCAGTTTTCTCTGATTCAAAGCAGCTCTCATTACCCAAATTAAATTTTTTCATTTCATTGTTTACTTGAGTATTTCCTGTCTCTCCAAATACAATGAAATTCTGTCCAAGAAGAGATTTTTATCTTCTTTTTTGCCATTGTATTGCCAACATCTAAAGTTGTCCCTGGCACACACTAGACACACAATAAAGGCATGTTGAATAGTAACACCATTTTGTGTGAAAAATCATCTTTCTAAACATTCTTTTAGTTTTAATCCTTGCCCGAGGATATGTGTATTGATTTTGGAGAGAGAGGAAGGGGCAGAGCGAGAGAAACATCGATGGGAGAGAGAAGCACCAATCGGCTGCCTCCGTACTTATCCTGAGCAAGGATCAAACCACAACCTAGACGTGCGCCCTGACGGGGAATCAAACCTGCAGCCCCACAGTGCATGGGATGATGCTCCAACCAACCGAGCCACCCAGCCAGGGCTGTGAACATGCTTAAAATTGGACTTCATAATCCTTTGATTAATCATAATCCTTTATTAATGGCTCCCTCGTCGTTGACTCTTCATGGCCCTCTTTTATTATTTATTTAGCTACTTAATTAGGGTTTTTTTTTAAACGATGTAATACAAATCTGGAAAAACAGAACCTACAACAAAAGCTAGGGTCCTTCACCTAACCACAGGACCCTGACCCTGATTTCATCCCCCTGCCTGTTCTCATCTGAGGCGATCATCGCGCAGAGTCCCAGGTTCTTCGTTTCTTGCTGTCTTAACCCCATTTCCCTAGAAGCAGAGACTGAGATGATGGGATTCTTGTTTAGGCGATTTATTGAACGAGTGCTCAAACGCAGGGGAGTTTGGGAAGCAGGGCGGGGCAGGGGGAAAATCTAGGCAAGGATGCAGAATCAGCTGGAGACAGGATTCAGAGCTCCAGAGCACACACCGCACTACAGCGCTGTCCCGCCTTGATGCAAAGGACTAGCTCTTTGAACCCGAGTCAGTCAGCCATTGACTGACCTTTGGGGAGGTGATATAGAGAAAGCAGGTGCATGGTCTCCTGAGTGAGGCAGCCCCATTTGGCTAAGAGCGATTCTCCAGAGGAGAACGGAGCCTTGAACTGTTGTTAACCAACACTCAGAGCAACTAGGGATCGGTGCACTTGACCAGGAAAACGAGGCTTGGACATTTCTCCTACATCTTGCTTCCCTTTTTATACCGTTTTATCAAATCTTATATGTCTTCCTTAAAAGTATGTGTATACAGCCCTGGCCGGGTGGCTCAGCTGGCTGGAGCATCATCCTGTACCCCAAAAGGTTGCAGGTTCAATCCTGGGTCAGGGAGCAAACAGGCGGCAACTGATCGATATTTCTCTCTCACATCGATGTCTCTCTGTCTCTCTCCTTTGCTTTCTCTCCGCCCTATCCTCTCTCTCTCTAAAATCTATAAACACATTCTTGGGTGAAGATTTTTTTTTTAAGTATGTGTATACATTTTTTTCAGTTATTTGGAACTTTCTAGAAAGAAAATCATACTCAATTTTGTTTTGACTGTTGTGTAATATTTCAGTGTGCAAAAATGCCATACTTTATTCACCCATTCTCCCACTGGTGGGCTTCTGAGTCATTTGTAGGTTTCTGCTATTATGCAGAAACAATGTCACTATGAATGTTCTCATGTGTGTCTCCTGTTGTAAACATGCAAGAATTGGGATGGTTAGTGCCTGGGATAGAATAACTGGGTCATAAGGTATGGACTTTAGAAGGTAATGCTGAACTGTTTTCCAAAGCAGTTTTACTAACCCACATGCTCACCAAAAGTGTCTATAAAGAGCTCTATCATCCCCATCCTTTCTAGCTTTTTTAATTTTTGCAAATTGAAGGAGTATAAAATGGCACCTCGTTACAGTCTTGATTTGTACTGTGCATCCTCCATCGCTAATCATCTCCTCATATGCTTATCAGATATACCTGTTTCCTCTTACGTGACATGCTTTCTCCTATATTTTGTTCACTTTTCTATTGGATTATTTATGATTTTGTAACTTTTCTCACTTTCTTTATGGTGTCTTTTTTTTTTTTAATCCTCACTGGAAGACATGCTTATTGATTTTAGAGAGAGGGGAAGAAAGGGGGAAAGAGAGGGAGAGAAAAACATCGATATGAGAGAGAACTATCATCGATTGCCTGTTGCATCAAACCCGCAACCCAGGCATGTGCCCTGACTGGGAATCGAACTCATGACCTTTTGGTTACAGGTTGACACTCCAGCCAACTGAGCCATACCAACCAGGGCTATGGTGTCTTTTAATAAACAGAAGTTCTTGATTTTTTTTATAGTAGCAGGTATTCTTTTTATAGCTTTTGATGTCTTTGCTTGAGAAATATTTCCCTTAAGGAATCTAAAGGACAATCTCAATTTTGGCATGGGGGACACAAATGGAGCCAGGTTACAGGTGGGTCACAGAGGCAAGCACTGTCATGCCTACTGAAGTGCTGTCTGGTCCCAGGCAGCCCCGACCAGCCAGTTCAAGCAATCAGCTAGCTGGCTGACAGGTGTGTTCTGGTTATAAAATTGGGTATTTCATGTATTAGAGCTGGATACCATTAAAAATTCTAATCATAGACTGTAATTAACTTTCCTTGCTCTGATGCCCTGCTCACTAAACAACCTTCTGATTATAATTTGGCTTCCCATGTATCTTGCCTACAGGGAGAGAATGTACTGTTCAGGCCGACGTGAGGATCCAATTCACTAAATAGTTACATGCCATAATGTAAATTAATAAATTCGTATTCTGGTTTTATCAGCTGCCTCCTCTGAGCTCTGTAGGCGTGAGTCAGCATCCCCGAGTCTAATCAACACGAACGGTGAGAATATCACGCTTCTGAGCTGAAAAACTAAGAACTAGACCCTAGACCAGAACACAATCACCAAGGTAACACTGCCCAGGAGGCCCCTCGGCCTGATGGAGGTCTTCTTGCATGTCACGCGATACGAAAAGGGATGAAAATTAACTTCTGACGTTATAAAGAGCTACATATTCAAAACCATCGCTTGGTTCTATTTAGGTGAAGGAGAAGAATAGGAGACAATCATAAGACTAACATTGAATATTTATTGGCTTTTAAGCACACACCAGATGCTACACAAATCCTAAGCAGAAGGGTAAGATTTACAGACATGTTTGACAAAAGCAAAAAAAGTGGGGGAGGGGTGGTAGATGGCGCTTGCTAAGGCAGAATGGAGCTGCAGGAGCCGGACCGATGAAGCCCTGCTTCACCTCAGTGCTCAAGGTCCAGGGTGCAAAATAGGCGACGGCTTTAAAGACCAAAAAAAAAAAAATGCGGAGGGGCGGGTAGCAAATGCCAGGTACACCGGAGCACAGGCAGGAATGTGCCAAGGCAGTGAGATTATCCAGGCCAGAGGAGTGATTTAGGACTTGTAGGGTGAGGACAAGATCTTTGAAGTTCAAAGGCAAAGTGGAGGTGAGCCCGTAGAACAGGTGGAGATAATTTAGCAATCCTGCTATGAGATCATCACTTTATCGAGGGTTTCTGGGTGAGCAGTGCCTATAGTGTGACACAGATGCCCTTCTGGGGTCTCAGTGACACTGAATAATAAAAGAATGTGATCAGAATTGTAGTATCTGGGAATCTGGGGCCCAGTGATGACAAGTGATCCTCTACTTTGTACGCAGACCCAAAACATACAAACAAAAACAAAATGGGGGCGGGGTAGGGATCACCTACACTGATGACCCTGCGGGATTTGTTTTTCAAAGAACAACATGTTCAAGAAGGAGTGAGAAAAAGTAAAGGAATTTCTTTCTGCATCAGCTTTGAGACTAATCGCTTTGTTTCCCACAGCACTTGCCTGGGGACCCCCACAAGAACGAGATTACCAAGCTTGGCTAGATTGAATGAGGCTATAGAACCATCTCAGATATTTGTTCTCAAAATGAGGTAGAGCCAACCACCAGGAAGGGGTGGTCCTGCGTGTGGTCTGCCCAACCAGCGGTGTGTAAGGCAAGGCATACGAAGGGCTCAGCGCAACAGCAGGACAGGAATATGGCAGGTGACACGTGCCGTCCCCTCAGGTGTACCATGACGATGCAGGAAGTTCAGGGAGTGGTGCTGCAGAGGGGCTGACCTGTGTCTTCTACAAAGCCAGAGCACTCTGACTCACAGGAGAAGCGACAAGCTCCCTTTAATAGTGGCTTCGGTGTGTGTACATACATGGGGAGAAATAAAAGCCGGTGGAGCGGGCTCCTCATCTAGTAGAGGTGGTCCCGCACATGCTCCATGATGGTCTTCAGCCCCAGCCAGGTCTCCTTTGCGGTGGGAATGATCTGTGTGGCTGGTAGGAGGAAGCCATAGTGCCCCGTGTCTCTTAACTCAAAAGTGAATGCGTACTTGATGCCATTGTCGTACGCCCAGTCAGTGCTGCTGCCGCTGGCCTTATCTGCAAATCAGAAGAGAAAAGACCTTTCGAGCCCAGTTCCTTTCAGGGTGAGGTGAGAAGGGGTCGCAGTCCTGCGTGCCTGTGGGTCCTTAGGGATCCAGAGTTCTTTCTGCAAATCATTAGGCCGACGACACTGAACACTGGCCTCATCCATATGCCTTAGGTTGTCCTGCACCGTGAGAGTCTGCACTAGTCTCAGATCAAGAGATGTTAAGTCCGCATCCCCAACTTGTCACTAACTCACTCTGTAGACCCCTGCAGGTCCCTCGAAACCAATCTTTACAGAGACAGAATACGGTGGACAGCCTCCAAGATGGCCCCTGTGACCCTTGTCCCTTGGCATTCATGTCCTTGTGTAGTAGTGCCCCTCTACACTGATTAGGGCTTACCTGACTGTATAACTAACAAGACCTTGAAGAAACGTAGGTGTGTGACCTTCAACACTAGGCCATAAAAGACACTGTGGCTTCCACCTCGCTCTCTCTCAGATCACTTGCTCTGAGGAAAGCCAGCTGTCATGTTGTAAGGACACTCAAGCAGCCCTAAAAAGAGGTTCACGTGGTGAAGAAGGGAGGCCTCCGACCAATAATCAGCACTCACTAACCAGGCACCTGCGGGCGCCACCATAGAAGCAGGCCCTCCATCCAGGTCAGGCCTTGAGTTGACTGTAGCCTTGGAAGGGGTCTCAACTATAGCCTCATGAGAGACCCTGGGCCAGAGCCACCCTGCCAAGCCACCCTCAAATTCCTGACCCACTAAAACAAGTTAAGAAAATAAATGTCTATTGTTTTAAGCTGTGATGTTACCTTTTACCGTAGCAAAAGATAACATGCGAAGAGAGAAAACAGCACAGCCCTTGGAACTCTCCTTTGCTGAAAGGCTGCGGAAAGGCAACGGGCCTGCTTTCCTGCTTCTCCCCAAACCACGCTAGAGCAGCAATTGGGCAAGAGCGCAACGCGTAGATGGTATTGATTAATAAAACAGTGATGTCGATAGCAGCTGTCACTTACTGTACATCTACCACGAGCCAGTCACTATACTGGAAAGTTTACATTTATGACCTCATTTAACCTTTAAAAACCCAATGAGAGTAGGTCCTATTGTCCTTGTTTTTCAGGTGAGGACATCCAGGCTAAGAACGAGTAATTTATCTAAGGAAATATAGACGGAAAATGGCAAGGGTGGAGTTGAAACCCAAGGCCATCTGATGATAAGGCCCATGTCTTCTTCCACCTACTTCCAGTCCATTTGGTATATTACACCTCAGTTAAATAAATATATGGGTCCGTTTATTTCTCCATTGTTGCTGAGGGTTGTTTCTCCTACCATTTGTGATTTTTCTGGAGACGCTGGTTGCACTGAGACTACCTGCTCTCAGATTAGGGAACATGCTGTCCCACGCTCCCTGAAATCCTTGTGAGGTTCCCAGAGCCCTTCTCTATTCTGAGAAAATGCCGAATCAAAAACAAGCCATGGCACCACAGGTTTCTAGAGGTTACACACACAGCGAGCTCAATACTTGAGGACAGGAAGGAGGCGAGAAGACCCCTGCTGAGCAAAGTGACCGAGTTCATGAAGTTCACTTTATTTGGGCCCCCACTCAAAACCTATCTACTCTTTAAAAAAAAACAAAAAAAACACAACCACAAATGGGTGCCCTGGCTGTTGTAGCTCAGTGGATTGAGCACCGGCTTGCCTGTGAGTGGAAGGGTCGCCAGTTCTATTCCCCAGTCAGGGCACATGCCTGGGTTGCAGGCCAGGATCCCCAGTAGGGGGCGCACGAGAGGCAACCACACATTGACGTTTCTTTCCTTCTCTCTCCCTTCCCCTCTCTCTAAAAATAAACAAGTAAAATCTTAAAACAGAAATCAAAAAAACTCACAAATGGGAATATACTATTTACACTGTTCTGCACACCATATTTTCTAACTAACATCTGAAGGTTACCACCTATTAGCACGTATAGGCCCACCTCATTCATTGTAGGGCTGTTTCACTGAGGAGCGCACCAAATGTGTGTTCATCTAGCACTCTGCTGATGGACATTTAGATGCGTAGCAGTCTTCTGTGGGTTGCCAGTCATTTGCGACTATAAACAATGCTGTCAAGACTATCCTTAATATCCTCAATCTAATGAGCCAAACCAGCCCAAAGGACTCGCTTCCAAGCCCTTAGTAGATCAAAATCAGTAAGAGGAAAGGAAAGGGTTGCTGGAAGCAGATGGCCAGAGAGCAGTACAGTCTGACCAGAGGAAGGAGACGCAAAAGCTCTAAAACGCAGGCACAAGAATTAAAGAAGCAAAACAGGCCGGGGCTTGTTAGCACAGGGACCACTAGTCCGACAGGGCGCATTCCGCCTTCGGGACATAACAAGTGATATTCAGGTGGCCGCTGAGTCATAAAGGGAAGAACTTAAATCTCTTCTACATGTTCCCTTTTAAAAGGCAGGAAAGCTGAAATCCATTTTAGAATGATTTTTATCAATTTTAGAATGATTTTCTTCTAAAATGGTAAACCTAAGAAAAGGTCCAGCACTTAAAGGAGAAACATCAACTATTTGTTTTTTTCCCCCATTGCTCTCCCCTGCCCTGCCCATCCCCCAAAACGTCAGCCATTGGTGTAGCATATTCCATAACCCATCGGGTTGGGGCGTTTTTATACAAAAATTGATTCCATTTTTGGAAAGCAAGGAGGACAGACAAAAGCCTGTAGGGGCGTCCAAACTTTTGGCGTCTCTGGGCCACACTGGAAGAAGAAGAGTTGTCTTGGGCCACACATTAAATACACAAGCACTAATGAAAACTGATGAGCCAAAAAAAATTTTTAAGTAAATTTATGATTTTGTGTTGGACCGCATTCATAGCCATCCTGGGCTACATGCGGCCCGGGGAGCCCGGGTTGGACACCCGTATAAGAAGACAGAAGATGGGCTCTCGAAAGAGGTAGGAAATACTGTACTCTGTCTCCTGGACAACATTCAAAAGACCCTTCCTTTTCTGTTGGAGGAATTTGATAGTGTTTCTGATTTGGAGGAGAAGGATGTGTTGGATGTGAGAGGACAAGGCCATTTTTTCAACTTCATTTGACCCCAAAGCCAGGATCCTGGTGACCCACAAAGATCTTTGGAGAGGTCCTCCTCGGGGGGCTCCTGCCAAGTCTGTTTAGCTCTCTTTGGGCTGGGACTCAGTTCCGACTAACTAAGCAGAGGGTGGAGAAACTCTCCTGATATGCTTGTTCTCTGAGGAGTTCCCATTAAACAACACTAATAATAATAAAAAACCATGAATAATTAATGGATTGTTGCTGCAATTAGCAACACGACCACCAACACCACGCTGACTGCCTTATGCAGCGTGGTGGCTTCTGAGACACGGACAAGTGCCAAGATCAGAGGACCCTGGGGGAGAGACGGGGGATCTTCCCAGAGGAGGACCTCTGAAGGGACCAGGCAGTGGGAGGTAAAGCAGGGAGGTGGGCGCGTGAGGTACCGTATGGAAGAGGAAAGAAATACAGTATCGGCAAGTCTGCAGAGGCTCCGGGGTGGATCAACTGTTGGAAACTACAGGGAAGGCACTAGCGGGACAAAGAAAGGCATTAGCTTAAAAGGGGTCAGAGCTATAGCTCCCACATGTGTATGCACATTCCTCATTGAGAGCTAAGGTCCTAGAGAATGATCATTTTCCTCAATCTTTTAATTTAGAGATCAGGCTCACAGAATACAGGGACAGGAAGGGTCTCAGCAGGAACAGAGTGAATTGCTCAGATGAAAACACTCCACTGAGAAATCAAAACAAAGGTTATTTCCTCAAAATGAGGTTGAGGTTTTAGATGATGAGCCTTAAGACCATCTTCAGACTGGGGATCTTGATAGAGTTTTGGTTGGGATTTTTGTTTTGTTTTGCTTTTTTGTGTTTGGGGGTTTCGTGTTGTTTTTTTTTTTTTGGCTTGATGCTAACCCTTGTTGGTAAGACCCCCTAACTTGTCTCCCACCCTGCCATACCCCAACACCTGTTCATTTCTGACAACAAGATGAGGGAATTTCATCTACCCGACTACCACCACCTGAGCCTGCCAATCCAAAAGTGGGTTTTTGTTGAAAATGGAATGATGCGGGGGCAGAGAAAAGAAAATAGAATGATTTTCCATTTTCTTTTGAGGAACTTGAGGAGTTTTTGTCAGGATCTTTAGTGGGAGATAAGGAACTCTTTAGTGGGAGATAAGGAATGCAGACTCTACCATGCTGGCAGGACAAGTCATCACAGCCACATGATAAATAGCATGACAGTGGTGATGAGGTCAATGAGGATGACTGCCTGCAACAGCTATTACCACACAGGCTTGACATAACTTCAGTCTGTCACCACCAACAAAAACAATCAACAACCAAAGCAACCGGGCTGTAGCGTAGGCAGTCTCACTTCTGCTCCATTTCAAGTTTCCTCCCAAAGCTTTTCCTAAACAATGAACGAATACTTACAGACAGTGGTGCAGGTGGAGCCCACTTGGTACTGAGTGCCCGACAGGGAAGCCAGAGCTTTGGCCGCACGCCTCGCCACCTTGTCCTAGGAAGGGGAGTCAGCGGAGTAAGAAAGACTGGATGGCACAGCCTGACATTCTTCAGCCCTTCTGCACTGCCATGGTTTGGAAGATTCTCGGCCCCTCCCCTAGTTTTCCCGTCTGGTCTCCTCTTCTTTCCCCTCCAACTAAAGCCAAGGCCTGATTCCACAGTGAGGGGAACTTCCTTCTCCCATCACATCCCCAGTTCTTTACTTCCACGTTGGGGAAGGGGGTAAAGAGACAGGTGAGAGGAGATGCACATGCGCCCTGAAATATGCACACTCCTGCTCTCCAAAGACCTGCAGGGCTGCTCACGGCCCATTAGGAATCTGGTACAGGCATCGCCATCTTCACCTGTCCTAAGGCGAGGGAGTGCCATGTTCATGAACATAAGGGAAGGCCAGGTATGTTGAAGAGAAAACCTACTAGGAGCTGGGTGTTCCAGAGAGAAGTAGAGACAGGGCTGCCATTGTTCTATGCAGAGCGTCTACTTGAGACCAGAATCTAGCCCACACCATGTCATGAACCCTGTATCTGCTGGGAGGTTTATGGGCTCGCTGCGGCCCTGGGCAGAGGGACGTGCTACAGCCGACCAGCACAGAGGAGGAGGCTTGCAGTCACTCTGCAGATGCCAGCCCAGCTCCGTCAGTGCACTCTCCATGCCTGTTCACATCCTAGGGTGAGTCACTGTATGTGACCCAGAGCACCGCTAGGCTGTGGCCGACAGACACATTACTTACACTCTACTTTAACTGGAGTGAGGAGCACCTCCCCCTCTCCCAACACAGTGCCACCCCCAGCTCTTGGCAAGCAGTGGGTCTGCAATACAGTTTGGTCAGAAGGACAAGTGAGAAGGAAAGGCAGGGATCAGGACGTGTGGTTCTTGGAAGTCAGAGCAAACACGGAAATAAAGGCACCATCTTCTTCCTATTCCCTGTAGCCCTGACAGGCAGGGAAGGAAGACTGAGCCCTAAAAGGAACAAGCCCAGGTTCCTGGACTGTCCCTAGAAAGCTGCAGAACAACTGTCTTGGCAGCAGGTGAGGGCAAAGCAAGGCTGGGGGTGGTCGGGAGGCAGCCCATCACTCACCAGCTCAACAGCATCTGCAGCTTTTTTGTCTGTGTACCCGTACGGATACATCAGCAGCTGTGAGTAGCTGTGCAGATCGATGAAGCATTTGAAATTCCCGTGCTTTTGAATGAAATTGACCACCGATTTCACCTCCACTTCTGAATTGGCATGGGGTCCGTGGTACACTTCGGAGCAAGGATTGTCACTGGCTCCCCCTCCTGTGGGGGGCAGGGTGGCCCAAGTGGAAACGTTAGTTAACCTACAGGCCAAGAAAACAGAAATGCAGAATCCACAGCCCAGAGGAAGGGCAGAAGGAACTGGCAATGGGCAGGCCACTGCTTGGTGCCCCCAAGAACCTAGTCCACGGTGTGTGTCTATTGTGGGACGGGTGCAGGAATGAAAAGTCGGGGTGTTGGATCCGCAACAGCTGAGGAAGAAAACTGGCAGGATTCCTTTAAAAGGGTAAAGTTGACCTTATATTGTATCACTAACAACTGTCATAAATCATTAATATCACACTTGACAATGAGGTGTAATTAATAAGTAGCCTAGATAATTAATATGAATACCAATTAATAATGAAAATGACTCCATTTATTCTGGTGTCAACTCGTTCTCTTGGTTCAGATCCTAATGGCAGAGTGCTGCCAAAAATAATCTATTGTTGTGGCTAAAATCCCTTGATTGTTTGACAGGTGTTTAGAAATATTGTCTTCAATATTACTTCACAGTATAGTTCCCTGAGGTATCTGGAGTGTGTAAAACCAGCCCAGGTGTGGAATATCTGACCTAAATTTGTATCAGCTCCTTTCCCACAGTCACACTATTTCCCCCCCAACGGTTTGCGTGCTTTTTCTATGCAAGTGAAAGAACAAAACATCTGTGGAACAGTGAAGAACTACTCAGATTTGGAATCGCTAGGTGAGTTCAGATCCAACTCTTAACCGTAAACTCTCGAGGTTGTCCCTGAGCTTCCATCGTCTCATTTCAGATAATAAAATTCATTCGCTTGGTCAGAAGAATTGTAAATAAGATAATATATGGGAAAGTACCTGACACACAGTTGGCACGGTTTTGAGGATGATTTTTAAATAGAGAGAACTCAGAGCCCAAGTCTCCTAATTCTTGTTGTCTTTCCCTCACATCAAAGAGTTGAGGTTCATATTTACACATCTAAGGGTGAAATGCTGCAGTTTAATTCTCACCACATGTGATCTTGCCTGTTCCAGCAACAGTGCTAACTGCTCTCTTCTGGGTTGCCTCAGGGGCCCCTCCGCCCACCAGTAACTTTCCCAGGACAAGGGGGGGTGACCAGGATATAAGGAAGAGGCATGAATGTGTATGTCTAAGACTATGGTGGTTTTTGAGCATAAGTGCTCTCTCAGAAGGATAGGAATTGCTGAGCCGTTCCCTTTCAAAATTATAAAAGAAAAAAATTTTTTTCAAAATGAGACATGGAGGACAGAAGGGACTCACCAAGTCTCCCAGTGAATGGGCAATGGGGCCAGCTTGGAGCTCCGTAGAGCAGGCGAGCCAGAGACAACAGGATTTGAAAAGCAGCTCTCCAACCTACCAGCAAAACTGGCGTTCCAATTTCTATTTGGATCAACACCAATGCAGGAGCTTCCAGGATGTAGGGACCGTGTCTTCCTCCAAAGTCGGTTCTGAAAAATCCACCGAGGAAGGAACAAAACATCCGGAGATGGGTTAGGGCACAAGTTTTCTTTTGGGGGCCAAAGGTGGAGGTGGGCACCGTGGCTGGGGCAAGTTGCTTACAGTTCTGCCCGGAGGATCATGGGGGCTCCCGTCCTCTCACCTCAGGGCCCTTCTGGCTCTGGGACAGGGGGTCCTTCAACATGCACTGATGAGAACTTTATAATATAAGAACCAGGCTGATAGCACCTGAACCCACTGAATAATTTTTGGCCAGTTAAAGTGGGACAAATGGACATTACGCACCTGAACGATCAGTGATATGTTTGGAAGCACACAACTGTTGTGTTCTTGCCTAAAAAAGTAACGTGACTCGAACCAAACCTCTAGATCTGATTACCGGTCCACAGGGAATACGGGGATAAGAGAACAAATTAAATGGCACGCGACCAAATTCAGAATGCGAGGCATGCTCCTGGACAATTTACTCGGTTTCTCAAAAAATGAATGATATTTTTCAAAGACACATGTGTGGGATGGTGCTTACTATTATAGAATAAAAAAATCCGCAGAGCCGTGACCACCCAACACAGCACAGATTCTTATTTGGATCCCGATTTCAACAAATTGACTCAAAGAATTTCCATTATTTTTTGAAAGGTGATAGTGGTGAGGCGTTTGTTTCTTTGTTTTTAACTATCATTAGCTAGAGATGCGTCCTGAAGGAATTTTGGGTGAAATAACTTGATGTCTGGAATTTGCTTTAAAATGTCAGGAAAAACATGTGTGGGAGGAAAAGGAATGAAAAGAAGATTGGTAAAGTGCTGATAATCATTCAAGATCCACGTAGGAAGTTTATTAGACTAGTCTCACTAAGAAAACATATTCCCCGGTGATTCTCAGCTGAGAGAACGGCTGCGGAATGAGACCCCCCAAGAAAGCTCGTAACACTCGCACTGTGGAAGTTTTCTCCAAGGTCATGCAAATATTTTAGTGGCAAAGTAAGGAATTCAACAAACAAGTCCTAACTCCAAGCAGCCCCTTTGGCATTACTCACTCGAGTGTGTGTGTATACATATCCATCAGGGTTGGCCACTGGCAACAAGAAAATATCCATTTCCTCCAAGATGGAGGTGATGGCTGGATCCTTCCCATAACTGGATACAATCTAAGCAGAGAGAACGAGTCTGTCAGCTAGGCCGTCGCAGGCTGGACTGGGAGGTCTAAGCCCGTGTATCTCCCCCAGATGCCCAGTAGCTAGAACAGCATCCTCTGCAGCCTCCCTGCCACCGTCAAAGACACAGCTTTCTGCAAACTCCTCAGAGCCCTTGAAAACCTGGGGGAACATGGCTGCAGGACGACATCAACTGCCGTGAGTCCTGGGCTGTCAGGTTTATTCATTCATTCCTTCCGGGGGTGGGAACAGGGGGGCAGAGGGTCACACCTCATAGCAGTTATCAGGAATCTGAGCCCTCATGCGAGGGGTAGGGAAGGTGGACCCGCCATGCACGCCACCCCTCCTTTCCCAGGGCTGGCTTAAAGCAGGCTTGCCAGGGGCACAAGGAGAAAGACTGAGGTCCCCGGGGCTCTGGGGGACTGGGGAGGGGCCAAAGGCAAAGCTCATTGACTTTCGCTGCTGACAAGGCTCCGCTCCCTTCCTGCGGCGCTGACCGTGGGTCAGGGTTTGGGGGCCACCTCTACAGCTCATTAGCTTGCTTGCTGCCAGGAATGCACTCTGTCCTGTAGCCACAGCGGCTTGACCAAGGAGTCCTGACCTTTTGCCTCTCTGAAATGAAAAGCTGCCCCCCACTACCACTACCTCCCGCCCGCGCACTGTGGTCTTCCCACCTCATCCCCTGGGCTCAGCCTCACAGGAGGCGGCAGGGGCACCCCGGGCCCACCAGAATCCTGGCCTACTACCAGGCGACATGACCTTCCTCGCGGTCCACATCGCCGTGGCCTGCGAGATCCACTCCCGGGAATGAATGCCCGCGTTCAGCCAAATGGCCGGCCGCTGACTGCCCTTTCCAGTGCTGAACTGTGGAAGGAAAAAGAGACCAGAAAATGACCCTCCTGCCCCCGTTCTCAGCTCCCCTCTCCCCTCTCCAGCTCACCCCTATTCATTTAATCTGTTTAAGACAATTCAGAGACCAAATGTTCCTGAGGTCACCATCTATTTATCAGTTTATCCCTGACTAGGGAGCTTAATTGGCTGGCTGGCTGGCGGGCCCAGCCACAGCTCCAGGGTTGGAAGCAAATAGGAAGGGGAGACAATTGCCATTGTGAATGGTAATGCCAGTGTGATTAGAAATAATATTGTGTCTCTTGAAAAACCTCAAATGGTGTCCCAACAGAGAGAGGCAAGAGTGCGTGAACCAGCCTGCTCGGGTTGCTGCAATAAATGAATTCAATTGTTAAAAAAGAGGAAGAGGGGGTTCACTGTAGCTCTTTGTAACGGGCATTAAATGAATTCTGGCTCTTGTACTTTAGTGGGCCCCTCTCGCCCCAGGATAGAGCTTGGTGCTAATGAAGCCAGGGTCTCCGTCAGATTGGCAAAGAATCTAAATTTATAAAGATGACTTGACAGCAAGCAGCCCAGTGGCAGGTCCCCTGCCACTGGTAATGTAACCACTGCCATAAGCCTGGGCTCTTCAGGGCTGATAGGAAGCTAAGGCTTTGACAAACTCGGCCTCGTCAGTCGTTCCATGGTCCGTAACTCCAAATCCTTTTTCACTCCTCCGGCTGGATGATTTATGTGATTTCTGTTACTGCCATAAATTCTCTACCTCCTTTGCCAATATAGACCTGAGTCTGTTAGAAATATCTGGAAATTAGGCTTCGTGCAGCCAAGGATCATAGGCTGGGCTTAAAATTACGTCGGCCCTAAAATTAGCTTCCTAGACGGTTTTTCAAATAAGTAGCCCTCGAAGCAGAATAGAATTTGTAGAACAGGCCCAATTTGTCTTGCTATTTACAGAAGGTGGGGGTGAAGGCAAAAGACTATGGGCTGTCTGAGAGCTTTCTGGAATACTAGCCTCATCCTGCAGGCATCCCCTGAATCCTGCCTTTCAGTTAAAACTTGGAGGGAGATGCGCAATCGGGGGCCTGTCTGCCAGACCAGCTTCGAACTCTGGTAGAAGTCTCTCAACCTCACCTTCCTCCCCAAAGTCAAAGAGATCCTACAAAGCTGCCCTGACGGGGGTCTGATAGCTGGGCCCCAGGCACAAGGAACCAGGGGTCGCTGTCCAGTCTGGCCCTTCAAAGGGCCTGGGGCCTCACCTTCAGTAGATACATCGGCCTGTTTTCAAACGAATGTCCAATCTTCACCCTGCTCGCCAGGTCAGGAAAGTCTCTGGCAATGTTGTTCATCTCTTGGTAAATCTGAAGTGTGAAAAAGTGAACCCAGAGACATTTTTAAACTCTGTTCAGCTCTGGCTAGGTACCTGTGAACTTGATGTTGTTGATCTTAATGATTTCTTCCAGCCCCTAACTTTGGGGGTTGACAACATCATCAGCATGGAATGCTCCTTCTTGAAGAATTGCCTAAAGAGTCCTTTTCTACAGCCTTCTAGAGAATAACACATTCGTATCCATCCACAAAATTACCATCCACTAAACTAACCTGCTGCTCCAACAGCGTGCCCTTTGAGCCACACTAGACTGGCTACACGGTTCCATTTAGCCCAGGTTCTTGAAATCAGTGCACTCCTAACGTTTTTTCTCACTTTCCCCATCAGTGGCGGGGCGGGGGGGAAGCCCAGCATTTTATATATATACATATATACAAATATATTTCGTACATTATAAAACAAAAAACGGTGATGGTTGCATTAATAAATATGTATGTAGAAGTTGCAGCAGTGCGTCCCTCCATCCCAGCGCACAGCCCCCCAGTTGGAGGTGACTCCTCTAGGCTCCGCGAGAACAAGTTGAAGAACTGTTGGTCATGCCTCTGAAGGATTTAAATAGAGTTCATCCATCTTTGTTGCTCAGACGTTTTGAGGGTCAAAAGAAGGAAATAAACCAATTTATATTTAGACTTAAAACGGGAAGAAGGGCCTTTACAGAGGAGGAGCGTGTACAATCAACGCATAGAATAACATCAGGCTCAAAGGGTTTAGCAGAGCTGCAGTCAGTATGGCAAACTGAAGCCAGAAACCACTCCCCCCGCCCCGCCAAGTCCACAGGTAATCCAGATAAAATGCAATGAAAATGACCCACGGCCAAGTTAAGAGCCAAAAAAGAGGGAACTGTAGGTGCCAGGAATGGAAAGGGGACAAGCTGGCCAAATGCAGGGCCCAGGGGAAGCCCACCGCCTGCGTTAGGTGCTGAGGGCTTACAGAGAACCAGGAACAGGAACAGGGCACGGGACCCAGTGCGGGGCAAGGAGCTAGAACTCGAGAGCTGGGAATTGGCAAATAAGTCATGAAAGAGGCCTGGAAACTCTACCCACTGACCCCAGAAAGTGGTGCAAAAGCCAGATGCCTGCGCTGAGCCATGAGAAGAGAGAGAGTCACCTAGGAAAGGTTTAAAAAAAACACCAAGCTGAGTCCAGACGAGGGGGTAAAGATTCACCCAGCTGACCTCAGGGGAAAACTCACCTGAGAGACAAACAAAAATAACAGCAACCCCACCACACACAAAGGGTCTGAGACTAGAAACCCTGGTAGGAACAAACACAAGATTCCCTCCAGAGAACTAAGAGCTAAGTGGTTGTAGGATATGAGCTCTTAAAAGGCGTTTTTAGAAAAAAACTGAACATGATCAAGCCAAAGGGAGATGATGGTACACCAATCCACAGTAAAAGGCCTCTCAGGGAACAAGAAATAGCTGTCAACCTGATGACAACGACACCTGAAGCCAGAGAACAAAAGCCAAAAGCCAGTGGATAAGGAAATAAAGCTCCCATGGCAGGCAGGTGAGCCGATGGGGTTTCCGGGGGCCTTGGGAGACATTTGCAGCTGGCCAGCCAGCTAGGGAGTGTCCGATGTTGACGAAGCTAACATCCTGGGTTTAATCCCTGTTTGGACCCTGAGCTCTGCTTGGACCCTGAACTCTACTTTTGTCTGTGGCTCTGATCTGAACTCCTGACTTTGTCCAGCTGTTTTGCAGATGTATGTCACTGGTCACAGGAAGGATCAAGGGGCAATGCAGTTGGAAGTATGCAAAATAAACAAAGCTACTGATAATCACGAGAAAGAAGAGCAAATAGTCAGACCTTGAGGTAATCCCTCACTCGCTAGAAGAAAAACAACTCAAAGTGTACGCTTCATGAAAAAGCATGCCAGGAGCACCATCTTTGGATGTAAAGAACAATGTGTCATTAGGGTATAGGAAGGAGAATACCAATTTAGATTTGGGGCGGGTTCCTAAGCTCGTAGTTTCCTGATTAATGGAGAAGACATCGAGGGGCATAGGAGAACTATATTGTATGAGATGCAGTTCGTTCTATTATTTCCTCTTGATTCCTTAAGTTCCAATATCACATTAAATTATTCTGCTCCAAGTTTTTCTTTTAAGGGGTTGGCTTACCTTGAAAGTCAGTCATCTATATAAAGTGGTTTCTAACTAAACACAGCACCAAAACGCATTATGGAACAACTATATGTTATAAGTAGTCCTGATAAATGAGTGGAAATACTTGGTTAACCTTGAAATAACCACTTGTCTCTTTGCCTGGAATAAGTAACATTTTAACTTGGGTAAATACAATACAAGGATTATGATGGGGTACAAGGAGGTTAAATTCCAAGCACTAGAAATGATTGCAATTATTTCACAGCTTCCTGTAAGGGGTTGCTTAAGAAAAGAATGGCGTATGTGGAAGAAAATGTCCAGTTTGTCTTTTCACTGTGCTCTTAGGTGCTGGTGGGAGTTAAGCAACACGAGGATTAGAAAGGAATCCAAGTGTACACATTCTAGCCCGTCAGTGAAGGGATTTCATGCTAAAGACAAATTCCTCCTGGAAGTAAGGGAAGGGGTCACAAAACCCAGGAGACTAATAACCTTGTTCTTACCCTTGATCTTAACCTGCTCTGAAACACTTACAGCTTCCAGGGAATGATAGGCCCCATAGTTGAAGTTTTTACTGCTCCGTTCTTGCTCTTCGTTGTGTTGCATTTCTTCATTTTCTTTATCTAAAAGGGCCTGAAGCAGACATGGCACACTGTGAGGCGGTCTGTTGGAGATGGAGGTCCGTGTTGTTTCTGCCACGTCTTGGACCACGGGCCAACCAAGATGGTGGCACCTTCGGCACACATGTCAAACAGCACAAATGTCAAGATGTGAAAGGAGGTCAGACATCTTCCCCATACCGATAAAATCTTACCCCTTGGTGTCCCTTGTACATTACCCCATTCAAAACCTACTTACTCTCTGGAAGCAATATAAGTGCTGTTTTGTTATTCTACACTATGAATTCTGTAGACATCAGCCCGCATCTGGTATCCAGTGCCTCTGAAATATACAGCTTGGGAAACCATTCAGAAACAAAGAAATTCTTATAACCACTCATACTTTGAAGGCTCCTGGCAGATGTCTGTGACATGTGAGGATGATTAATAAGCTCACAGCTGCTCACGCCATCAGGAAACTCCCGGGCCAAATCACCAATTAGTCCATAACCCACCTCGATGAAGGGGAGGACATGAGCCAGACACTGTCCTGCTGTTCAGCTACAGGTCGCGAGGCTGGTGCCTGGCTAGGCTGGTGATGTTCCCTCTGCTGGGGTTGCTGGTGACATTCCCCCTTTCTCAAAGGATGCTTTTTACGACTGGTCTCCAACACCCACCCCACTCTGTCCTTTCCTCCTGACTTCAAATAAGAAAAGGGAGAGAGGCTTAATACTTGTGGGCATCTCTGAAACACCAGGCACTGTTAAGACATTTCACATACACTTAATCACTCTTCTCAATAAATCGTATGAAGTAGTTATCACTATTACTATTCTACCAATGAAGAAACAAAGGTTCAAGAGGTCAAAAGCTTGCCCTGTCCAGGTAACTCAGTTGGTTAGACCATTATCCCGATGGGCGCAGGTCTCGAGTTCAATCCCCAGTCAGAGCACGTGCGAGAATCAACCAATCGGGGGGTGGGTAGAGGTAGAAGAGGGTATGGGGGGATAAATGGTGATGGAAAAATAAAATAAAATACGAATCAACCAATGAATGCATAAATAAGTGGGGCAACACATCGGTGTTCCTCTCTCTTTCTCTCTTTTTCCCTTCCTCTCTCTCTCTAAAAATCAATAAATTTTAGAAAAAGATTTTTGTTAAAAAGAAAGAAAGGGGTTAAAGCTTGTCCAAAGTCACACAGCTAGAGGTAAACAAAATCAGGATTTGGGTCCAGACCTGTATGTTTCCCTACCCTATGTGTGCCCTTTCCACCATAACATGCTCCTCTCACAAGTCATTGTCCCTTCCTTTGACGTCTTCATCCATAAAATGAAGAAACATAAGATCGGCACTTCGAAATGTCTCAGGTCCACTCTGACTGCTGTGTGCTATGCAAGACAAGTGAGGGGCCTCGGTTTACCCACCTGCAGGTCTTCAATTGTCACTGAGTAATCTAAACCTTGGGACTTGAGGAAGAATTTGACCGGCTGCAGACTAACAGATGGGACCAGGACATCCACAGGAAGCCCCAGGGTGGAGGAAGATTTCCAGAGGTTGAGCTGAAGATAGCAGAAAGAAAACCAGGTTAAAGGACAGTTCAGGTAAAAGGCATAATGAGCTCACTCTTCTAGAACAACTGCCTAAAGTCAGGGTGATCTCGGAGGAGCTGGGTTCTGCCCAAGGGCAAACTCTGCCCATTTCACAATTGCATCTGGTCAGGCCTGTACAGCAGGCAATACCTCGAAAAGCCCAAGAAATGTTAAGTCAATGGCAGATGGGAAGATGGAACCCACTGCTGAGGCCTCCCGTCTCCCAGCCCTACCGGGATATACAGCCCTTCTCCCCTGTCAACCGTCTCCGTGAGGCGGAGGCCCGTTGACCAGTACAGGATTATACACAGAAACTCTTCAGAAATAACATCAGTGGTGCAAGTCTTCTCCCACCAAAATCAGGAGCTACCCAAGAGGACCCTGTACCTTAAAGTTGTCTGAATTCACCAGCTCATTTAGTTTGCTGATCTCGTCTCCATTTCTGACATTAATCCTAAAAACTTGGTCCCTGGAGAGAGAGAGAGAGAAAAAAAAAAGAAAGCAAAAGATAATGGTGAGCTTTCGGCTGGCAAATAAACCCCAAGCCTACTCTCCCAGACATAACTGCGCCAAATGAGAGGAAATGGTCTAGTCTTTGGTTATAATGTATGGCCATTAAAAATAAGACTACGTGGCAAATATGAAAAAGTGCTTATGGTATAACTTTAAGGGAAATATTAAGTGAAAGAGCAGGACACAAAATTGTATGTATGCCATGATCTCAAGTATGGAAAAAGCAGATGCATTGGAAGAAAAACAGACAACGGAAATATAGCAAATGCTGACAGTGCTTATGTTCGGGTCGTGGGATTATGGATGACTGACTTTTTCCCCCCTGTATCTGTTTTCTGTAATGTGGTCATATTACTTTATAATGAAAAACATATATATTTTGCAGAAAGGAATGTTCCTGAGTTACACGCAAAGCTAACTCAAGACATAAAGAAGTACTTCTTCACTGTCAGGGGCTAAGGCTGAAACTCTGGCCCAAGGTCCGTGCTGGGAAGAGCTGAGAAAAGGAACAGACCTTCGGTCCCTGAAGAGTTAGCTGTTTTCCTCTTAGCAAACAGGGGAGAGGCTGGGTGCTCTTGCAAGCTCATCCAGCTCCAGCACCCTATAAAAATTCGAAGAAGGGCCAAGGGGCTGAGGCTGAACTTGGGAATCAATCCTTGCAAGGGGGGCGGGGGGGGGCGCCTGACGGGCCCAGAGGGAGCCGGCCGGTCCTGAGCTCCCCTTTGCAGTTCGTCCTGCATTTGCTTCGTATACACTATTTAGCATGAAGGGCAGCGGCAGGGGTAGAGGCCCCCCAAAGTCCTGTGTGTGGGTGGGACAAGGCCGGGCCTGAAAAGCCGCCTTTGTGCTCTCGGCAGGCTCAAGTAGCCAGGGGAGCCATTAAGCCGTTGCTAGGTGACGGGCCGAAAAAATCCGCACTCGACGCTGTCACATGCGTCATCCCTTTGACATGAATGAATGCAGGAAGAGCTGGTGGAGAGAGCTGTGGGCTGAAGGACCTGTTGACAGAGAAAATGGGTCTGTCACAGGGAGCTAAACGTGCAGCCTCACGTGGCGGATCAGCATCTCCTCAGCAGAAAGCCAGCTCAATCCGGATGCACTCTTGGGGTGTAACTTTGTTCTGGAGGCTTCTCCAGGATCTCTGTGGGGACGTGGGGGTTGGGGGGGAGAAGAGGTCTAGTGCAGCCCCCCCCCGAGATCCGCTGAAGAGTTGCTACCATCGCAAGTGGCAGATCTGGAGGAAATGCCAGTGCCAAAGGCTCGCTTTCTCCCAACTCGTCTGCTCTCCGCAGGGTCCGAGGAGGTGGGCAGCTAACTGTACCCGGGGATGCTGCTGGGGCCTTTGTGGAGAAACCACTGGCTGAGCAGGCCTCAGTCTGAGCCCTGCAGCCTTGCTAGGGGTTGGACTGTAGCCCTGGGAAGATGAGGAGTCAAACCGCCATTTCTCAGACACAGGCAGGCAGCCTCACAAAAAAGGGAAGAGTTTAAAACAGAAGGGAAATCCTTACTCCTGGCCAAATACCAGGGCCCATCTGCCAAGCTCATGCTCTGTCACAACCCACCCCCAACGCTGCAGAAAAAGAACGTCTTCGAGGTGGTGTTCTAGAAAGCGCCTGTGTGCCGATATTGGCAAAATTAGGCGTTTGTAAAATACAGCAGTGACAAGAGCAATCACAAAGAAGCGGGGGAGGGGAAAGGACAGGAAGAGAGAAGAAGAGGAACATAAGAATAAGGAGCTCTCAGAAGTACAAAGATCATGTTCCACGTTCATCCGGGCACCCGTTTTACTTTTTCCAAAGTGGTTACTTCACAACCGAACTTCCACACTCCTGGGGAGGCCGTGATGCCAACGGATCCCAGGGAATCTCCCTGGTCCCGGTGATGATTAAATCCACAGCCCGTTTCATCACGCCCTAACCGGCCCTGCTTCAGAGACGCAGCTGTAGTGTTCGGAGAGGTGATGGGGAAGATGTGGACAAAAAAAGGGGCTCTGTAACGTAACCAAAAGTAACCGCACAGAGTAATCTGATTATAAATTCCTAACTAGGCAGGTCATGGTGGGTAGTCACGTCCCAGGTCTGTAAAAGGTTTATCTTCACCTTAAGCAAAGCCCTGTCCATGTCTTGAATGCCTCTTTTTCAGACCCCCCGAGGGAGCACACAATCTTGTTAACTATCCTGTAATCTCCACTTTCATGCGATCTTCCTTACCTTCCCTCCTTAATTCCACATAGATAAAAGAAACTGCAAAACTGTCATTTTCTGGAACATTTGAGATCTTGCTTCTCTGGCAGTTTGTCTGTTTGGCTCAAATAAACTCCCATCAACTCATAAGAATTCTCTGCAGGTTCGGACATTTTTACATCGACAAAGGGCTGGTGCAGAGTCGAGTCCTTGCCCGTCTGTCTCTCCTTCCTGTACCTTCCTGGCTCCAGCCTCAGTGAAATCCCAAACTCACCATGTGCTTTGCCCGTCTATGCTTTGGCACATGCTCTTCCCTCTGCCTGGACACCCAGCCCTTTTCCTTGGTTGCCTGGCAATCGCCCGTCCAGGCTTTAGGACCACCTCCCATCACCGGTGAGGTTTTTCCTATCCAGAGGAGGCAGAGTGAAGGACAGTCTTCAGATGACACTAACAGTGGGGAGAAGGGCTTGTCCGACATTATTCAAGAGAACATAAATCCATCCAAACCCGGAAGCAGAGAGAACATAAGTGGGTGCCAGGCGAAAGGCAGCCTTTTGCTTGTCCTCGTTGTCCTTGTCTATTTGGAAAATATCCTTCCCAGCGTGCGTGGCTGAACACGGCCTATCTCCACCACCTGGAAATCCATTCCAACACCTTAAGCTCGTTCTGACTGTGGAAGGTTGGCCTGGAGGTGGGATACGATGGGATTTGCAGGGTGCCGTGCTCACACCTCTGCTCCACACAGGTATTCTTACAGCTGTTCTTAAGTCTGGCACTCTCCAATACCCAGGCTGTCCCACTGCCACCTACAGACATATGGTTGGTGGCCCTGTGTTCTGGACAAGTCACCTTGGTGCTGCGCTTCTCTCCCTCCCCAAGGCACCTGGTCATTGTGCCTTTCTCACCTGCATCCCCAGCCAAGCTGAGCATCCGGCATGAGTACTGAGAGATGGCTGCACAGAAATCTTAATGCCTGCCAGCTACAGCTGATGCTATGCAAACAGTTCGGCAACTACTCCCTGTTCTCTGCCTGCCCCACATCTCTATATGCACCCTGGCCACTGTCCCTTCCTGAAGATAATCGAAGACCAGGGCAGAATATACCAGCAGAGTGCGAGAGACTAGGGAAGTAGGTGAGCTGAGTAGAAAGAACAGAGACTAGAAACGGAGAGGGGCTTTTTTTTTTTTTTTTTTTTTTTTGGCGGGAGGTTGGTGGCGGGAACCATCATCTCCATCTCCTCAGCACTGTACCCCTGCAAGCCAACCTGTGTCCTGGCTTCCCAACCATTTGAAGGCCTAGAGGCCAGTTTCCACTTGCTCTAAATGTTCACCTTCTGGAAAAAAAATATAAAAATAAAAGTAAAATAATGCTCACTTTCTGGGACATGTCCGTGGACCCCGGGAAGGATTCCACCACCTTTGCTGGGTTCCCTACTATGGGGTGAGACCAGATCAGGTGTGTGGGGATGGGGGGTGAGGATGGTTCTGATAGTTAAAACCACCTGCAACGAGCCCAGGCACACAGTTCTTTCTGTGCCACATCCTGTGGTGAGGACTCCAGGGTCTAGCCCAGGTGTCTCAACCCAGGTGCCCGCTGCATTATAAGAGAAGTCTGTGTCCTGAGGAATAAAGATTTTTCAGCCAAGTCAATAGCTGCAGTGGGAGCCTAACAGCTCCACGCGTCTGCCCATATGGCGGCAAACGCCGATATTACGCTGAGCTGCCTGAGGAACAGTCCCCTTCCCTGGCCACCTGCTGTGCCTGACGCCTCTGAGCTGTGTGACAGGAGCCACCAGGTGTGAACAGAAGTCATCACCATAAAAATTACCCCATTTCCTAGAAAGGAAAGTGGTTCCCCCCTTATCCGCGGTTCGGCTTCCCGTGGTTTCAGTTACCCGAGGATGTGGTCCGAAAATATTAACTGAAACATTTCCGAAATAAACACTTCATAAGTTTTCAATTACACACCGTGCGTGCTGAGTACCTCGCTTCAACTCATCGCATCATTTCATATCCTCACAAGACAAAGGGCGAGTACAGTACAATAAAACATTTTGAGAGGGAAAGACCACATACACATAACTTTTATTACAGTGTATTGTTATCAGCTTCATTTTATTTTTAGTTATTATTGTCAACCTCTTACTGTGCCTCATTTATAAATTAAACTTTATCACAAGTATGTATGTATAGTAAAAAACATAGTATATATGGAGTTCAGTACTACCCACGGATTCAGGCATCCACTGGGGGTCTTGGAACAGATCCCCCACAGATAAGGGGAAACTACCGTGATTACCTCAGCAAACAACCCCAAATCCCCTTTAGCCGGATAGTATAATAGAGCAAACTAGCAGATATAGATGGATCAGTGAGATATACGATTCTATCTGGAGATTACCTTGTGTTACAGCAAAAGGGTATGAGTTTTGCATTCAGCGTTCCAGCTCCGCTGCTTACCAGCTGATTGGCCCTGGGCTAGTTTCTTAATCTTTCTAAGGCTGAGGGGGTTTTTTTCATGTTTAAATTAAGGAAAATAACACTCCTGCCTGGCAGAGTTGCCGTGTGATCCAAAAGATAAAGCACACGAAAGGTTTTTGCAAATGGTAAAGCATTTATGCAGTAATGAGTTACTAGAATTCAACCTCCCAGCAGGGTACCATGGCACTCTTTCATCTCACCTGCCCCCCAGGTGCCCTCTCTTCTGCAAACCACAGAGCATGTGTGCACACAGTGCGCAGGTGTATCCTGGCACGATCTCCCAAATCTGCACGTCCCAGACGAGAAAGCACCAGTTCTTCTGAGCCTTTACCATTAATAGAGACGTGAAACCAAAAAGCGTAAGACCCAGATTTTCCCTTAAGAGAGACAGAAATTAGAAACAAGTTCTGGTAATTCTTGGTAATTCCTAATATAGGAGTAAGAGAGAGAAGATGCCTGGAACTGACCTTACAAACAAGAACTAGGAAGAAAAAGAACTGGTAGGAGATTAGGGAGTAGGGGAGAACTACAGAGACCACCTAGTCCTGATTTCACAGGTACGCTTGAGCCTGAGAGACAAGTAACTTGTTCAGGATGACACAGGGCAGAGCCGGGACAGGAGCCCAGGTCCTCTTTCTCAGCGCCATGCCACTTGAAGTGTCACCAACCATTCATTTCCAAATTCATTTGACTCCCATACCTCTGAACTAACCCGAGTAATAATACAAGTCCAAAAGGAACTTACCCATAAAACTTCTCTCGGCCACAGATACTGGGCCCGATAAGGGCCCCAAGGAACAGTATCCACTTCATGTCCCAAGGGTGTCAGTTACACCTTGCTGAGTCAAGCTGTATTTATGAGGACTCTGAGGCAGACTCAGTTCCTCAGAAATGCTAGTGAGATTCCCAAGCAGCCTTGCGTGATTCCTCCATTCCTCCTGAGTGATAAAGACCAGCCCTCCTGATTTACAAGACCAGGAACTTGCTCCTCAGGCTGGAAAACCCTGTGCCAAAGGTGCCACATAGATTACTCAACGCTGTATTTAAATAATGTTTTTTAAATAGATAGGAAGTCCCACAGTGCTGAATAGAATTTAAACTAATAGGAGAGGCCAGGTTGTAAACCTCAGACAGAGTTACCTCTAGAATTTAAAAAAAAAAGTGAAGACTATCAAAGAAATCCCCAACCAGCTCCAAGACCACACACACTTGACAAGCCTTGTCAGAGAATTCACCAGAGCAGGTCATAACAAGGACAGTTTGTGGCCTCTGTTATGAATCTGGCACATAACTCTGAGGACTCCAGTAATAGAAATATATGAGGTAAAAGACATAGGAAGAATGTGTTAGTCTTAATAAATTATCAGTTTTCCTGAGGGTCCAGGCTCAAGTTAAGGCTCAGTGGTATTATGAAAAAGTAAGACTTTCTTACATTTGCTAGACTCTGAGTCTAGCGTCCTCTCCGACAAATCACAGAAGAATAAATGGAAGACACTTGTGATCTCTACAACTTCTTAATGGGCTCGGAGGCCTTTCAGTCTGTCCCGGGAGCCCCAAATCCCACCAGCCCCCGCCCCCCTCCACATCCCACTACCCCACTGTCTACACTCTTTCTGCACTTGCTAAGGTGAGTGGATATAACCAAGGGTCATGATTGGGACAGTTAAAGAAACATTTTTCTGACATTTATTAGAAGTGTAAGGAAGACTTTATTCAAAATTACCACAATAGGGGTCATAATAGGAGAAAGTAATTATGTTCAACTCTGAATATTGTAAAGACAACAGGGTGAGGGATCAGTGGATGCATCAGTGGGTGGACAATTACCAAGAGGCGGCTTCAAGGGTAGGGGGGACACTTGCTTAACTGGTCTAACAGGATTCTTGCTAAAGGCAGGCCAAGGATTGAAACATCAGGAGTGGAGGATAAGGAACTTGATCAGATATCAAGGACTGGGGGACAATGTCCTTAGCAGGGTTCTTTGCTAAGACCAACTTAGGGCCCAAGGACAAGCCTAGTCGAAAAGAGGACTCAGGGAAGCCTATCTAAGCTTTGGTCAAGGAGGGTCATTGTCAGGTGCTGTGAGCCTGGGGTCCGCATCAGGGCTCTTTTATCCTTCCTACGCTGAAAGTGAACTCCTTTGCCCACCCTGATCCGTCACAAAGACTGGGCTCTCTCCTTCACCAAGATAGACTTCAGCTTTGAAATTAGTAACAAGAAAAGCTGAGAGCTGAATCTGCCAGAAATGTGAACTAAAGAATCAAATACCTGCCCTGGCTGGGTGACTCATGTCAGTTCGAGCGTCGTCCCGTGCACCAAAGTGCTGTGGGTTCAATCCCCAGGCAGGACGCATGTGGGAAGCAGCCAATCGATGTTTCTCTCTCTCTCCTCCCCCTACCTCCCCTTCCCTCCCTCCCTCTCTCTTCCCTTCCTCTCTCTAAAATCAATAAACATACCCTCAGGTAAGGATAAAAAAAAAAAATCAAGCACCCAGAATTCCAGGCAAGCTGCAATTCACTTCCCATCCTTTCCTCTTTAGAGAAAACCATCCACATGAAAACAATCTAAACCCCTAATGGAAAGAAATGTCTAAAGAGAAATTATATGGAATCTGAGACCCAGGCTTGATGAAGCGACCAGGAAGACGTGTCACTGGTTTGGGTCCCCACCAGTTTTCATAATGCAGCATACCAGAAACAGAAAAGCAAAGGCAGTAATGATAGCAGAGGACACAGTACCTAGCATACTGCTTGGGACAATGTAATTCCTTAATTAGTATTTATTGAATAATAAACTCAAAAGTCTCTTTCTAGTTCTAAAATGCTACTTTATTAAGGAGCCAACATATGCCACAATATGGATGAACCCTGAAAGCATAATACGAAGTAAAATAAGCCAGTCACAAAAGGACAAATACTACAAGTGCCCCCCCCCCAAAATCGGAATTATCTCTGGAGGATGGGCCCCGTGTAACACAGGCTTCTCCCACTAGGTGTGTGTTCTAGGAACCCATCTGATCAGTGACCAGCTGCCATTGTTGTGAGAGGTTGTGTTCGGCTTCAGTGAATTTTTTTGAAGACTCTTCAATGCATTTGCCCCTTTCATGAAGGGTGATTTACAAGCGCAGCTGCCCACACTGAGTGTTCAGCAGTTTTTGACCAAAAACAGCATGACCCCCATGCCCCACCCTCCCTATTCCCCAGATCTCACCCCAAGCGACCTTTCTTGTTTGTTTCCCCAGATGAAAAAGTCCTCAAAGGGAAACATTTCACCAATGTGGAAGAAGTGAAACACAAAACTGCAGAAGCACTAAAAGGCATCAAAACTGACAAGTTCAAAAACTGTTTTGAGCAATGGAAAAAACATCTCAATAGGTATATTGCATCAAATGGAAGGTACTTTGAAGCTGACTGAAGTTTAAACATGTAAGAACGAACACACAATTTTTTATAAATAAATTCTGGTTTTGGGGGGGTCCCCCTTCATATATCATTCCATTTATATGTAGTACCTAAAATAGGCAAACTCATAGAGACAGAATCGAACAGAGGTTACCAGGGGCTAGAGGGAGGAAGAACGGGCGTTACTGCTCCACCAGTACAGGGTTTCCATTTGGGATGACGACAAAGTTCCGGAGATGGAGGGTGGCGATGGTTGTACAACACTGTAAATGTACTTACTGCCATCCAATTGTTCACTTAAAAATGGTTAAAATGATAAATTTTACGATATGTCTATTTTACAATTTTTTTAAATATTGAGAGGATGTCAGGAGCATTTTGCTAAGGATAGATTTTTTAAAAAAAGAGGAAGGGGTACGGCTCAGGTGTTTGCTGTATTTCGGGGCAACATAAACTGAATAATCCTCCTAAATCAGGATTAGGAAAACGAATAACCACTCCACAGCTTTGCTTCAAACCAGAGAACTTTTAATGGTGTTTATTCCCCCAGATCCCTAATAGGGATGGTCTCGCACGTGCTCCATGATAGTCTTCAAGCCACGCCACGTCTCTTCGGCTGTGGGGAGGATCTGCTTGGCAGGCAGCAGGAAACCATATCGGCCCGTGTCTCTCAGTTCAAAGGCAAATGAGTACTTGATGCCAGAGTCATAGGCCCAGTCAATGCTTCCTCCGCTGGCTTGGTCTGAAGGGCAAATGAGAATGAAGCCTGGTTATGCTGTTCTCACTGGTCTCTCACAGTTATCTAACTGCTGTGTTCTTAGGACCTCTGGCTTCACCCACCCAATTGGAATCCCGCCTGCTCTCCTAGCTGGCATCGTCTATAACTTCGGGAGGCCACCCTGCTTCCTTCTTGAGAAGAGTGCTAGGCGTAGACACTGTTTTCTCTAGAGGGAGAGGAGGGATTACAAACAGAAGAAAAAATGTGGTCCCTGACCTCAGGGAGCTTTCAGCTTAACAGTGAAGCAGGCCTCGTTCTGTATAAAATAACATGCCCAGTACTAATGTGTGATGGGCTCATCCAGTAGAGTAACGTGCACCTGTGTAATGTGTGGCCGCTGACAAGACACGTGATGATGGAAGACAGCATTAGCATACAAAGACTTGGAGTGATTATGACTCAGAAGGGCTGAGTAATGGACCTGCGCTGAGGCCCTGCCCAGAGAGGGCAGGTAGAGGTCAAGTGAAGAGGTGGCTGAGGCAAGGATGGAGGAAGTCACCGAGTTCCCAAGAACGGGGAAGGCCGGGGAGGTTGTACCAGGGCAGAGCAGGTGGTGGTTAATATTGTGAATTAACACTGAACTCCTGTGACTATTGTCTGTCTTCACTCACAGCAGCTGTGGTAGCACCTGGTAAATAGCAAACACTGAAAGGTTTCTGACTTGAACTTAGCCTTCCCGGGTACCAAAATTGCTAACTTATGCCTTTGGTGTGGGTACGTGACACAGCCAATCCCACAAAAAAGACCATAGTGGGTGCTGGCCAGCTGGTTCGGCTGGTTGGAGCATCATCCTATTCACCAAAATGTTGCAGGTTCGATTCCCAGTCAGGGCACATACCTAGGTTGCAGGTTCAGTCTCCAGTCAGGGAGCACACAGGAGGCAACCAATCAATGTTTCTCTCTCACACTGGTGTCTGTCTGTCTGTCTCTCTCCTACCCCAGCCCCTTCCTCTCTCTAAAATCAATAAATATATCCTTGTGAGGAAGGAAGGAAGGAAGGAAGGGAGGGAGGGAGGGAGGGAGGGAGGGAGGGAGGGGAAAAAGAGTCCATAGTGAATGGAATACTAGCTTCAGGCTGAATCCTGATTCTACAAAACATTAGCTGGTGACCTAAGGCACATCACTTATCTCACTGAGTCCCAAATGCTTCATTTGTCAAAGAGGCATAAAACTACTACTTATTTCACAAAGCAATGAGAATTAAATGGGATACAACATTTATGATTCCAACACCTGTTGAGTGCTTAATTAGATGTGTTAGGCGCTATGCTAAACTGGTTCATTTATTTACTCACCACTTGAGTCACAAAGTAGATATTAGTATAATTTCCATTTTACAGATAAGAAAACTGAGGTTCAGAGAGATTAGGTGAAGGAGCTGGGGTAATGTATGTACAGTAGGCATTCAATAAATGTCAGTTATGATTATGACTAGGGTCCTATCAAAAAAGTTGGGCCACATTAAGGAGAAGAGATATCTGGAGGAGTAGTTCAGTAAAAAATTAACAAAGAACAAATATATAGCGCCTTAGAGTTAGTGAACACTTTTAATCTACATTCTATCTTTTGAGCTTCTCAACAACCCATTTCACAGATGAAGAAACCAAGGAAGGATGAGTGCGACCTGCCCAAGGTTACTTGGTCCCAAAGTGGCAGACCCATAACGCAAACCCAGCCCTCTGTCCCCAAGGTCTATGTTTCTGTCCCCCACACCTCTCTGAGGAAGAACTCAAGTTACAGCCCCTCCTGGACAAACACCTATCGTAGTGCAGCTCCTCACAGCCCTTTCCAGATGAGAAGCTGCTCAGGAAATGTCTCACCGACCAGAGAAGCCCGGCCACCTTGGGTGGAGTGAAGCAGGTGCCCCGCCCCGGGCTGCATACCAGACTGGGGCAGGAGGCAAAAAGCATTTAATTGGGACTAGTTCCTAGAGTCAGTGCTTGTCCAAGCTGGACTGAGGCCAGGATCAAAGATAACAGAGTCAGCTCTGGGCAGAGATGTAGCCAGAACTTGCTTGACCACTAATGGTCAGGTTCCAAAAAAAATCAAGACAGCAAACTCTATACTCGTCTGATATTTGCTTATTAAAAATGTCTTCAATATCTGTGATCTTCCCAAGAAAAACATACTAAACCTCAGCCTTCCAAGATCTACCTTACTTGTAAATACCTCAGCTAAGGATGGGGGAAAAGTAGGTTCCTAGTTACAAAATGGCTGAGGCCATTCGGCTGACGTTCTGAACGTCAGCCTCCCCTCACAAGCTGCCACCCAGACAATGCGTGCGCCCCTCAGCCTTCACTCAGGGCGAACTCCTCCCTGGAGGTTCCCCCACCAAAAGGGAGGACCATCCCATGTGGAAAGTGGTTTCAAAGGTCTGGGCAACTGTAAGCAGCTCGGTCTTCCGAGAGAGTAGCCTAAAAACCATGTAACAGAAGCTCCAAAGCTGTTCATTCCATTTGACTTTGGAATTTTTGCCTTGGGGTGCTATACCAAAGAGATCTAAAAGAAAAAGGAGCTTGTACCGACATGTTCATAGTAGCATTGTTTTTCTGTTCTTTTAAGATTTTATTTATTTATTTTTAGACAGAGGAAAAGGAAAGGAAAAAGAGAGGGAGAGAAACATCGATGTGTGGTTACCTCTCATGCACCCCCTATTGGGGACCTGCAACCCAGGCACGTGCCCTGACCGGGGAATTGAACCGGTGACCCTTTGGTTTGCAGGCCGGCACTCAATCCACTGAGCCACACCAGCCAGGGTCATAGTAGCATTGTTTAACAAAAAGTTAAAACAATCTGAAGGCCCAATAACTGGGATATAGCACTAAAATGGGAAAACAAATACCTGGAGTGGAAAAACATAAAATTGTACAGGAAATAATGTTAACTGAAAAATAACTGGACGCAAACTGGAACACTGGCATCGCTTACAGCTTGTGGACGAGAAGGGGGCTCTGCGGAAAGTAATCTCACAGTATGATCTGACATTAATTCCTAACTGGGCAGGTCATGGTGGAGAGTCACGTCCCAGGCCTGTAAAAGGTCTCTCTTTGCCTTAAGCAAGCCGCGTCCACTACTTCTGTGCATCTAAGTTAAGACACTTTTCAAGCCCCTCCTTCCAAAGCGTGACCACCCTCAAGGGAGCCCGTATAATCAGTCTTAACGATTGTGTCATTCATTCCACCTTGCCTTCTCTTACCCTTATGTAATCTTCCTTACTTCCCTCCTTTATCTCAAACGCATAAGAGAAACTGCAAACTATTATTTTCTGAAGCATTTTTCTCGGTCTGTTGAGATCTTGCTTCCAGGTGTATCCTCTGTTTGGCTCAAATAAATTATTGTAAAAATTCTCTATAGGTATGGACGTTCTAATATGGACACATCAGATTAATATATTTGTGTTCATTGACAAAACCATTAATGAAATTGAAACTGCAAATAAAAATGTTGGTATAAGTCTGTTTTTCTATGAAGTTTTTAAATGCATCGTAATAGGAAAAAAAAGAAAAGAAAAATCATGATCTGGAGAAAAAAAACACTTTCATGATCTGAAATGTCACCAGATCAGTAGTTTCTGGATTTTCATTACGAGTCCTACATAGGACGCGTAAACAACTACTCCTCTGCCCTCCAAGACTCCGTTAAAGAGAAGAACACAGGCAGACAATGGCATCGCTTGTGCTAAAAGCCCATGACACCAAACCTCGATTTAATACCTGACCTCACTGCAGCTTAAGCCTCTCCCAGGGCTGGCATTTTAAACAAATCAGTCTGGAATTTTCTGACCCACACCAGTGAGGTGGCCTGCCTGGTGAGACCCCCGGCCTTCCCCTAAGGAAAGGCGGTCTTGCCTGAAATAATCCGCTCCTAACTTCTTCATCCCACCCTCTCTGCCTGTAAAAACCTTCCATCTTGTACAACCGCCAGAGTGTCCTTCTAGTCACTAGACGGGATGCTGCCCAATTCATGAATCACTTAATAAAGTCAATTAGATCTTCAAATTTACTGGGTTGAATTTTATCTGAATGACTCCCATTAAGAAACCCAGGCTCCATAAGTGTGCATGCCCTCAGACTTCTGCCACTGTCCTCACACGGATATAGCTGGCTTTGTCCCCGGTATGACCGCGGACTGCCTCCTCCGCCACGGGCCTGGTCCGTCCCCCGGTTTGTCCCTCTCTTGCCCTCCTCTCCCCCACTTTGCAACAGTATTACATTGGTCATTTCTTCTTTCTCCTGAATCTTTCGCAGCTCCCTCTCTTAATCCTTCCCCAGTCAGTAAATAAGTCTGTTATCTAAGAAAAAAAAAAAAAATGGGTATAGGGGAGATAAATGGTAATGGAAAAAATACAATTAAAAAATGTAAAATTTGAAACTTCTTAACATTTTTTTAAAAAATAAAAGGAATTCTTGATTCCTATCTCTCCTCCCCCTCACACCCAGATTCCTCCAAAGAGCAGTCTACTCGCCAGTCTTGCCTCTCCCGCATCCCGGGACTCCTTCAGCTACTCTCACCACTCTCCTGAAACCTCTCTGCTTAAGGTCACCAATAAGCTAGCGCAGGGGTTCAGAGCACATTACCCCAACATGTGCCTGTGTGGTGCACAGATTGTCCTGAGCTAAATGCAACCAGGAGCCTGTGGACTCAAGAGAAACTTCTGCCCTCCCCCACTCGACTACCTAGAATATGAATTAGGGGCCGTACCCATAATTAAAGATTATCAGTGATGATCTTTTTTCTTTTTTCGACCTATCTATAGGGCAGGGCAAACTTCAGTTCACTGAACATCTGCTCTTACCGTCCCGCAATAACCTTCTGCGCATGTATGTGTGTATGCGCGTATATATAATTTTCCCTTTTGACACTGAACCTCTCATACATGTGGGGCCTCTGACTCTCTCATGTATGTGGGGTTCCCATACATATGTATGTAATTAAATTTGGTCATTTTCTCTCGTTAATCTGCCTCACATCTATTTAGTAAACCAGCTGAAAGAACCCTGAGGATACAGGAAAATGTCTTCCTCCCCCACACTGGCGTTAAAAGAGGAAACCACAGGCCCAAAATGGCATCACTTGTGCTAAAAGCCCATGACACCGAACCCAGATTTAATACCTGACCTCACTGCAGTTTAAGCCTCTCCCAGGAGTGGCATTTTAAACAAATCAGTTTGGAATTTCCTGACCCACACTGGTGAGTTAATCTGCCCGTTAAGACCCCCTGCCTTCCCCTAAGGAAAGGTGTCCTTGCCTGAAATAATCTGCTCTTAACTTCTTGGTCCGTCCTCTCTCTGCCTGTAAAAACCTTCCATCTTGTACAACCCCCAGAGCACCCTTCTAGTCGCTAGATGGGACGCTGCCCAATTCATGAATCTCTTTAAAAAGCCAATCAGGTCTTCAAATTTACTCAGTTGAATTCTGTTTTTTAACACTAGCAATGAAAATCCAATAGTAAATATTCTGTCCTTGTAATAGTTGGCCTTTCAGTGGCCTCTGTCATTATTAAATGCTGCCTCCTTTCCAACAATTGCCAAAACACAGGGTTCTCTGTCTCTTCTCTGCCCAACCCTGCTATGTCTCCCCACCTGACTACGAACCTCATCTCCTGCCTAACATCTGGCTCCCCTCCTCCACCCAGGGCTCTTCCCACTCTTGCTCTCCTGTACCAACCATCCTCTCTATGTCAACTATCCCCAAATCTCTCTCTCTGCAGAATTTCAGGGCCATGTAGCCCAAAGCCTGCCGGGCCCCTCCACTTGAAAAAAAACCCTCAATATTCCCAGAGCTGAACTCATTATCTTTCCAACTGTACCCCTGTTTCACCTTTCTGGATGTCTCCCTCAGTTAATGGCACCATGCAATGTCCTTCAGTGAGAAACTCCCCACATCCAATCAACGGCAAAAACCTATGGTTTTACCTCCTAAATGTCTCCCTTCCATCCTCACTGCTCTAGTGAGGCAGCATCTCTCCTCAGAACACTTCCTACTCTTCCTATGGGATGTTCCTACTTCCAGTCCATTATTACTCTATCCTCCACACGGAAGCTAACATGTTTTGTCTAAATGAAAACACAGTGCCTTGACACGCTCCATGCCCTGCTGAAAACTCTCCAGTGGCTTCCAGAATCCTTTAGGCCAAAAACCTAAGCTCCTTAGTGTGGTATACAGAGCCCTGAACTCCTCTACTCCCCTTCTTTCCACTTTCCTTCCAGCAGCCCGAAACCGCTGCCTAGTCCACAGAGCCCATCACCAAGTTTCATCCTTCTGGGCCTCTGCGTGTGCCGTGAAGGGGCCAGAATGCCCCATCCCTTTTCTCCTTCTCTGCTATCGGCCCTCAAAACCCTGCCCTCTCCCTATATGAGGCTTTTCCTGACTCTGCTGCCACTGTCAAATCCCCCCGACGTTCTAATACTTTTGTAGCATTTATAGCCTTCTGTTGCACATATCGTACTGAAGTTCACTGACGTCCTCTTCATCTCTTATGTCAAAGTGAGTACTCTGTGGGCTCGTTATGTCTCCAGTGCTTGGCACAATGATTAGCACTTAGAAGATGCTTAATAAAAGCACGTTGAACAGAGTGGGTGCCTGTAAGAAACATTCGTTTCCGAAGGACCATGGAGGTGGGAACACTAGGGAACTCTTGGGCGTTCACCCGTAGGGTCCTGAGTCTCTGGCGGTGTCCACAGGGACTGAAGGAATGCCTCTGGGGGACTCAGGATCTGCATGAGGTGCGCTGGGCTTTCCCATAGCCCTGCAGTTGTTTCTTATTTTTACCCCAGTCCACTGTGGGAGAGGAGGGTTTCAGGAAGTCTGGCCAAGAAAGGTGTAATTAATAAAAGTGGTGACTTAGGACCAGGTGTTGAGAAAGGCCTGTTTTCAGGCAGAGATTCCACATGATAAGGGTGAGCTGTAAGGATCAGGACAGGCAGAGCAGAGAGCGCACAACTCCCACATTTAGAAAGTTCTTTGTTCTCGACATCACACGGTAAATATCAGGGAGGAGACCTAGCCTCACTGAGGGAGGCTGGATAAGGCTGGGTTTCATGCAGGAAGGGGTAGCCGCTTTACATCAGGGCATTTAAAGGCTCTGGCTCCGAATCACACGCTGCCTGCTATCTTAGTGTATCATTTGCAAAAACACATTAGATACTTACAGATGACCCTGCAGATAGGTCCCACCCTGTACCTGGTGCCGTGCAGGCTTGTCAGAGATTGGGCAGCCCTTTGGGCCACTTCATTCTAGAATGAGAGAACCAAGGAAAGGTGAATGGATAACACTCATCTCTTGGCAGGACAGATGCCAAAGAGCAGAATGGAAAATGGGACAGTCTGGTTAATGGACTCTCTGATTAATTGAGGAATAAGCACAACGTCCTTTTTGTTTCAACCGTTTTCGCTGCAAAGCAAGTACAGCTCACTTTTGTTGGCTTTTAAAATACAACATGAAGACCTTCATTGTTTATTTGATCATCCGCATATATGCATTACTAATGGCCAGGGTTATTATTTTGCCACAGATTCTTCTTGTTCGGGGCAGCGAATGGAAATAGGGTGGGAGTAAGGGGCTCCATGGAATGTGTACTGACCCCCGGATTTACCCAGAAAGGTGATTTTTCTTTTTTGCTAGATCCTTACATTGGCTCATTTCCCTATGATTGTCTCTTTTTCCAAGAAGTGGAGTTCAGCAAAATATTTTCCATTATTTGAGGGTTCCAATTTTGACTGATTGAGGCTTTACTATCCTTGCTAGGGATAAATGTCAGGTCTTAAACTTGGGTCCAGGAAAACAACTATACAATTACCAGATGGGGGAACCTGGCTCGGCAGAACCCTCTGAGAGCCTGGGGGTTTCAGTTGTCAATAAAGCCCAACATGAGTCAGCGGCCCAGTGCTACTGCCAATAAACTGACCCTCAACTGCATTCAGCAGGAGTGCACCGTCCGACTGCGGGGAGTTACGGTCTTACTCTGCTGTGCTGGTTAACCCTCCACGTGCGTTTCACATTCACTTCCGGGAGCTACTCTTGAAGGACACAGACAAACCAAAGCATGTTTGGAAAACAGCAACCTGAATGTTGTGGAAACTTGGGATCCTATTATGAGGGCCTGACAGAACTGGCGGTATTTACAATAGTAGAGATAAGGAAAAACCTAGAGAAGCAGGTCACTGGTCTTTTCGCCTCGCAAAGAGAAGTAAACTTGCTTCATGGAGCCAGACGATAAATCGGGGCTGACAGGTGAAAACCATAAGGAGTTAGTTTGGCTCTCTCTATATAGGGAAGAACGCAAACAATCAAATATGCCCCAACATGGAATAGGTTCCTTAAAGCCAGGAAACCATCCAATCACAGGATGAATAACTATCTGGCAGGGATTCGAGCACCAGGTGTGGATAATTTAAGGTGATCTAGATCTGCTAGAAGTCCCTTTTAGGTTCTTTTCAACCCCAACATTCTTTTCCCCCTGATTCGCCCTTGAGTCATACTACACACCATCAAAACCCCGAAAACTGCCCTACAGTGCTAAAATCCAACTGATGAGATGAAAGATACACCTGAATTGGAATAATCTATTCCATTTCTGCCAGGAGCCGTTGACAATAATCTATCTGAAAGTAAATTAACCAAAAGGTCGCATCTCAGGGCTCAGCTCTAGTACACAGGTTTCAAAACTTAAGCCTAAAAGCCAAATTGGGAATATTAGCACATGCTCTTCAGCTGGGGATAGTTGTTGCTCATTTATAAACAGCCGCCTGAGATGCCGCCATCTGACTTAAGGCTGCCACCACTTTGCTTATTCCTCAAACAGGCAAGACAATGGGAGATATCAAAGTTAGAGAAGTGAGTGTTTTACACCCATCGCCAAACACCACGGCACCATGATGCAGGTCACAGAGCAGACGGCAGCAGGAAGATGCTAGGCAAGGAGCTGTAAGTCAGCACAGGGCATCTGACACTAGATCCAAGAGCCTCGGGTCCAAATCCAAGTGGATATTTCCTAAGCAACAGTAAGCACATCCTGGGAACTTATGTTCAAATCAGGGTCCTGCTCATCTAGATTAAGGCAATAATAATTCTGTGAATTCCATTTCCTAAGGAAACTTAATTTAGGAAAGTCCACACCACAATCTTCTCAGTGGTTGGACATATTATGCCTCATTCATCTTGATAACCTATCCCTAATGCACTCCCATCTCAGTACCTAACTTTATGACTGAAACTTATTTGTCCACACAATGGATATTTGTGGCTGAGCAGAAATGAAGTTTCAGAAACTCACCAGCTCATCAAAGTTATTTAACTTGCTGCATTTATACCCATAGGGGAACATCAGCAGCTGGGAATAGCTGTGGAGGGTAATGAAGGCCTTGACTTTTCCATGACTCTTGATGAAGTCCACTATGGATTTCACTTCAACTTCAGAGTTGGCACTGGGTCCATGGTATGAATCAGAGCAAGGATTCTTGCTAGCTCCAGGTCCTGGTGGGATGCAGAAGAAGCCCAAAGAGAATAGTGAGATTTAAGAAGACACTGTATGAAGGCAGTTACCACGCATCACTAAGTTCCTCCTCTGGAAATCAGAGCAAGAATGTCACAGCCAGGAAGCTGAACTGAAATGATTCTGGACATCCTTTAAAATACGGGACTTCTATATGGCAGAAAGAGCTATCAAATTAGATCATCTCCTCTCTGTGGGAGTTATTGGAAGAAAAGCTAGACTTAATCTCATAGATGAAATTCCTGCATTGGGTGGGAGTTAAGCAAGTTCATTTTCCAGGATCTCTTCCAATTCTTCGAGTCCGAGAGCAGCAGATTCTATGCATCTGCACTTCTAAGTCACAAAGCCACAAATGCAGGGAAACTCTGACACCCCTTCTGCAGCGAGGAAATCACAACTACATCTGACAACAAGGCCACCTTTGGCCTTGATTTTCTCAGCAACTAGAATTACTCATAACCACTGATGCTGGTCCACTGTGACCTCGCCAGGGCTAAGAACCGTAGAGAAACTCTGGTCAGCTGGGTAGGGTCTGGGACTTCCGAGGGTCTCTAAGGATAAGTATGCCTGCCAGCCTTATTTTAGGATTACTTTATAAGGACAACGTTATTTTGGATCTGACGCTTTGACTTTTTTTCTCCTACCGCCCCCACCCCCGGAAGGAAAAAAAAAAAACCTATTGTAAAATCGATAAAATCGATGAATGAAGAAGTTGCCACTCATCCGTATCCTGTCGTAAGTCCCTAGTGTGTTCTTTCTTGGTTCAGTGAAATCTCATTAATTTATTTGTCTTACAAATATTTAGCGATTGCCTTCTGTGTTCCAGACACTGTGCTAGGTGTTAGGAGAAACTGCAGCGGAAGAGACAGTTTCTCACCTCACTGTTATCGTACCTTATAAGGAAAAGCCAAACAAATTTCAATTCTGTGATTAGAGAGATAGAAGGAGTTTTAACTGATGCCTGAAAGCGTAAAGGGGTGCCCGGACCAGACTGCCACAGAACTCCGAGAAATTACAGCTGCAAGTCGACAAAGCCAGGGCGGCAAGCTAATATTTTCTCTTTTGAATCTATTTTGAAAATCAATTTCTTAATCCTATTTGTACTTTAGTTTTCTTTCTCGAAGCATCCATAGATGATGTAATGCTTCTCCTCCGAATAGATGCTAACCCCCCCTAGTGGTTGGTTCGGGGCTTCCGGAGGCCTCCCTCCATTGCGCAATGTCTTGCTGTGAGAGCTCAGAAGCCGAGCCGGGCTGCTGCTTGTGGGAAAACCGAGATGTGAGACAAAATATATTAAATGCTGCTCAGAGCTCTGTGACAGCACTGCGCGCCTGTGAAGGGAATTCAGTTAAGTGTTTTTCAAATAGGTTTTTAAATGGCTTGAATCCTGAATGGGCTTTGCAGGCTGACAGCCCTGCAGAGCCATGCAAAACAGCTAGCTGGCCAGACAATGTCCGACCATCCCTGACCATCCCTGCGCTCACCTCCAAAACCTGCGTCCCAGTTCCGGTTAGGGTCAACGCCAACACAGCGGCTTCCAGACACTTTGGACCGGGTCTTTCGCCACATACGATTCTTTAAATCCAACCAAAAGAGAAGGGGTGGGGCGGGGAGGGGAGGGAGACGGTCAATCAGCCTGATGAGAAGGTCTCTTTAGAATTGTGTTAATTTCCCTCCATCCCTCCCGGAAGGCCCCTTTGGAACTGCACGATTTTCCCTTTCCTACAGAGGTGTGGAATAGTCCTCACACAGAGTTCCGCTTGGAGCTGCTAAGCTGTCTCACACACAGAGAAGTAGATATTCTCCTATCTCCTCAAATGAGTACCTGCCAAACCATGTTCCCTAGAACGCCAGTTCTATTCAATGTTAACAACAAAAACCACAACAACAAAAACAAAAAAGGTGGGGAGGGAGCAAGGGTTTTGTGATAGAATATTTTGGGAAAATATAGAGCTCAATGGGTTGATTTACTTTAGAACTTCAAAGGGTTTTGTTGTTGTTTTTTTTTAATGCTCTGATATTTTTTATGAAACTCCAAGAGAGAAAGATACAGTGGACGATATTTCCCAAACTTGAGTGTGGAACATTTATTCATAGGGTATCTCATAAGATGAGTACTAGTATTTGTACGAGTTCCTTTGAAACACATTGAAAAACGCTATTGTAGTCAGATCTCTCCAAAAATAAACTTGAAGCTCTCACTCATTTTGAACATACGTGGGGTCATGGTTGCCACAATGGTGTTTTGTAATGAGATTTTTAAAGGGGAAAAAAAAAAAAAGAACTACATAACTCCTTTTAGTAATACTCCAGAGGATTATTTCTACAGATTTTAAGCAAAATGTTAGATGTATTGTACTGCCTACCTAAATCCCACTGCAAATCTAATTGTCAGCAGGTAACATCCGCCTCCTCTTTTCTATCAATCCTACCACAAAAACACAGAGATAATTGGAACAAATCTCCTAGGTGACTCACGGCGAACACTGAACTCTAACGGCCCAGCCTAACAGCTGAAATAAGGCTCTGACGTGACGGAGGTAATATGTGAAGACATCGTGTGCTGGGATAAGTGATTATAAATTCCACCGCACGCCTCCATTCAGGGCCACTACTGAGAGATTAAGCCTTCTTTTTAGGGTAAATCAAGGACAGAAAGATTACTTTTATTTTGTTTTCAAAGTTCCTACTCAACTGCTTAGATTCTTGTTTTAAGACAAAAAGAAAAAGTCCAGGCTTACTTTGGTTTGAGAGAACACGTATCCATCGGGGTTTGTGACTGGCAGCAGGAAGATATCCATTGTGTCCAAAATGGAAGTGATGGCTGGATCATTTCCATAATCGGAGGCAATCTGAGCAGCGACAACAACATACGTGTCAAGCTCATACTTCCCTTTCGCCGGGGCATACACGATGGAATATTAAGGCAAAGTGTTTTTTCCAAACATGAACTAGGTATCACTGCTAGTCAATGAAAGTCTTCCAGGACTTCATTTAATCTCCTGCAGTGTTAATGTGTTTCATATGCCAGTGTCTATACTTTTATTTCTGGTTTGAATCATTTACTTATATTAAATAAAAATCAGATATTACTTATCCATTTTCTCTCAAAAGCAGGAGAACGCTCCCTATGAATTCTGGTGAGGCATTTTGCAATGGTAGGCAATGGTGTATGCGGCTTATAGGGATCTATGAACCAAAGAAATTTTTGCGGTTTTTCTTAATCACCACACAGGGTAGCTTTCCTAAAGAACTCCTGACCAACATCAGATAACTTAAATATGCGGAGACTTTTCTACAGATACAGAGAAACGGTTAAATTCCATTTGGGGAATTAAATTTCTACTTGCAATCAATTGCAGTAGAGTTGAAGTTTCTGCTGGATTAAAATTTACTCATTTCCTGTGCTCAGTCATCCTAAAGCATTATTATTCAACTGTTAAATATCCATTTCATAATACCCTAAAGGTAACCGCATTTTAATTGAAGGGAAAAATGTATCAGTCAGTATGCACGTGGTTGCACATGCTTGAATGATCTGATGTGGATTGATTTCCTTTGCTCATGAATTAACATTCTGATTTATAGCGTGTCATTTTTGAATTACTTAAGAAATACCAGACGAGGTCATACCCAGCCTGGTGTCCTGACTCTAATTCCAATGAACATGTGGAAGAGAGGTATTGCTACACCCTGACTTCAAAATCAGATTTGGAAAATTTTCAGAACCACCAAAAAACCTTAATAATTCCACTTTGGATCTCTAGGTCAAAGTAAACTCTTCTAGCACCTGTTTATATTTTCCATCTTGAGTCCCTTCCGTGATTTTATAGATTTTTAGCACATTGTGCCTCAGCCCTGGGAATTCAGGGCAGCAAAGCAATTTTTCTCTTGTCTGTTCTTATGCTGAAATCTGACTCCCGGGGGTCCCTCTTTGCTACCCTTTCAATCTCTTCTAGCTCGCTGTGTCTTTTACAGGCACATGGTGGCCCGCCTGAGGGACAGTGCCAGGGTACTGGCTGGGGCAGCACCAAAAAAGGGAGAGTGAGTCTGTTGCCGCCTGTATAGCAAGAGAAGCTACTGGGCTGAGAGTGAGAGCCGTTAGGGCCACAGGGACAGTTGCATGGTTAGGTAGGATGTGATCCCAGAAAGACAAAATAAACAAGGAATTTTAGGCAAAATGACCTTATTTGCTGTCCACACTGCAGTAGCTTGCGTAACCCACTCTCGAGCATGGATCCCCGCGTCTAGCCAAATGGCCGGCTTGTCTCCTCCGGTACTGAACTGCAAAAGAAGCGTGGAAATGTGAACGCTCAGCCTCTGCGGGCCCCCAGTCCCTTCCCTTTGACCCAGGGCCTTGTCTGTCCATCTTTCTGTACTTGATGTGACGGAGTGAGAGGAGGAGGTGTAGACAGTGAAGCACCTAATTAGCCCTTCTCGCTTCACGTGATTATTTTGGTCCCCTTCCTTCAATGTAAGCTTAAGTGCAGGATAATGAGAGCACAGGCTTTTCCTTTATTCGTGTTTGTAAACAAATCATCGCAGATAATGTAACGACATGGAAACACGCTCACTGTATGTTGTAAATTTTTAAAAACAGGTAATAGAATAGTATGATGCCATTTTTAATTTTTAAAAAATGCTAGTGTTATGTATCTATGTATGTGTCCACACACAAACATATGAGTAAAAGGTACAGGGAGAGAAAAAAGAGAAAGAAATATATATACAGCAACATGTTACTAGCTGTCATTCCATAGTTGTGGGATTAGGAACATGGGGATGTTTTTCTTTTTCTTTTGTCTTTTGTGTTTGTTTCTCTATTTTCCAATGTTATGCAATGATTGTGTTATTTTTGTAATAAAAATGCTCATGATAACCTTTTGAGCCCTTCATAAAAACAGGATGGTAGGCTCCGGGTGTGCTTTCCAGAGTTGAAATTTTATGATCTAAGTTAGTTTTATGTGGAGCAGTGGCTTTGCCAACTGGATCAGTAAATGGGGGGAAAAGATTATTTTTGCATCATCAACTTCCATCCCTGTGCAGCACTCTAAACATAGGAGATAAGGTAAATGAGAAATGCAAATCCTTGCTAAAAATGACGTTTCACAGGTTTTGAGAGTTTTCGTTCAAAATGTTCTGTGCCTTTTCCTCCAGAGAGTTCAAATGTAAAAAGCAGGGAACTTTCAAAAACACATAACATTCTCAACCACAAACCACCCTGGAGAAGGAAAGGCCAGGAAAATCCAAGGGGGGGAGAGAGGGGGTGAATCTGCGGTTTCCTGACCCAGCTGCAGGAGAAACAGGCAAGAGGAAATTTTTAAAAGAAGGTAGTGAATGTTAGCAAATGTGGCCCAGTGTCAAAAAAGTAGGCAAACCACTCCTCTCAGGCCTGTTTGGAGAAAAACATTCTGGAGAAATCCATCTGTCCTGAGTCCGTTGGTTCTCAGCCATAACGTTTCCAAATTTAGCAGGGAGTTGTGACATTCTTTTTCTTTTTCTTTTTTTTTCCCCCCCTTAACAAACTCTTTCTAGGAAATCTTTCACTCTTTTTCGGGGCAAGGTGAAAAAACTTGAAATTTCTGTTAGAGGTTACAGGTTGAAATACCTAAAAAATGCCCTGTTTGTGAGCATTTCGGTTTCCGATTTAGTTGCCTGTCACCTTTTCGCACACTGCGGGAACTCCTTTTTTTTAAATACGGGGATTCTTCTTTTTCTAAATGTGGCTCTGGCTTTGGCGCTTTTTTTTTTTTTTTTAAATCTCTGGGTCGGGGTGGGGGGGAGGCTTTTTGTTTTTGTTTTCGTTTTTTTAAAGAAAGAGGAAAGAAAAGGGGGGTGGGGGGAAGCACGGGACTACTAGCTTGATTAATTACAGAATGCCTCACCTACTCCCGCCAGCCCGCCGCGCGCCCCGCACCACCTCCCGCACCGCCTCCCCTCCCTCTGGGCCTATTAGCGCCTTACTCTCTGCTTCCCTGCGAGTGAATCTACCAAGAAGAGAGCTTCAATTCACTCCTGCAGACCTGCGTCAGTTGACACAGAAAAGAGAAAGAGAAAAAAAAAGGGAGGGGGCGCGGGTAGTGGAGCGGCGGATACCCCAAACCAGCAAGGACCGGTTGGAGGTGGGGGGCACCGCTCTGCAGCCGGAGCCGGGAGCGACAGCCCGCCTGAGGGCTGCATGGTTCTGGAAGCATGCACCTGTGTACCTTGAGCACGTTCATGGGCCGTTTTTCGAAAGAGTAGCCAATATTCACTTTGCTCACTAGACCGGGGTACTCAGCCACGAGGTCGTCCATTTTTTGGTAAATCTGCAATGTTTAAGATGCATAAATAGACATTTGCAAAGGAACAATCTGATGCACCCATCAGCGCTGTTTCTCTCTCCTCTTTCGTTCCCTCGGGACACACTGGAGAGGGCCGTGCCGGAGCGGGGACGTGCGGCTCAGAGCCGAGAGGCGGCGAGTTACTGGGCATCGGCCGGGGCTGCAGCCCGGGAAGCCATTTTGCGGCTGCGGAGCCGCCTCTTTCCAGTTTTGTGCTGGAAACAAAATGGCACTTTCCTGGCTTGCCTGTGGCTTTCCTCCGCCCAGTTCTGGAGTGCAACTGCTCCGGTCAGAAAGCTTCTCGCCCTCGCTAGCCGAGGAACACAAATGGCGGCGGCACCAAAAAAAAAATTTAAAAAAAGTGGATTTAGAGGCGAGGCCAGCATGACAAAAGGCAGCGGGGCTGGTGCTGGCCGGGGCGGCAGGGTGCCCGCCTCGGAGGCACTTGTCACCAGCTACATCGCCTCCTGTTTGCGAAGTTGATTGAAATTCTGTGCAGCGGGGGCACCGGGGCTGCGTCCATTGCTGGGATTGAGACATGTCTGGGCGTGTCTGGAGAGTGAACAGCATGAAAACAGCTTCTCCAGCTGTTGCCAGCGCTTGCTCTGCGTGGGACACGCGCCAATTTGTGAGCCCGCAAAAGAGAGACTGTCGCTCCCTTTTCTGCCTCGCTGCATCGATCCGCAAGCCCTTATCTGAAATCCTTAGGGGCCGTGCACATTTTTCAAATTAGGAGGGTTTGGCGGGGTGCAGGGGAAAGATTTTAGGAAGGTAGGGAGCCTGCACCGTATGCTACACATGCGGCATCGCTCCGTATTTAAATACATTGACATTTCTGACAGTGACACAAATGAGTAGCAAGTCAGGGCAGATTTTGCGCCGCCGCTCACCAGTGTGAGTTTAGGTCAGGCGGTGCCACCAAATACATGAGAGAGAGGGGACTTCGTTTTCAGAGCTTTTTGCATTTTATGATTCCTGGTTTGGGGAATCAGTACCTACCCTATACCTCCTCCTGGCCCTTTCGTACTCCCCCACCTCCCGCCTTAAGCCCCCAGTCCCCGTCTCCTTATCCCCCTCCCCTCCATCCCTCACCCCCAAATCAGTTAGTGCAAATAGACCCGCCCCTGTGGGCCGAAGAAAAGTTCTGTGCAGCCTTGTCCGGGTGCCCAGGTGTCAGTGTGTGACTCAGGTGGAGGGAGGGGGTGTTATCACCCCAGCAAAACGCAGGAAAGACAGCAGGGACGTTGCTACGGGGCGGTGTGGGGGTTTGGGGCAGGTTGGGAGACCAGGCCCTTGGCTGGAAGTCAGAGGTGTCAAGGTGTCCCCTGATTCTCTCATCAATGACAGCATGAAACACAGCTCTCAAACGGCTTTGGAAGCAGCACCAGCCAGAAATCAGCAAGGGGACCTTGAGCAAAGAGCATGATCGATCTTGGGAGGCTGTTTGTATGCTCACTTCAGACACTTCTGGATGCTTCGAAAATAATGGGATGGCTGCTGGGATGGGCAGGTGGCTTTGGGTCCTGCCTTAAGGCAGTGACACTTAATACTGGCTGTGAAATCCTCAGGAAACTTAGAGAAGTTAGGAAATAATAATTTCCATTAAATCACCAAGTAGAAGTATGGGTTTTGTCATCAGAGGAGAGAATGGCCCATTTCTCAGATGTTCATTTTGCAACACCTACCTCTTCCAAGGTATGATAAGCCTCAAAGTTGAAGTTACCATTCCGTTCCCTTCTCTGATTAAATAACATTTCTTCATTCTCTTTGTCCACCAGAACCTAAGATAAAGCAGTCACACCTATGATTAGCTTATAGCAATGTATTTACATCTGTTTGATACAATTGTGAAGGAAATGGTGACCCTCGGGTCCCTGGTCTCAAGCAGCCCTTTCCCTGTCCTATAGGCTTTAGGGTCATGCCTTTGCCTTATTCTGATAGCACCCCGAAAGAGGATGGGGCATGAATGGGGCTTTCTGGCAGCCAGATGCCGCAAATATAGGATGAGAGCCAGTCCCGTGGTTGTCTTAGGGCTCATCCTACCTCTGTGGGAACCCAGGGTGTAATAGATGGAGATGTGAACAAAACCAGTTCCATCTCTGTGTCCCAGATTTCATTTCATTTCTTAAGTTTCATGCTGTGACCTTTGACCAACTTCACAGTCCTTAGCAAGTATATCAAAGCTTTCTAGTTGATGATTATCTGTGCTCCTTAAAATGTAGCCATGAATATTTTTGTTGGCAACATCCAGAATGGCATGACAACCGAGATCAATATCGAACTTTATTGACATTAAAGTTACCTTTCCTTTAGCTAATAGTATCGATTATAAGCAGTTCTCTGTCACGGCGATTTTCAGCCTTTTTCATCTCATGGCACACATAAACTACTAAAATTCTGCAGCACACCAAAAACATTTTTTTCTGCCAGTGTGACCAAAAAAATAGCTATAATTTTAATTCATCCACACCGGATGGCTATTGTTGTGTTGACTGTTGTCATTTTTTCTGTTTGACAACCTAAGGCAGAAGAAGTCAGTGCCCCTGACTAAGTAGTCAACTATTGCATGTTTTAAAAACTCTGGCGGCACACCGGTTGAAAATCACTGATCACAAACCACCAGGAGGTGTGGCCCCTGGACCTACAGCATTCTTTGTCCCCTTGTCCTGTCAATCATTAGTACACCCAAAAAGTAAATAAATAAGTACAGTAACAAGGGTCTGGTAGCAGAGAATAAATTGCACAAAACTGCTGGAACATCTTTGCTCTGGCCCGATCTTCCTGGGAGTAAATTGCCCTATAATAAATTCTTTTATTGTCCATTGAGTTGACTGCTTCACCTTTGCTCAGAAAATCCCTTCTCATATGGTGGCCAATACACTTATACCCATGGTCAGACACAACGCCTAAGGTAACCTCCAATTAAAAACTAAATGAATAAAATCTTGCTTTTATCTACTTTAACTAATACCCATCAGTTTACCTTTTACATTTCATCCTGGAGACTCTCTTTTGCCCTTTCCCTTAAATTTTTTATTACCATACCCCGTTTGCGCTAAATGCAGAAGAGAGAGGGACAGTTTCTCTCTACCCACTCTGCAGAGGCGGCCCAGACTGCAGAAGGCCCTGGTGGCACCCACAGGTCCCTTCCCTGGCAGAGGGTCCCCAAGGATAAAGGAGGATGGTCCTCAGTTCAAGTGGACCAGCAAGTCTCTGGAACGATGCTCTGTGAGGTAATTACCTGAACATTTTCGATCATGATGGAATACGCAATGTCCTGGGACTCCAAGAACACCTTGACTGCCTGGACGTTGACAAAGGGAACTCGGACATGGACTGTCTCCCCTGGTGTGGTGGGTGGTTTCCAGAAATCAAGCTGAAAGGGATAAAAGGCCAAGGCAATGAGTGGGTCGTGTCAGAGAAATGGACAGCTCAGCGCTGATAGATTTCAAGAAGTCAATTCATATCTATTTTATCTCACTCCCACAGACTCGAATCATTGTGGAATCGCTGTGATTTGGCAAGAAGAGTTTTTAAATAGTCAAGCATGGGCATATGTGTTATAACCACCCCCCACAGTTAGCTATTAAAACAGGCAGAAGGAACAGATTATTTAAAACTGTGGCAGTTGTGTTTTTTTTTTTAACAGTTGACATTCAAGTGATCTAATTCATTGTATAACAATGTTATACTATAAATTATTTTAGGAAGGAAATAATACGTTAAAAATGTTCAGGGTTTTTACAAAGTAACTTCAATCTCTTTTTTCATTCTTACAAGAAACCTATGAGATAGAAGAATGATTTATTTATTCTCATTACACTACATGGGAAAACGAGACACAGGAAACGTAGGTGACTTGCCCCATGTCACCTAATTGGGAAAAGATCCCAGGTTTTCTGTCTCCCAGCTTCATGAGTTAGCATTCCACACACCATCAGAAAAGATGGGATTGAGTCCAAAGCAAAAGATTTCAGTCATCGCGTCTAACTGTGGAGTAGTCACTCCGGGAAACCGAAATCCCCTCTGGGACAGATACCTGAAGATCTTCTTCAGCCTCCAATTCCGCCAGATCTTTTATTTGGTCTTCATTCCTTGGTATGATCTCAAGAACTTGATCTCTAAAGAATATTAACCACAGGCATGACCTTAAAAAGCAAAACCTAGACACTGTTTCCTGTTGCTTTCTGCCCGTTGGTCTCCACATGCCAGGGGGTTAATGCAGCCATCAATAATCTCTCTGACAATCAAGAAACTAATAAATAATATACTGACCCACATCCTCGGAATGAGCAGTTGATAGAATGGCTTTACTTCCCCCAAGGGTATGTTATCTAAATAATAATTAAGAGGTATACCTGCTCCTAGCAGGAAGCTTGACATTAAAGTTACCTTTCCTTTAGCTAATGATTATTCTCAAATAACACCTGCTGCTCATTAAAGACCTGGCTTCTAAAACTTGTCTGTTCCTGTTTTTCAGAAATAAGGTGTTGGTTTTTTTTTTTTTAAGTAGAATAATTAGTTTGGTGCTTATAAGAGGAATTGAAGTCACATCTGGAGAGACCTAGAATGGGGGGGGGGGCAGGTTGGGTTTCTGCTTGTTTGTTTGTTTGTTTTGCTGTTGTTAACTGAAATGTACCAGAGGTCCATCTTCAAATGAGATTTATATAACCCCAAAGTTGGGGTATAACTAGGCACAACTGGGACCCAGAAAAATCACGATGTGCGCCTCTCTCCACACACAAACACACAAAATAACATCATGGGAAATACAGGATATAAGAGACAACTTGTCGGGAAAAAGAAGTTGCAAAACAAGCAAACACATATCCTTATTAAAAAGTTGGGTAGTAGAGCTGGCTTCTTTTAACCCTTCCTTGCTGAAAGATGTTCCTCCTCTGTCTTTTTCTCCAAGCAGGCTGACTGCCTGTGTCACTGCCTGCTCATTTGTGCAGTGGGGAAGGGATCGGCACAAAGAGCGATACAGCCATAGACAGGGATAAGAATTCAGGTCTTCTGAAACCAAATGCCATGCAATGTCCAATGAACTCAAGTGGAATCTCTGTGATAGGGTGAGATCTTCAAAGCCCTTCTGCCCTCAAGTATCCACCTGCCACAGATGGTCTGAAAATTCTTGAGTCTCATTCTTTTTGATTAATGCACAGGCTCCCAGGAGGCCTCCTTTAAAATGGAAAGGTGCTGGGAAATATTAATACATTAGGCTAACATTTCCTGGTGTGTGTACTAAGGAATAGTAGCCGTTTGAGTTGCTCAGCATTTTAAAAAATGTAAGGAAGAGTTTTATGATCAAAAATATTGGGTAGATGCAGCTAGATCTCCTCTCATAGATTTACAGTGCATGTTAATTTAGTTAAAAACAAAAGACAAAACCCTAGAAATCCTATTTAACCCTCTGATTCCCAAGTTTATTTGACCACCCACTTGAAGGGGCCAAATTTATTTGACCACTTTGTTAGTTCGCTAGAACACTCTTCAAGAAATGCTACCTAGAGCCCTTCGTAGATTCTTGGAACCAAAGTACTTTGGAGCAAAGATGAACCTTGCAAAGCCACGAGAGTTGGAGTTGGACTGAAATCTGCTGCCCTGGTCTTCCCACTTCGCGAGGTTCTACTACTTGGGTGCTACATCCGAAGATGGGGAGGACAAAGGCTGACATGGAGGAGGACGCCCCAGTAGGTAGGGAAGAGGAGGTGGGAGAATAACCCGTCACTTACAGAGGTGACACTGAAATAAATGGCCAAACAGCTTTATTTTCACTCATATCTTTCATCCCTACATCTTAATCATCAGAGGAGAAAAAGAGGAAGGACAGAGAGAAATAAGGTATACGTGTTCAGTTTTTATTTTTGCTCTTTTCTTTAAATGCCATTCCTCTCTCTCTCTCTCTCCCCCTCTCTCTCTTGTCACTCATTTCTATAAATCCCACCATCTCCTCTCCAAATCTAAGAGAACTCTCTGAAAATACTAAGCACATATACCCATGATTCTACCACAATCTGGCGAGAGACTCTGGATCAAGTAAGCAAAATTCAAACAGGCATCAGAAAACCTAACTTACCCCACAAATGTTTCTCGACAGTAGCAAAGCCCCAAAAGGGCACCAAAAAACAGGATCCACCTCATGATCAAAGGTCTTCCTAAGGTCTAGAATTCAGTGTCACTCCTCAAGTTATTTATAGGGATGGCGGCTGAGGCTGATCCGTCAGCAGCCTAAGAACTCAAGTGAATTCCCACATGGTGAAATTCCCACCTGCAGGTCAAATTCTCAAGGTTCAAACACCCACCTGTGTGATCTCACCAATCTGTACATTTTCCATTCCTATGATGAGATAACAAACTTAATGGAAAGAGCATACGAAGGGCAAATCGCATATTTCTGATTTAGAATATAAAATGCCACTAGCTCTACCCAGTGATAGGAGCCAGATTAATAGACCTTGAGGTTAAAGTCCTTTCTGGGTCTCAATAGAAAAATGAAAAAAAGGACACAACATTTATAGTAATTACTCGGGCATCCTGTCTATCACATTGCATTAGTTTGCTCATTTGTTTATTTTTACAATGTTTACCCTTAAACACTGCAATCACTGAGTCCACATCTGCGGACTCTCCCCGTAGATGTGGCCCTGTCCAGTTCTCACTCAATATTAAAACAAAACAGAAGGTCTTTTAATATTCAATTTTGAACTGTCTCTAAAGTGATCCATCTGCATTTGTATCAAACTGATGTCTTTGTTTCTGTGCTTTTTCCCAAAACGAAAATGTCTTTCTGATTATGACAATGAAATTGCTTGTACTGGAAAGTTTAAATGAAATGGAAGTATTTTACTTACCGGTAATCACCAATAATTTCTCCACCCAAAGAAAACCATTTGGTGTATATCTTTCCAAACTTCTGTTTTACAGCTTTTCCTTAACCAAAAAAAATTATATCATAGATTTTGATTTTTTTTCCTTTGAAAAAATTTTAAAAGATTTTATTTATTTATTTTTAGAGAGAGGGGAAGGGAGGGAAAAAGGAAGGGACAGAAACATCAGAGAGAGGAACATTGATCAGTTGCCTCTCGTGCGCCCCCATCTGGGGACCTGGCCTACAACCCAGGCGTGAGCCCTGACTGGGGATCGAACTAGTGAACTTTCGCTTTGCAGGATGATGCCCAACCACCAGTCAGGGCTGGAAATTCTTTTTATTGAAGGGTGCATTGTGATCTGATTTCTGTTTGTTTGTTTGTTTGTTTGTTTGTTTGTTTGTTTTCCCATCGCCATTTATCCCCCATACCCTCTTCTACCTCCACCCACCCCTCTCCCCACTACAGTCGCCACACTGTTGTCCATGTCCGTGAGTTCTCTATTTTTTCTTTTTTACTCAATCCCTCCACCCCTTGCCCCTAACCCCTAGGGCTGTCATCTGCTCTCCATCTATGAGTCTGTCTCTATTTCACTTATTCATTCAGTTTGTTCACTAGATTCCACATATAAGCGAACTCATATGGTATTTGTCTTTCTTTGACTGGCTTATTTCGCTTAACATAATGCTTTCCAGGTCCACCCATGCTGTCACAGAAGGTAAAATTTTCTTCTTTTTTATGGCCAAGCAGTATTCCATTGTGTAAATGTACCATAACTGTTTTATCCACTCATCTACTGATGGACACTTGGGCTGTTTCCATGCCTTGGAGATTGTAAATAACATTGCAGTGAACATAGGGGTGCATAGATTCTGATTTTTAAACAAATGTTTATTTAAACAAAGGTGATTTTTTTCTTGTCTATAAACATAGATCTACATTAATCTGAATTTGCTCTTCATTGCAAAAGAAGAAAATACACCTAGCTACTTTTAGGAATCATACTTTATTGCATTTTAGCCATTCACACATGTCATATTCAGCCTGGCAAGAATCAACCACAAATAGACACGAGGAAATTTTCATCTCTCCTCTGTGTGTCAAATTCTTAGTCTGCACACACTTGAAACCCCTGGTTAGAATTCTCAAGTACCTACCTGACTGGGAGAGGCAGGTATCTGGTGTTTCTGGTTTAAGAAACTCCTGGGTTAACTTGTGTTTTGCTTGTTGTTGTTGTTGTTGTTGTTTTACTGTCTTGTGTGTCCAGAAAAAAAACAGAAACCAAGAGGCTGAGTTCAAACCAAGATGTGTTTGAACTGAGTCTTAGGGTGGTTAGGATTTGCCAAGGAGAGTTTGGATTTCTAGGGGCAGGGAAACATGAGAAAGGTAGAGAACTGGGAAAACACATGGCACAGGTTGGGTTAGGGAGGAAGGGTGCCCCACTCAGGCAGACTTGACCTTGGACAGGGTGGGAAAGATAAGATATGAGGAGGCGGGGCTAGGTGGTGGAAGGCATCGCAGTCCAAGAAGAGTTCACGCCCGATGAGGGGGGAAGTGGAGAGCCTCGGGAGGTTTCTGAGCAGGAAGGTGATGATGAAGGCAGTGTTGAGAATGATGAGTCTTGCACGATGGGTACCCCAGCAGATACTCTAAGCAGAGAGCCAAGTGAGGAGATTTCTAAAGAAATCCAGACTTAAAGTGTTACCTCTGGACTAGCTTGCAGCAGAGGGAATGCATGAGATAGTCTCAAAGAGTTATTTCAGTGGAAGAGTCACAAGTCAATGGTGAGTGACTGGTGCCTGCCCGGGTATAGCAGAGGTCGGGGAAAGGTACTGACAGCCGGCAGACAGCCACCACCATGGCCACCTCTCAGCAGTTCCTCAACCAATTGTCACCTTGTGGGAAGTTCCAAAAATTCAAAGAGGAATTTTTGCTAAGAAGTACCCTGCAATGAATAGAAATTACTGTAAGTGTGAGGGACACTTTTTAGCTCTTTTCTTTCTGGAAAGGACAGTGGGGATGAGCCCTAGAGTTGCAGGGGGATCCAAGGTTAGCTTGGACCCCTCACCCCTGAGCCTAGGGCTAGTCTGAAAAAGGGAGAGGACTCCAGGGTCATGCCTGAGACGAGGAAAAAGAACCATCCCTGGAATGGATGAAAATAGTAATTAAAAAATGAACAGAAGAAGTCAGAGAGCAGAAAGCACAAGCCCCACTAGGACGCTATAGGGAAAACTCCAGAAAGCGCCGCTGCCTCTCACCGTGGTTTCTGTCAGTACAAACAGATCCTTATCAAACAGAGCTTCATCCTTCTTCTGCCCCCTCATCATTCTAGAAGCTGAATAAAATCTGTTTACGTAGCTGTATTGAGGTGTACGTGACAAACAATAAACTGCAAATATTTAAAATATGCCTTTTGGTAAGTTTTGACACATGCATGCACACCCATGAAACTATCACCGCAATCACAAATATAGGCATCACCCCCAATAAAACCTGGTTTTGAGAATCACTAAGAAAATGCCCAGCCAGAAAGAGATCACGGGAGCCCCCTTGCTTTGCAGTTGAGGAACGGAGACCCCCAGCGGGGAAGTGTCTTGCACAAAGCCCCAGGGCTGACCCACGATCGGAGCAGACACTGGGACCTCTGTCCTCGGACCCCAGATCGCTGCTCCAACACTCTGGACTGTCCAGTTATCCAAGGTAATTCTACTCAGCTCTAGGAAAAGACCATTTCAGACCAAATACTTCCTTATCAGCCTCTCCCTGTGGAAGCTTTAATTCAGAAAGAGAAAGACGATAGATCTCTTCAGAAAAGTGCTCCAATGTCATGTTGCTTCCTATTAAGGATGATGTTAGGAACATTTCTCACTTTCGCCCTTTAACCTCAGAAGGTGAGTAGCCTAACAGTAGGGAGAGTAAGACACTAAATGGAACCATTGGAGAATAGACTACAAATTAAATCCTCCAGGACAGTTACCAGACTCCAAAGCCCTTCAAAATCCAAACTCTGAAGGTCTTTGCATGTAGAAACAGTATTACTTGTACTAAAAGGGGTTCAACAGCTCTGTTAGCAAAGTATTCATGATATTTTTCAGAACATTATGGATTAGACTTCTGTGTTCTTACTAGAAAATATAAAAAGTCATGCTTTCTGAAAAAAATGTGCTCCAAATTTCAATTGACTGAACTTGAACTGAATTGTGCCTCAGAGGAAGATCATTATGTCAGAGTTACTTGATTCTCTGCCACACGTGAACAGGGCAACTCTAAAGTTTTATGGGATTGCTTTGTTTTGACAAATACACCATGGTTATGTCAGATGTTAATATTAGGGAGAGATGAATGAAAGACATACAGAAACTCCCTTGGCAACTTTTCTGTAAATCCAAGGTTATTCCAAAAATTACTCCATAATGAAAAGTTTATTAAAAAATAAAACTTTCTGGGCAGCCACACACAAGAATAATGAAAACGCAAACAATGTACAGTGGGAAATTTATTTTATTTTATTTATTTTTGCAGCCAAGAAAGTAAGGACTTGGTGCCAGGTCTGGAGTCACAGGCAGCTAATGCTTAAAGACTTGACTCAGAGCAGCGGATAGTTTGAAGGGTTAATATCTTTACTACGTAGACAGCACTTACAAAACTCTACAAGAAAATATCTTGTAAAAAATGGACAATAACAAAAATAGGCAAATCAAACACGTACACACACACATACACAAATATATGGCCAAATGTTCTAAAATGTTCAACATCAGTAACATAGTTACCGAAGCAATGCTATTTTAAAAAATGAGATGCCATGTTTTTCATCAATTCTATTTTTAATCCATATTTAATTTCCTACCCACCCGTATATGGGTACTATGATTCTTCTTTCACAGCTGAGCTCGTTGAGGTGTAGAGGTTAAGCATCTCTCCAAGGCACACAGTGAACTACCATCAGCGCTAAGACCTAACCACAGGTCACCTGTCCCCCCCAGAACCCATGCGACGTCGCTGGGCACATGACTGAACACAGAGCTGACAAAAGCACTTAGCAAATTTGTTGGGCCTTTTTATTATCATTGATGTTTGTTTGGTTGTTTTTTTATAATTTATTTTCCAATTGCAGTTGACATACAATATGATATTAGATTCAGGAGTACAACATAGTGATTAGACATTTATATACCTTATGAAGTGATCACCCCAGTAAGTCGAGCACCCAACCATCTGACACCACGCATAGTTTTTTACTGTCTTATTGACTATGCCCGTACTGGGCATCCTAGTGAGTATTTTTATAACTGGCAATTTGTACTTCTTAATCTCTTTGAACTTTTTCACCCATATCTGGGAATAAATTCAACCAAGGAGGTGAAAGGTCTGTGCTCAGAAACTATAAGACATTAAAGAAAGGAAATTAAGGCGATACAAATGAATGGAAGGATTTACCATGCTCATGGGTAGGAAGAATTAACCTCGTTAAAATGTCCATACCACCCAAAGCAATCTACAGATGCAATAGTTGTTTTAATATTATCCAGAATTGGTGAGGGTCTGGGAAAAATGAGCTCTAGTGGAAGAGTATGTGCCATTACAGACTTCCTACAGAGGGATTGGGTGATTCAAATCCCAAAACTTATAGTACGGACTTCTGCACCTACCAGTCTACTTTTAGGGATTTATCTAAGGAAATCCTCATAAACACACATAAAGATTTACCTAGAATTTATCAAGGTCTGTCTGAAAGAAGTCCAGCCATTATTAATATAATGAGAATGGTTTGCACAACATCAGTGTAACCTGGCAGCCAAGGAGAGTGGACTGGAATGCGCATGCATGATCAGCGAAGGCTTCACTGTACTAGTCAGTGGAAGTGGTACACATGTTGAGTGAGCATGTGCACTGTGTGGCCGTTGCATTCAAAATGACTGAGCGAGTAGAGCAACGAACCTTCATCGGATTTTGCATTAAGCTTGAACACTCCACAGAAACTGTTCTGATGATTCAGGAGGCCACAGCCATGAGCAACTGGTGATTGGCAGCCTCATCACGACAATGCACCCACTCCTGCATCAGTCTCATGCAGAGATTTTTGGTGAAACATCAAGTTACCCAGGTGACTCAACACCCCTACAACCTAGATTTGGTGCCCTGAAATTTCTGGCTTTTCCCAAAACTAAAATCACCTTCAAAAGGGAAGAGATTTCAGACCATTGATGAGATTCAGGAAAATACAACAGGGAAGCTGATGGCCATTGGGAGAACAGTGTGAGGTCCCAAGGTGCCTACTATGAAGGGGACTGAGGCATCATTGTCTTTTGTACAGTGTTTCTTGTGTCTTGTATCTTCTTCAATAAACGTCTCTATTTTCATAGTACATGGCTGGATATCTTCTGGACAGGCCTTGTATTGTTTAAAATGGTGAAAAATTAGAAAAATCCTAATGTCTTCTAATTGGCAACTGGTTCAATCAACCAGGGTAAATCCATATCAAAGATGAGGTGACCATTAAAAATGTTGTTATATAAGAATATTATGACTATATAAAGATACAGAAAAGTGTTTACAGACTATTATGGGTTTTTCTTTTTAAAGGCAGAAACAAAATGTTTACAAAACAAAATGTGCATTCAAAATTATTATATAGGAAGGGAATACACCAAAAGGTTAATTCAATGACTTGGTTACACAAATTGCCAAAATTTCTTTGCACTTAAGAGTAACTTTAACTTTCTCCAATTTATTTATAATTTAAATAAGAATAAAAAAAAGACCAAATCCCCTTCTGAGGTGGGAACCACAGATCTCAGCCTCTTTCTTTGCACCTAGGTCCCAATCCGGTTTGGGGGCCCTCTTCATACTTTCTAGCTTCGTGCTTTCTAGCTTGGCTTTCCCTTTGGTCTGTTAGTTCCTGGTTTGAGCTCACCCTAATACTCCATCATCCCACCAACCTGTCCTCGGGGACTCCCCAGAGCTCACCATCCTGTTTGCTCTTAGCTGCCTCCTGTCACCAGCAGACAATCACTGTGTTAACCTGTGGGACCTAGATTACATTGGGCCCCAGCCTTCTTCTTCTAAAGACAGCCTTCGCACTTGCTCGGGTCTAAAATCCATTACACAAATTCTTTTTTTATATTTGTCAGTTGGGAAGAACAAACGCTCCATAGATCATTGTTCATAACACCAAGCTGGGAAGACCTCCAGTACAATAGCTATTCGACTGTCCTTAGCTGGAAGTGAACAGAGACCCTCCCAACACCACGTGGTGAAGATCTGTGTTCTGACCCTCCTCTTTCTGTCTCACATTCCCATTTATGATCACCCCAGTTCAGGATGCGTGAAGGGATCGCACATTTCTGGAATACCTACTGTGTGACACGTAGGGCTCCAAAGATGAATAAGATTTTATCAGTCAAAGACTCAGTGTCTAGACCGGCACTGTCCAATAGACCTTTTTGTGATGATGGAAGTGTTCTATATCCACACCGTCCAATAACGCAGCCACAAGAAAGAAATGTGACTATTGACCACTTGAAATATGACTGGTATGGTTGGGGAAGTGAATTTTCAATTTCATTTTAATTAATTTAAATTTAAATTTAAAAACTGAAGAAGTGTACATTATTTCTCCCCTAAACACACTTTAGTTTTTGGTAGCACATTGTAACTTGAAAATTTAGCATCCAAATTGAGATATGCTATAAATGTAAAATGCACACCAGATTTCAAAGGCTTAGCATGAAAATTAGAATGTAAAATAGTGCATTAATAATTTTTATATTCATTACATGTCAAAATGATAGTATTGTGGATATCTGGGCTATAAAATATATTATTAAAATTAATTGCATTTGTTTCATTTTACATTTTTTAATGTACTTATCGGAATAGTCAAAATTTCACATGTGTCTTGCATTAAATTTCTATTGGCTAGCACTGATCTAGAGGGGAAAAAAGTAATGTCTAAACAGCCTTCTACCAACACATATTTAGATTCTAAGAAATATATACAAAAGTTTAATGCATAAAATTTTTATTATATTTTATTTTTAATTATATTTTGTCGATTATGCTATTACAGTTGTCCTGATTTTTCCCCTTTGCCCCCCTCCACCCAACACCTCCCACTCCCTCAGGCAATGCCCCCGCCATGTCCATGATCATGCATTTAAATTCTTTGGCTTCTCCATTTCCTATACTGTACTTTACATCCCCATGGCTATTCTGTAACTACCTATTTGTACTTCTTAATCCCCTCACCACTTCACCTATTCTCCTATACCCTCCTCCCATCTGGAAATCATCAAAACACTTTCCGTATCCATAATTCTGTCTCTGTTCTTGTTTGTTTAATTTGATTTTTAGATTCAATTGTTGATAGATACGGGTTTATTTGTTGTTGTTGTTGTTTTACCATTTTATTGTTCATAGTTTTGATCTTCTTTTTCTTAAATAAGTCCCTTTAACATTGCATATAATAATGGTTTGGTGATGATTAACTCCAGTTTTTCCTTGTCCAGGAAGTTCTTTATCTGTGCATTGATTCTAAATGACAGCTTTGCTGGGTACAGCAATCTTGGCTGTAGGTCCCTGCTTTTCATGACTTGGAATATTTCTTGCCAGTCCCTTCTAGCCTGCGAAGAACCTTTTGAGAAATCAGCTGACGGTCTTATGGGAATTCCCCTGTAGGCAACTAACTTCTTTCCTCTCACTGCTTTCAAGCTTCCCTCTTTATCTTTAAACTTTGGCATTTTAATTATGACGTGTCTTGGAGTGGGCCTCTTTGCATCCATCTAGTTTGGGACTCTCTGTGCTTCCTGTACTTGCACGTCTATTTTCTTCACCAAGTTAGGAAAGTTTTCTTCCTAGATTTCCAATTTCTTGCTCTTTCTCTTCTCCTTCTGGCACCCCTATGATGTGAAAGTTGGATGCTTTAAGTTGTCCCAGAGGCTGCTGACACTGTCCTTGTTTTCTGGGATTCTTTTTTCCTCTTGTTGTTCTAATTGGTTGTTTTTGCTTCCTTATGTTCCAAATCATTGATTTGATCCTCAGCTTTATCCAGTCTACTGTTGTTTCCATATAAATTGTTTTTTATTTCAATTGGTATACCCTTCATTTCTGACTGGATCTTTTTTATGCTGCTGAGGTCCTCACTAAGTTTCATGATCATCCTTACAACTAGTGTTTTGAACTCTGTATCTGATAGATTACTTATCTCCATTTCATTTAGCTATTTTTCTGGAGATTTGTTATGTTCTTTCATCTGGGCCATGTTTCTTTGTCTCCTCTTTTTGGCAGCCTCCCTGTGTATTTTTTTCTCTGGTTAGAGCTGCTTTGACTCCATGTCTTGATAGTGTGGTTTAATGTAGTAGGTATCCTACAGGGTCCAGTGAGTGGCACAGCATCCTCTGTCACCCAAGCTGGTTACTCAAAGTGTGCCCTTCATGGGGGCTAAGTATACCCTCTTCTTGTAGTTGAGACTTAGTTGCTGTTGGCAGACCAATGGGAAGGATTTGTCCAGGACAGTCAGCTTCAAGGACTGGCTGTGACCACTTACTACAAACCTCCGCCCTCTGTGGAGGATCAGCTGTGCAAGGGCAGCGTGGTGGTGCCCCAACATGGTCTGTACCTATCCACTTGGTGTGTGGCTCTGGGGTTTTCCTGGCGGTGCAAGCCAAGGTCAACCCTGACCTGTGTTGTGCCCGTGGCCACCCTGCCTGAGCTATAATGCAATCTGAGATGGCTGCTACTTGTGTTTGGCATGGAGAGTCCCAGGGGAAGCCAAGCTGTGAATCTAGGCTGGCTACTGCTAGTGCTGGGCCTAGGGCTCACTGAGGCCAGCTGTTGAATGCTTGAGAGGATTTAAGAAGTTGTGTGGCATGAGCCAAGACCAGCCATTCATATGGAAAAGCAGCTTGGGTGGGCCCATAAGTTGGATGGAGCAGAGTCTCTGGGGATCTCCAAGGTGGGTCACACAGTGTTGGCCAGGTTGATGGAGTCCCAGATATGGCACCAGCCTCCCGGCTCTGGGGGGAAGGGGTTGCCCAGAAAAGGGACAATGGGCTCTGTTTGCCTTGATGCCAGACACCTCTGCCACCCCCTATACACCACTGGTGCCCACCAAGCAGTCACCCTAGTACCAGAGCTCAGAGGGAGTGAGTCTGAGTAGGTGAGTCTGCATGTGGGCTCTTTAAGAGGAACTGCATGGGGCTCCAGCAGTTTCTTCCATCGACTCAATCCCGCTGGTTTTTTCTGCCAGAAGTTGTGGGGACATATCTTCCTGGCACTGGAACCCTGGGCTGGGGGGCCTGGTGTGGTTCTGAGACTCCTCCCTCCTGAGATATCCCTCCCTAATTTTTATCTACCACATGGGAGAGTGACCAGCCCCATCCACATCTGTGCCCCTCCTACCAGTCTAAATAGATGTAGTTTCTTTAATTCTGTAGTTGTCAGACTTCCATTCAACTTGATTTATGACAGTTCTGAGTGATGGTTGTTCTGCATTTTAGTTATAATTTTGATGTGATTGTGTGAAGAGGTGAGCCATGTCTGCCTATGCCACCATCTTGACCAGAAGTCCATGCATAAAATTTAAACATTATACTTACCTGAGGTAGTTAATTCTCAAGAGTTAAAATGTATCACAGAATCCCTAATTTCAACCTGCATTAAATAATAATGTTCTATTCCAATTGCAAAAGTAATTTATGCTGCTTATTAAGAATTGAAACATTATAGAAATACCTCAGAAATTCAGATATCCCTAGAGATAATTAACACTTTGAGCTACATACAAACATATTGTTTTATTGGCTATTTTATTCTTGGCTCTTTTTTTAAGTGTGAGATTATACAGCATTTTGGGGAGAGCTGAATTGTATTCTACTCTATGGTTATACTACAATTTATTTAACCAATCTCTCATTTATAGCATCCAGCTTTTACCATTTCAAAGTATATTACAAGGAACCTTTCAGCGCTACCTTTGAATACCATTCATTTTTTCTGCTTTAAAATAATTTTCTCACGGTGAAAACATTCAGACATTACTGAACACTATAACACAAAAATGTGACAGCTTCTCATACTGCCCCCCCACCCCATTCCTCTGCCCCAATCTGCACCTCTGACAATTGTAACCGGTTGGGTGAGTATTCCACCAGAATTTTTTTCTGTGTCTATATTTACCAGCTTATCTTTTTCTTTTGCAAAACTTTAGACAGATTCTTCTGTATCTATATTTACCAGATTTTCTTTTCCTTTTACAAAATTTAGACAGACTCTACATATGGTCCAAATTACTTTTTAACTTAAAAATATTATTTGGATACCTTTCCATGTCACTGCAGATAGTTAGGTTACCAATCAATGTTCATCAAGAAGAAACTAGTTCAACAAATTATGATATACAAGTATATCTATACAATGGAATACTAAGCACTCACTAAAAAGAATAGAGATAGATTTTTTTTTAAAGATTTCTATTTATTTCTTTTTAGAGGAAGGGGAAGAGAGGGAGAGAAACATCGATCTGTTTCCTCTCACACACCCCCAACCAGGGACCCAACCTGCAACCCAAGCATGTGCTCCGACTTCGAATGGAAGTGCTGACATTTCAGTTTGCAGAAAGACGCCCAACCCACTGAGCTACACCAGTTAGGGCGAGATAGATCTTTATGAACAAATATGGAATAATGTAAAAAAAAACTTTTTTTAAAAAAAGCAGGCGGTTGAATTCAGCTTTTGTAAAAAATTTAAAAAATAAAAAACTTGTACAATTATCCCTAACTATCCAAATCTATTTATTTCTAAATTCAAAGAGCAAAAGGTAAAGTCTGGGTAGTGAATCCAGATAGTGAAGGATGTTAAGGTTTTGAAATGTGTTCAGCTCCGAAGCTTCAGATAGGGAATAGCAAGATCTGGGATGAGGAGAAGTATATCTCAAAATATTTATGTGAGTCCATTCAATTCCTAGGTTTGAAAAGCAAGAGTTCAGCTTATACATGTGTTTATGCACAAAAGTGGTCCGGAAATAATACCCATTGAACTGCTATCAGCTCATCTTTAGGGTGCCATTCTCTTTCCATTTTAAGAGAGCTGTCAGTTGAAGTTCTTCCAATGCACATGGGTACTTCAACTCAGAAAACAACACAATAAAAATGTCATTTTAAAAAGCAGATTCAAGGAACATGACAACCTAACTAGGTACAGCGCTTCAGTGAATAATATCCATAAGTACATATCTATCTCTATATATTTTTTGTACATCTGTGAGGATATTTCTGTTGGACCAATTCTTAATATTGGAATTGCTAGGTCACAAAGTATGAGCATTTGTTAATATTCTCAGGTTGCCCTCCAAGGAAATCATACCAATTTTTTCCCCACCAACATTGCTTTAAAAGGGCCTGATTCCTATGCTTCCCCAGTACTGGCTTCATCAAATATTGGACCTATGCCAATCTAAAATAAGAAAAATATTTCATTGTCTACTTTGTACTTCTTTAATTATTTGTGAAGTTGAGCATCTTTTTATGTATTTATTGGTTATTTTGAATTCTTCCGTGAACTTTCTATTCATATATTCTGACCATTTTTCTACTAACTTGTTTGGCTTTATCTTATTTTAAAACTTTTCATATATATTAGGGAATATTAGGGCTTGCCCTAATTTTGGGTTCCAAAGAGCTTCCCCATTTGCCTTTGTCTTTTCACCTTATTTACTGAGTCTCTCTCTCCTCCTGTCTCCCCTCCCCATCTCTCTCTTTCTCAGTTTCAGTATTTTATGCAGTTCAAGTATCAGTCTTTTCCTTCAAGGGCTTCTGGATTTTATTTATATTTTGCTTGGACAAGCCTTCCCTACTTGGAGATTAGGAAACTTTTTACTAGTGCTTTTTTCTAGTATTTTTATGGTTTTCTTGTTTCATCTTTCAATCTTGTTTCATCTGGAATTAATATTTATATAAGGAATTAGTTCACATCACCTTTCAGATATATTCTTCAAGAATATATTTTTCAACATTTTATGTGTTCTTTAATTTTGATCTTTTTTTTCCCCACAAATGAACAAAGTCAACAGGCTTAAGTCCAAATACGTGATTGATGCTAAAATGCACCCCTCCCAGCATGTCTAATGATTTCCAGCTTTGTCTTAACTACACTAAATTTATTAAAATCTACTCTTCTTATCACTAACATCAACACATTCACTTTTCCATGTACAAACGTCAAGGGCTAAATATTCAAATAGATATACAAACACGGATGCACAAAAACATTGATGCCAATGAAATGAAACAATGCTGTTGTTTGAAAAATTCATTCATGAGCTTTAGTACAAAAATGCAAGTTCTAGGAATTTAGGAGTGCCGGTGCATAGGGTCCAAAAATTCCAGTTATATTTGAACATCAAACTTATGAGAAGAAAGGTTGAGGTTCATTACAGTGAGATATGATCAGGGCTCCAACAGGGGTCTCAATTGTGGGAAGCCAGCTTTCCTGGGAGAGCCACAGAGAATGTTAAAAGGGTGACCTTTGACACTAGTCTTAAAATTGAGGAGAGGTTCAACACTTGAAGAGTCCAATATTTATTTTTTCACTTTACCTTTTTATTTAATCTTTATTGTATTTTTCCATTTAGTCCCCTTATACTCCCCTCCCCCCAGCAACCACCACACTGTTGTCCATGTCCATGAGTCCTTTTTCCTTTTTGCTCAGTCCTTCCACCCCCTAACCTCCCCCCCACCCCACACTCGTTGTCATCTGCTCTCCATCTATGAGTCTGTCTCTGTTTTGCTTGTTAGTTCAGTTTGTTCATTAAATCCCACATATGAGTGAAATCATATGGTATTTGTCTTTCTCTGACTGGCTTATTTCACTTAGCATAATGTTCTGCAGGTCCATCCATGCTGTGAAGAGTCCAATATTTAAAGATTTGATGACTGGTTTGCCCTGACTGGTGTGGCTCAGGGAGTTGGACATCCTCCCACAAACCAAAAGGTCGCCGATTTGATTACTTCCAGGGTCAGGACACATGCCTGGGTTGTGGGCCAGGTTCCTGGTCAGGGGAGTGCAAGAGGCAACCAATCATTGATGTTTCTCTCCCTCTCTTTCTCCCTCCCTTCTCCTCTCTCTAAATAAAATCTTTTTAAAAAAACCACAAAGATTTAGTGACTGGCTTTCCAGGCAAAGGACTCAAGCGTGCGAAGGTGGCTTGGCTGGAAGGGGTTTCCTGAAGCCCTGATACTACCTTTCTCCAACCCTCCCGACTTCCCCTCATCAAAGGAAGGATGGCTCTCATGCCAGACATACTCTTACTGATTCAGTATTTGACCTCATTCACAATAAAAGCATTACTCCGACCCTCCATATGCATTTTATGCCTTCTTATCTTTAATTGTGCAATCCAAGACTTTTCCCTTTTTAAAGGAACTTCAGACAAAAGCAGGTCAGGAGATTTTACAGGAGGCGGCCAAATGACTAAACATAGCCCTTTGTTGGTGTCGTAGCCTAGAATACCAGGGAGCCTTGGCTTCTCACCTCCCAGAAAGCCCCTCTGGACCGGCAGAAGGCGATGTTCTCCTTTTTGTCAAGGCCTGGATCCTGCCCTCACACAGGTCACCTTGGCCCACCATCCCAGCCTCTTCCCTTTCCTCAGTCCAAGCCCCCTACCTCCCACCTTGTCTCAATACACCTGAATCATTATTATACTGAAAAAAAGTATTATTTCAATATTATTTAAAAACTTAATCCTACTTTTTCTACTCCCTGAGCCCCAAGACTCAGCACATTTTAAATTAACTAAAAGATTTTAATACCAGAATTCCCAGCTTAGCGGTCATCGGTATATAGCCCCAAATCTCCTATATAACTCACGGATTTTCTGAGAAGCACACTATGTTTTGTGTTCTTTAGGGAGTGGTGAGCTGGAGCCCAGATTAGCTCTCCAGAGTAAATGTGTTTATCTCTTCCCAACTCCACATTCAGTGATGTCACTTTCATAGCTTGAAATAAGCAATAGTGGGATTTTTTATATCACGGAAATCAGCATGTGCAATAAAATCAGGGCTTTTAACAATCAGAGCCGATTATTAAACATTTACCAACACACCGCTGTTTTAAGAATTCTTTTGGTTTCCAGTAATAGGAACCCCCTTGAGCTAGTATTAGCACAAAGGGAAATTTATTATAAGAATCTGCTAGTGAGCCCCGGCTAGGTGGCCCAGTTGGGTGAAGCATGATCCTGATACACCAAGGTTTTAGGTTCGATCCCTGGTAGGGACACATGCAGGAATAAACCAATGAGTGCATGAATGGGTTGAACACAACAAATTCATGTTTCTGTCTCTCCTTCATCTCTCTCTCTCTCTACAATCAATCGATAAAAAAATTTTTTTTTAAATCTGCTAGTGAAGTGTCATGACCCCTTTGAGTGGGTAAAGACATGGGCCTTAGGAATTAACTAGAACCAGGGACTGGACAACCATCAAACATTCGATCACATCTCTGTCCTTCTCTGTTTCATTCTTTTCTTTCCGTCCCAACCTACTTCCTCCGGTTCCCAGTCTACATAGAAGGAAACGTGGACCCTGGAAACCTGCTCTAAGTCCAATCACCAAAAGAGGTTGATCTCTCAGGGGAGTTCCAGCCAAGATGGAGGCATAGGTAGAAATGCTTCATTTCCTCGCACAATCAAAAGAAGGATAACAAACAATTTAAAAACAAAAACCACCAGAACTGCCAGAAAATCAAACTGCATGGAAGTCTGACAACCAAGGTGTTAAAGAAACATTTATCCAAACTAGGGGGGAGGGGCAGAGACGGGCAGCCGGGGTGCAGAGGACGAGTGGCAAGACAGGGTCTGGCAGATTGGGCCGTCCCATAGTTAAGCCGGAAGACACAACTGGGGAGTGAGACAGACCACAAAACCCAGGGTTTCAACGCAGGAAGCTAAAGACTCAAAATCTCTGGCTGTAAAAATCTGTGGGGGTTGCGGCAGTGAGAGAAACTCCCAGTCTAACAGGAGAGTCTGCTGAAGAGGCCCACTGGGTTCTGGAATGTACACAAACTCACCCACCCAGGAGTCAGCATCTGAAAGGGCATAATCCACTTGTGGGAAACAAGGGAAGTGACTGAAAAGTGGGGTGAAAACCAAGCAAGTGGCATTGTTCACTCTCTGACCCCTCCCCCCCAGACAGTGCCACAACACAGAGGATTGCCCCGCCCAGGCAAATATCTAAGGCTCCACGCCTTACAACATAACAGGCATGCGGAGACCAAGAAATATGGCCCAAATGACAGAACAGGTCAAAACTCCAGAAAAAGAACTAAACTATGAGGAGATACACAATCTATCAGATGTAGAGTTCAAAACACTGGTAACCTGGAGGCTCACAGAATTGATTGAACTTGGTTGCAAAATGAAGGCTATACAAAAGGAAATAAAGGAAAATACACAGGGAATCAACAGTAAAGGGAAGGAAACCGGAACTCAAATAAATGATTTGGAGCAAAAGGAAGAAATAAACATCCAATCAGAACAGAATGAAGAAACAAGAATTTTTAAAAATGAAGAGAGGCTTAGGAACCTTTGGACAACTTTAAACATTCCAGCATGCGAATCATAGGGAGTGCCAGAAAGAGAAGAGGAAGAGCAAGAAATTGAAAACTTATTTGAAAAAATAATGGAGAACTTCCCCCAATCTGGCAAAGGAAATAGACTTCCAGGAAGTCCAGGAAGCTCAGAGAGTCCCAAACAAGTTGTACCCAAGGAAGCACACACCAAGGCACATCATAATGACATTACTCAAGATTAAAGATAAGGAGAGAATCTTCAAAGCAACAAGAAAGGAGAAAGTCACCTTCAAAGGAGTTCCCTTAAGACTCTCAGCTGATTTCTCAAAAGAAACCTTACAGGCAAGAAGGGGCTGGAAAGAAGTATTCAAAGTCATGAAAGGCAAAGACCTATATCCAAGATTACTCTATCTGGCGAAGCTATCATTTAGATTGGAAGGGCAGACAAAGTGCTTCCCAGATAAGGTAAAGTTGAAGGAGTTCATCATCACCAAGCCTTTATTATATGAAATGTTACAGGGACTTATCTAAGAAAAAGAAGATGATCAAAACTATGAACAGTAAAATGACAACACACTCACAACTATCAACAACTGAACCTAAAAACCAAAAACAAAAACTAAGCAAACAACTAGAACAGGAACAGAATCACAGAAATGGAGATCACATGAAGGGTTATAAGTGGGGAGAGGGAGGGGGGAGAATGGGGGAAAAGGTACAGGGAATAAGAAGCCAGATGGTTCCAGAGGTTGTTAATTCAGCAGCTCAGGACTTAGCCTTGTCCACATTCTCACTCTGACATGTTCAGAGCAGTGCCTTTATGGACACATGTTAGCTGTCACAGTTGCAGTCATCACGTGTAGGCTTGACATCATCCACCAAACAAAAAGGGACCACTTTTTCCCTGTGCAAGTCTTTTTTAAGACTGAAGAAACTTTTCTCAGAATGCCTCCACCAGCAAACCACCCTTTCCAGAACTAGATCATCAACCCATGCATGAGCCACTCATTGCCGGAACGGCAGCCATGGTGGGTTTTGACCAATCAGGACCTAACTCTAAGTCTTTCAGGAGGTGGAACAATGGGACGAAAATGAGGGTCTGCTAAAATAGAAGGAAAACAATCAAAGGAGGCTGCCCCGGACCCTTTCTGCATCTGAAGGGGTACAATCAGGGAAAAGAGACAAAAAGACTCTGGCCCTAAGTGGCATTTCTCAAGCCCCTTTGTCTCTTACTCAACTCTGACCTGCCAGTCAGTCTTACTAACCCTTGCTGCAGACCCTTCCACTGGGACCTGGTTTTTATCTCCCCATTTCCCCCTTTTGATTTATACTAATTAGTAGCAGAGTTGGCTCCCTGCCTGTTCTCACTGCTAAATCAAGATTTTGAACACATGAAACTTCGTGGTGAGAGAGGGCCCTAATAAACACAGACAGTTATAGACAACACACTCCTGTCGTAGGGCAGCTTGAGGAACTACCGGTGAAAGAAGCCAAGCTCAGAAGATTAAAAAAAAAAGATAAAGACAAGAAAACAGTATTGCCCAGGATTGTAACATTACTGCTTTTTGGTTTTTTTAAGTATATTATGCATTTCCTTTTGTGCACTGAGTGGAAATTTGCGATGAGAAATAAGTTAGTCAAAAAAGAACAAGTAAATATTTTTTTCGTAACACACCTTTCCTTGGCCCACTTCTCTGAGCCTCTCTAATAACTTCCAGTTGACACGCACACACACAAAAAATTCAATTTTCTTTTTTTAATCACTTTTAATTTTTATTGTACGTATTTTTTTCAAAAATTTCAGTTTGCTATTTTCACCTGTACCTTTGTTATAGTTTGATTAAAAGTGCAGCTCTTTCTTACACCAAAAATGTGACTACAATCTAATATTGTTGATATATAATCGGTACCAAAAAAAAAAAAAAAGCATTTGCTCCCTTTGTCTCCTTCTCCACACCCGCATGGTTGTGCCCTCACCCTCCCACGTACCTCTGTGACCACATGTTCCTGACAGACAGAGAATATCCAGGTGGCCTGGTACTTGGAAACTTGTCAGATGTTATTCAAAGCAATAAAGAATACATCATACAAGTCTCTAGTATATATTGTTACAGGGAAACCCTGTTTAGAATTCACTAATTGGGAATTTGTGATAATTTGAGGAAGGGCTGGCTGAAGTTAACCTTTGTACTATCTATGGAAAAAAAAGAGAGAGGGTTCACTAAAGTTTCGAATAGTATAAACAAGATTGGAAGGGGAATAATTATCTACTTAAAAGAACCAGTTGTTTTGAAAAGCTTTAGAAGTATCCTTTTACATACAAACAGGGTAATTATGATTTAAACAAAGGCTGGCCTATTTCTAAGGCTTCTTTGAAATGTCAATTACAAATTACTCTTGTCTATTCACCAAGACTAAACCCACCCCCGTGTACCAGGCAACAGTTGGTTAGCTTGCTTCCACTTACTCTACTTAGAAATAATAAACCATAAGTTCTTTTAAAGTAGTAGAATTTAATTCAGGCTTTTCACTAATCTAGACAGTTGGTCCGTCCTATATTGTGGTTGAAGATTTACTAATTACTAGCATACAACAATCAGGAATGCATGGAGTGCCAACTGCCTTCACCCACTCAATGGAATAGCTGGTTAATACCCAAAATCTACAAAGAAAACTCCAGACCGCTGGCTTTTTTCTTTCCTTTCTTATTTTATTTTTTTAATCTTACCATAGTAAGAAGCACATTTCCCATTGCAACTGAGTACACACAGACGCTGAAACAAAAACAATACTTACCCTTATTATGTGCAATACTCTGTTATTTTCTACTTATTTTCTAATAAATGCTAGTCGCAACCTACTAAGTTGATTTCACAATCTATTAATGGGTCGCTGTTTTGAAAACACTGCTCTAGAATCTGTTGGGAGACAGTATTCCTTCGCAGGAGGAAGGGGTGGCTGTGGGGAAGAGTTGTGGTTGCTATCTGCTTTTCTTAGTGCTGCCCTCTCCCTTCCCTTCCCTCAAATCCTCCGTCATCAGCCTCCCTGCCCTCTCTCCTGACTCTTGTACCTTGACCATCCGTGCAAAGTACATTCTTACCCTCACCAACCCTTCTAACTAATTTTCTCTTTCCCCCCTTTTTTCCGGAAGACTGCCCTTCCATTCTGCCCGTTCTCCCCGGGAGCTGGCCAGGCTCACCCTCCTGGGGGAGGCCGCCTCATGTCGTTCGGTCTCTCCGCCCAGCAGGGTGAACTCTCTCTGGCTTCACTTGACTGCTCTCATCTCGACTCGGTTTCTGACTCTTTGCTCCATTTTCCACTTACAGGCCTCTGTTCGTTTTGGACTCCGTTTGGTATTTGGTATTGTTCTCCCAAGTCCTTATCTAATCGCTCCTTTGAGAACATAGATAATGTAGTATCATCATGGTAAAAACAAAATCTTTGTGGTCAGACAAGACCCTCACCCTCACCAGCTGCATGACCTTGGATATATCATTTAATTTTCCTACGCCTCAGTTTCATTATCCATAAAATTGGGGAAACGTCTGTTCTTCAGGCTCGCAAAGGGTAAATAATCCTTATTAAATGCTTACCTCAGTGCCTGGAGCATGGCAAACACTCTCTAAATGTTACTATTAACAGTATTGTTGTTGCTGTTATTTAGATTCTACCCACGAGCTCATCTCTCCCCCCTTCAAAACCACACCACCCAGACATCCAGGGAGGACACTGGGTCAGAGTTTGAGACTGTCTACCCTGTAGCCAGAGTGCCCAGCTCCTCCGACCCCCTCCAAGCACCTACGATGTGTATACTCTCATTCTTTGCCACATCCATCTCAGCTGGGCCTTTCCCGGCACCCCCTTAGTGCCTTGCATGGCAGTTCCTAACAGGAATGGTAATGCTCCACGTGGGCGGACGTCAATTCTGGACAGTTAGCCGCACGGAAGGGCCGCAAATAGGACGCAAGCCCAAGAACTCCATGCTACCCAAGCAGGTCAAAACCAGAGGCAGCCTGGTTTACCCCGTTCAGCCAAGGAGGGACTGAAGAGGAGACCGTTATGCAGCTCAGGGAGCCCATTCGGACAGCTCATACCAGACCCTGCATGCCAGCGACATCCAGCCAAGACTAGAGTTTGCAGTCCTGGCTTCACGAACTGTCTCGCACCTCACTGGCTCCATGCCTTGCTCCGTAATCCCATTCCAACATGCCTGGCTGTGCTTTTGCTCCTCATCCCACCATGTCCTTGTCTCATTCCTTTGATCCAGTGCATTTCTTTCCTTGGTTTTGAATGCCTTCCCAGCTTTGTTTGACCTCTGTTTTCGGTTTAGTGTACTCACAGATTATCCCAGTTAATCCCCTTATATTTACAGCCCCTGGTTTAACTCAACCCTAGTTCCTTCTTCCTATACGCCGCTATCTCCCACCCCCTAACTCTAATCTGTTCTAGCCCCATGGATAAGACCATGGACAGGAACAGCCTTTGATATAAATGACTCTTCAGAAAATAATGTCATTAGTTTATATTCTAAATCCACAAGCAAAACATTTGGGGCATGTGCCCTTACTCTGTTATCTAGAAAATAGTCATTCTTTCCTGGTGAGATTATACCTGTTTAGACATCACTTACAGCTGTGTAGGAGGTAGTGATTAACTTCCCTTAAAATCAGGATCTTCCATCTTCAGAGAATAATGGGTAAAATCATAGTAATTAAGAGCCCAAACTCTGAAGCCAGAAGACTTGGGTCTAAATTCTGCCTCTGCAACTTTCTACTATATTTTGAGCTTGTTGTGTGTGTATGTGTGTGCGCACGTGTTTTTGTTTTTTTTTGTTTTGGTGCTATTTAGATAAACAAAACAAGATCTCAAGCATATCGAGTTAGGAATATGATTATTCATTACGTCGTCCATACTGGCCCCTGCCTTCCTTTCTCTGCCTCTTAGTTTTCCCCAGCTCCTCCCTTTTGAATTCATGAATTCCTTTGTATATTGATTTAATTGTGTTATTTATCTGTCATGTTGTCTGGCACTGTGCTGGGTCACAAAGATAAAAAGGTGACAAATCATGGACTTTACACACACACACACACACACACACATATTCAGGTGTGGGCAAAAGTAGGTTTACAGTTGTAAGTACACAAAACACAGAGTTAATAAAGCTATTGCAATAATCATTACCTGCATTGTTTTCTCCATATGAACTGTAAACCTACTCTTGCGTGCGTGCACACACACTTATATAAACACATTCATTAAAATGTTAAGGGTGCTGAGATGGAGGACTTTCCAAGGCAACACTGGAGCGTTAGGGGGGCCTAGTCAGTTTGCCTGCAGGAACACAGTGGGCGGGGGTGTTGAGAAGTAAAGAAAGTCCACATGGAAAAGGTCGGTGCTTGAGCTGCATCTTGAAATTGTCCTGCCTTTCACTCCCGGCCTCAGACCTGGGTCAGTCCTAAAGCAGTCCGAATAAGACAGTCTCTGCAGATAAGCTCAGAAATGGTCCCCGTGTCCTAGACTCTAGTGGCCCAGTTGCAATGTTTGGGGCTCCCACATCGCCCTTCTGGTCTCTTTCTTGTAATCAGTTAAGGAAGTCGCTGTTATCAGAGTGACTCATGAGCCCAGTGTCAGAGCTCTGTGATCTCTCTGCTATAAAAGGCTCAGGCCTCAGTATTATGTTGCAATCTTTATCATATGTAGTACTTAAGTACTTAAGTCCTCCCCTCAGACCTAAAGCCCTTCTTTGAACTGTAGCTCAGTGACCAGAGTCTCTGCTGCTTATCTTATCGGGGCCAGTCCTGTTCCCTGGGATCTGGGTTTCGTTTTATATCCCAGCTGGGGTTCTGCCATTATCTGGAGAGTGATCTCTAAAAGGCAGCCCGCTGCCTAGACCTACTGAATTCCCCACCACCGGGGTCCCCACTTCACTGGGACACCCAGCCCCAACTAAGTCTGGGTTGTGGCTAACTTGCGACAGAGTCCAAACTTTAAGCCAGGTTCCTCTGAGCCCCCTTCTTGATCAGATCTCAACTCTGGTGTTTATCATATCTTTGACCTGCCAAGCCCAGTTTTAGCAAGACTACTGATAAGTAAGTTTAGTGAGAGTCGCCCCCCCACCCACCCACCCCGCACCTCTGCCCTTGAGATCTGATCACCTTCTTGACACCTGATAAAGTTCCTCATCATCTTTGGTGGATAAGTCCTTGGCCTGCCTTTACCAAGAATCCTATGAGGTCAGTTTAACAGGAGTCTCCCTAGCCTTGATGTTTCCTCCTAGTAATTTTCCATCCACTGACCCCCTTACCCTGCTCCTTGGCTATAAATCACTGCTTGTCCTTGCTGTATTTGGAGTTGAGGTTGATCTCTCTCCCCTATTGCAACAGATTTGATGCCTGTTACAATAGGCTTGAATAAAGTCTTCCTCGCCATTTTATCGAATGTCAGAATAATGTTTTCTTTAACGTTTGCCATGCCCTTTGGATAATCACAACAGAGAGCCCGTAGCCCAGCTGCCCCTCTGGATCTGCCTTCCCTCCTTGGTCCACTCCAGGAATCAGGGATCTTATCCCAGGCTCTTGCACCCCTACTGCTCCCCAGCCTCTAGCTGACACACATGCAGCAGGACAGCCTATGGAGAGTCGATCACCTGAAAATATGGGCCTGGAGAAGATGGGCTAATTCTATTCTAATTCAGTTCATTCATTCGGTCAGATCGTCAAAACATATGAATAAATATAAACGGTTTCTGAAGAAAGTATATTTTTAAAGAGCTTTCTTATTGGTCTTATAGACATAAACAAAATACATATATTCCAAGGTGAAAATACCTGTCTTGTGCTCTTTTAAATAAAAAAGTCATACTTGATACAGATCTTTGATGTTCCATTGATGCCATACACAGATTCGCTGGCCTGTTTTTGGACAAGGAATTATGTGAAATTTTATCCCTTGGGTTCCAAGCAGTTTTGTCGTTGTTGTTAATAGGGAGAATTTATTATAAAAAGCTTCCCCACCTAAAGCTTTGGTGATTTTTCATGCTTCATTTATCCTGTTCCTTTAGCTTCAAATAAGGCAAGGACTTCAGAAAATTCAAAATTTACTGAATCTTGTGTTAATGTCAGGTGCAGAATTCTCCTCTTGAGTATCTCCCTTCATTGGTGTTCTTATTGAAGTGTTTTCAAGGAAATGGCATGCCAACCATTCCTGGGTTCTCCTGGCTTTGCAGTGGAGGCAGGGCCTTTCCCTGATTTGGTAACTGACCACACTCTGTTGCCTCGGACCTATTTTTCTCTTTGTACCAGCTGGTGACGGGTGTTCACTTTCACTCTCCTTCCATGAGGAGACTCCCAAGTCAGATTCTTCACTGTCATACTCAGTAGTATCACTGTCAAGCTGGGTCTGACACACCTGGCTGAATTGAGGATGGTGCCTACATCTTCTTCGTTCAAAATAGTCCTTGACCAAAGCCACTTCCGAGTCAGTTATAGGAGTAAGTTGGCTCTGCGTTGGCTTTTTCATCATGTGTGAAGAGTCCCAGCCACCATCTTTGCTTTGCCACTTATAGGAAGTATCTTTGCTTGCTAACAATCAATGAAACAAATCAACAAGTTAGGCACATTATTGGTTGTTGTAACTTCACATCACCCAAGAAGCCTATGACATGTGTGGATTTACTCTTAGTTGCCATTTGCCAAACCGCTACTTCTCTCCACTTTTTAGCAAGTGTTGGCAGCAGACTGCATTTTCTGGTACCATACCAAATCTCCCCAATACCAAACCGATGCTTGACATATTACTTTTAAAGTTTTACGAACCCTGATAGAAGAGCGATGGAAAAGTCTCAAAACTTTTTCAGAGAAGGACCATTTTCTTCTTTGCCTTGAAGTCTTAATGATTCTAGTGTGTATATGAATGTGATCTGGGTGGCAGGGAGCTAATGAGAATCTTTCCTTTACACAGTGGTGTGCTGGAGTTGGCATCAGCCAGCTCACAAGAGCTTGATAGTTAAGCTTTCAGGGATTTTGTGAGATGCTTGTTTAACAGAGCCATTGGTAGAAATTAAACTCTCCAAATTTATCATTAAATCAATGTATTACAGATAAACATTGCTCAAAACATCACTCCCTAATTATTTTATTACATTTTATTATGATGCATGTGCTCTTGAACTATTTGCCTGTGATAGTTGGATGTTGGAAATATCGTATAATGATGTGCTATGAGCATCTTTTCCCAGCTCCATGTGCAGTGACATCACGCTGGTAATTCAAAACCAGATCGGGCGGGATAAAAATCAACAAGCACTAAAAGTCAGGTGTTGGTTTATGGTTTTGTTGATTGTCTAGGTTTAAAGTGATGGAAAACATGGTACTAACATAGGTTACATTTCGAAGTGTCATGCCTATAGCTGCTACGCTGTGAATAGCATCCAAAAATGTGGAAATATTTTTCCAGAGTATTCTAAAACTGTTATCCAATTTGCAAAGAAATCACTCACACCACCAACAACCAAACTAAGTTCCAAGATATATCTTCCTGTTTCTTTCATAGTGCTCTTTAATTTAAGGGAAAGTAACATTCATAATGGAACTACACTTGTTCAACAATTGTAGACACAGGCTGCCTAGGGATACGAAGGTCTGGTAAAAGTCAAGGAAAGTATTTTGTGAGAATCAGTGGTTTGTAGGGAATTTATCCTAAAGAGTATTATATATTTTATTATTTGTAAACTGTGTGATATATGTTCTTTGTATCAGTAAAATAAAAAATTTGAACTGTATACACACTTACATACATCTTTGGAGAGCCAGATGTTAAACATATTCCAGCACACCACTGCCTACAGGTCACCGAAAAAGATGCCATTTACATCTCTAAGTCTATAGTCACTCTAACCACGATGGCATGCAAAAGGGAAACTGTGTGCGGGGAAAAGGCTGAGGAATGAAAAGAGAACTTGAGCTTCACCTACCAGTAATGGACAGCCCCTGCTAAAGCACTAAGTTATCCTGCACTAAAGAAAGGAGCCCCCCCGATGGGCCACCCAAGGTCGGGAGAGGCCCTGTAACACTCTTGGCTATTCGCCTCTGTTTCTTGCTTTCCACACTCAGCACATAGTTCTCCCATCATCGTCCAATACTAAATATTCACTTACCGTCACTGACTGTAGTGCTTGTCCCACTGTCTTCATCCTTTTTCTTCCCAGACATCTGTTTCAGAAATACAGGTTAGTGATCCTACATCCGCCACACCCTCGTATTCCCAATTAATGTGTACGGGTGCAAAAGTTGGACAGTGAAGAAGGCTGATAGGAAAAAAATGGATTCATTCAGAATATGGTGTTGGAGGAGAGCTCTACGGATACCCTGGACTGTCAGCACAATGAACAAGTGGGTCCCAGAGCAAATGAAGCCTGCAACATCGCTGGAGGCAAAAATGACAAAACTGAAGCTGTCCTACTTTGGACAAATCATGAGAAGGCTGGGGAAACAGAAGGTGGCAGGAAAAGAGGAGGACCAAATACAAGATGGAGTGATTCCATCAAAGAAGCCATAGGCATGAGCCTACAGTTGCTGAGCAGGGCTGTTGAGAATAGGACATTGTGGACATCACTCATTTACAGTGTCACCAGCAGTCAGGGCCACTCAACGGCGTGAAAACACACAACAGTTATCTTAGCTGGCTGTTTTTCACTTTCGTTTCTGCTGCCCATTATTAGGAAGACCACGCTTTGATGGCAGAATCTACCAAAATGTTTTGAACCGAGCAAAATGGAACAAAGACTTGAGAGAAAATAAAACTGTAGGAGCTGTAGGTTACAAAGTTTTCCTGTACTCACATACATGATAGTAAAATATAATTTAAAAAGAGATTTAATAGTACTATGATTAGCTTTTAAAATTACTTTTTAAAGGACATTTTATCAGGTCACATTATCAATAATTCTTTCAGATCTTTACCTGAATTCATAGACTTTATATCTCCTAAATCCTTTAGAAACTTTCCTTCAAAATACAACCATAATATATTATCTGTGAATATGGCAACCGAAATACATGGATTTCTCCGAATAGTTCCAATTTCAAATATTCTGCCCAATACTGCATAAATATAGTTGTCCCATTTTTCAGATCAGTGTCCCACTTTTTGATGCTGAAAATGGTTTCGTCAAATAATACAAATATAAAGCACCTCCTTAAGAATGTATCAAAAACTAGAAATACTCATAGCATTTTTGACACTTAACAATTCTTGTGGAAATGTATTGTCAGGAAATAAGCTCCAAAAGAGAGAAAGCGTTGTGTACAGAAATATTCATCGCAGTGTAATTCAGACAATATAAAATACAAAATTCAAAAGTAGGTAATGGTTAAGTAAATTATGGTATAATTATATAATCATAAAAGATATAGTTGTAAAAATTACTATAATAAAAGTATGTCATAACATGAGCAAATAAATGTTATAATATTAAATTAAAAATTAAGATGCAAATTCGTATATGCAATATGATCACAAGTTAGCTAAAAATATGAAAAGAAAAAAGATTGAAGAGATTATAGAAGTGTTAGCAATGGAGTGGTGAACGTATGTTTTTCCTTCTAATTTTTCAAATTGTCTAAAATGAGGGGAAAGTGGGTTTATGTAGAAAATCAAACCTTCTTTGGGTGCCATACTTGGATATTCATAACTGCAACCTAAGACCCTTGGCCTATTCCTTTCTTAATTTCTGATCACTGCAATGGTGGGCAACTATCTCTAATGAGATAGCTCTTTGCTTTTCGGGTTATGCAACCATTCTCCGAAAGCCTTAAGAAGGAATCCTCTTTTAAGATACCTCTTTTTCACAAATGGTTTTTGGGGACCTTATTTTAAATTTATATGTACAGAGATGATTATGAAAAGATTAGGCATTTATAAACCTAAAAGTTAATAATAGTTGGCTATTTCTATGTAAGCTGGAGCAGGGTTTTTTTAAAAATTTTTTCCACTTTCTTATAAATTCCACATTTTCTTTTTTCTAAATATATTTTGGAGGGCTTTTCTTTTATTTTTATTTTTTCTCTTAGAGAGGGGAAAGGAGGTAGAAAGAGAGGGAGAGAAACATCTACACAAGCAAGAAACATCAACCAATTGCCCAGGCATGTTTCCCTGACCGGGAATCAAAAGCTGTGACTTTTGGTTTGCGGGACAATGCCCAACCGAGCACAACACCCGGGGCCCCGCATTTTGTGCATATTTTCGTAATGGAGGGGCAAAAGTGTTTAAAACATATCATTTTCACAGAAAGCGTCCATATTTGACTTGGTGTCAAATCAAAATGTAATCAAAAAATCAAAAGAAAGATTTTTGCCTTGATTGGTGTGGCTCAGTGGGATGGGTGTCGTACTACAAACCTAAAGGTTTGATTCCCGGTCAGGGCACATACCTGGGTTGCAGGCCAGGTCCCCAGTTGGGGGCATGAGAGAAGCAACTGATCGATGTTTCTCTCTCACATCGTTGTCAATGTTTCTCTCCATATCTTTCTCCTTCCCTTCCCCTCTCTCTAAAAATAAATAAATAAAGTCTTTAAAAAAAAGATTTTGCATCAGGTGAAGGGGAATCTACAAACTGTAGTCAGCAAAAGCATTTTGTTATCTACCCCTGTGACTCGGTGGGTGAAAAGAGCAGCAGCGCCAGCCCTGAGGGCAGGGCGAGCGCAGGGAGAGACCTGGGCTTTGCTCTGCCTTTCTGCCACTAACCAACTCTGCCACTTACACACCTAAGTTCAATTTCCACATATGCAAAATGAGGGGCTTGGACTGGTATTTGGGAAAATTCCAGCATCGGCAGTCCGAACAAACATGGACCAAATATGTAAACTGAAGATAGGATATGTAGTCTCTGAAAGCAAAAGGTAAATGCATCTTAAAAAGTGGCAAATCCAGAGGAAACCAGTGCACTTCATGTGTGAGGATAATTACCACCACACTTCCATCGCGTTTTTACCATTACTTCGAGGTTTGTAAATAAAGGCTCACAGTTTAGCAGGAAAAAAATGAAGTTCTAAGTGAAGGAAAAATTCCATCCTCCTTTCACTAGTCCTCATCTGGTTCTCAGATTTCAAATCTGGGACCCTTCAGAAGACGCAGTTCAGCCGACTTTAGCCGCCGTAAGGGAACAAAGTGAAAGATGAAACCTCTAAGATAATTAAGGATTTAATCAGCATTAAATAGATTTAATTCAACATTTCAACTATGCTTTGAAGCAAACAAATGATGTGGCAGGAAACTTGGGTCTACTGCCCCCTCTGTCACTAACCACTTGTGTGAGATTGGACAAGTCATTTCATTTCTTTGGGCCTTATCAATTTAAAAAAGGAAAGATACTGATATCTTACTTCTTACAAACAGGAGACAGAACCATATGCAATCTTGAGGTCCTTGAAGCTTGGGTTTCTATGACTCCGAGGAGCTGACGCAAGCAAGGGAACAGAAGAGCTTAGGCCTCTTAAAAGGTCTTCATGATGAAATTGCCAGGAATCAATTGCAATTTTTTGTTAATTTTCTAAAGTAGCCTTTCTTGCCAGACCAGGCAAATTGAATACGCTTAGCTAGGGAGTCTAAGATATATATAAGCTATCGCTTCTAAATCTCCTTTTGGCAAAGTATCTACTGTATGAAGTATTTAGACCTTAGACGAAACTTCTTAGGGGGAAGAGGTAGTGAGAGGGAGAGTCTTTGATTATTTTAATAGAATCCAGCTGGCAAAGACATAACAAACCTCCTCCTCTCTATCCAGAGCTGATGTAGCACTCAGTCTAACTAACCACAGCCAGCCCAGTGATCTGGCTGTAATGCTAAATGATGGTGGTTTGATTAATCATCAACCTGGCATTAATGGCCAGCAATGATTCCTTGTCAGCGACTGACAAGGGCTCGGTTACTCAGTATATGCTGGCGCGTTACAGTCCTGACAAAGTGGGCCATCTCATTCCTAAGGGGATTGTATTTTCTTCTGCTAGTAGGTGGTCTAGAGAGGTGACTTTAGTTCTGTTTAGTTTAGTTTAGTTCTGCAGCTTATTCTGTTCTGACTGTGTATTGCCCCATTCTAAAATCCCCCAAATGTACAACATATATCCTTAAATACAACAACTTTTCTTTTTTAAAGCTGTGATTAGAATTATGTGGCTGCAAAAGGAATTTCGAGGTCATTAACCAGGAGAGAAGTTTATCCCAGCATTACACAGCATATGGACAAAGTGCAAACAACCTCAGTATCTCAAAGTTGCAGATTTGCCATGGTGCAATCCCACACAAAAGTATGTGGTCACGAAGGGTGCTGCTATGTGAATATAATTTGGAGAGCTATTACAATATTAAGTTTTAAAAAGTAGGATATGAAAGTACATACTATAACATTATGTCAACCATATAAGATCAAAGATAGAGAGATGGAAAGGTATATTTTGAAATACGGAAAAAGAAAAAAACTAGAACAACACATTCCAAAATGTTAACAGTGATTATCTCTAAGAAACAGGATTATAGTAGTTGAAATTTTCTTCATTCTTTTCTTGGATTCTCTAGAATAAGACTGCATCATTTTTAAAACCAGAAAACAAACTTTTAAAAAGTAGTTCCACTAAAGTGATTTATTTTATGAAAACTCTCCTAGCATACGGTAAACATATTATTTAAAATGAAAACGGATATCCTACCCAGATGGAAGCCCGAGAGAAGAACACCAAGGTCAATATGATGACAAAATACCAAACGAGGAAGATCCCGATTGCCCCACAGGAGTCATCCTGCCAGCACTCATAATCCTGGTTTGGAATGGCAAAACTGAAAGGCGTGGAGGGAGGGTCCACCTCCCAAAATAAGGAGAGGAGTTTTCCCATGGCTTCTTGCTTAAAAATACAACATGTTCAAAGGGATGAGGATGACTGGGAAGTACTTCACTGTGTGTATGACAACTTCCTTGGCAACCTATTATGACATACATTTCAGCCACTGTGATGGGAGCTGACAAACACTTCTTGGATTTCTAAGTTTTTGGAAAATTTATCTAAGTTACTGTTATGACAGTTTATGATCTTTCTCCCATAGCTTAATATAGCGTGTTCTGCCTCAGTCTTTTTTTCCTCCTGAAATTTGTACATATAGTAGTGGACCCTTAAACAATATTGGTTTGAACTGCATGGGTCCATATATTAGGGTTATTTTCAATAAACACCTGCAGTGTTGTTGATCTGTGTTTGGGAGTCCAAGGATGCAGAAAGCAGACTGTATGCATTGATCTATGCCATTTTATATAGAGAATTTGAGCATGCTCGCATTTTGGTATCTGTGGGGGTTCTGGAACCAAACCCCACTGATACAAAGGGTAGTTAGTTTCAGGGGGAGTCAAAAGCTACGCTTGCATTTTCTACACAGGGGTTGGTCTCCCTAACCCCCATGTTTTTCAATGGTCCACTGTACTGTATTTTCTTTAAATACAATATTTTAATGTCTTTAAAATCTAAGTCTCTGCAGTAGCCATTTTTTTCCATCTCATATGATTATAACACACATAACTCTAATGTGTTACATAATGAATCGTGCTTCCCAAAATTCATACGTTGAAACCCTAACCTTCAATTTGACTATCATTAGAGATAGGGCCTTTAAAGAGGTAATTAAGGTTAAATGAGGTCATAAGGATGGAGCCCTAAACCAATATGACTGGTGACCTTATAAGAGGAGGATGTGCAAACACGTTTAAGAAAAAAAAGCCCAGTTAGGCACACAAAAAGAAGGGGCACCCATTGTACGAGCCAAAGGAGACAAACCTGAGGAGAAACCAATTCTGCTGGAATCTTGATCTTAAACTTGACTCAACCTCCAAAACTGAAAAAATTAATTCTGCTGTTTAAGCCACCTAGTCTGTAGTATTTTGTTAAGGCAACCCTAGCAAACTCATACATAAATCTAATTGTAGAAGTAGTAGTATTCCTTTTTGCACAGTAATGTATAGGTTACATTATAGGGACATTATCCATCTATCTTTTGTGAATTACATCAAAGGTATACAATTTCTTCTTAGGAAAGAGCCAGACATGGGGTAAGGAGAAACCTGGTACTCCCAATTTGATAGTACGTAGAACCCTTTCACTCTGAACAATTTTCAAGTTAGTTCATCTCTCATTCTAAAACTAGAACACAACACCGTTGCTGCTAAGGCAATCTAAAAATTACAAAAATCCCACTCTAAAAAAAACCTGTTAGATCTTTAAGAACACAGCACACCTTCATTTTTTTCATTAAAAGGTAATGCCACAAGGAAGCTTCATTTTTCTTCTAGTTGACCTTAGGAGCACTTCAGGAAAAATTTTGGTCATTGGGACTTACATGGTGTAACAATCCACTAGCTTACGGTGACATGCCCTGATGTTTTCAATAGGGGCATAGCTCTGCATCCTCAAGATCAAGTCCTCAGGCCCTGTCCATTCTGATCTTTGTCTGCCTTAGACCTGCTTCACCTCCTCCAGGAAGCTCCTAGGAAGTCCGAGCTGGGCCCAGGGTGCTTCCCGGTGCTCCCTGCACCTCACCGGCCAGCCCCCCAGTACCCCTGCCGCTTTCCTCCACCGATCTCCTCCACGCAATCACCAGAGTCTTTCACTTTGACATCCATGCCTGGTTCAGTGGCACGCAGTCGGCGCTTGTATTTGTTAAATAAAACCCAACTGAACACTGTGACAAAGCTTTCCTCTGGATCAGAAGTTCTTCCAAGGAAAATGCAGGAAATTTAAATATTTTTTAAAAATCTCAAAACCACTAGCAACTTGAACAAAACGCATTTTGGTTTTTCTTGTTACTGCTGCACCCTCGTTGAACGGATTTTTAAGAATTAACATGGGGTCAGAACACAATTTTTTTTTTTTTTAGCACAGAGGTGTGAGAAATGCTTTGTCATTGTTGGTGTTTTAACGCATTTCCACTTACTCTAGCCTACTCTGCTTAATAAAATGTTTTAACCACTCTGCTTAATAAAATGTTTTAACATGTAAGTCCATAAATGCCCTGAAGAAGCTAAATTTAAGTTAATACATAAAATTTTAATTTAGTTTGTTATAATTATTACTTTATTCTGAGGGTTCAAAAAAGGGTCTAAATGGTTCCTGCTCAGCCCTCTCCCAACACCTGAGTGCAAGCCACAAATCCGAGGATGTTTCCCTGGTAACGCTCCCAGTACGCGTCCTTCCCCCCACCCCGTACCTCTCCCTCTCGCGAGAAGAGATCACTAGCCCCTTTCTTCCGGTAATGTAGACCTGAGCCGGACTCAGCCTTAGCGCCTGGCTTCGCGCATGTGCAGTAGAGAGTGGCGCGAGTTAGCAGTTTCCGGCCGAAGATCACGGTGCGTTTTCAGGGTCATTTTTGTGCTTCCTGCATGTGGAATGTACGGGGGCCTTGGGAATTTCGCGCCTGCGGTTCTGCGGCGGGATCAGCCAAAGGGGGGGTGTGGCCAGGGGTCTCGCCACCCGTACAGTAACGGAGGAGAGAAGCCTTAGTGGTTGCCGAAGTTTGTGTTGCGAGAGCCGGGGAGGGAACCTCGGACTGAGGAGTTTTGACTCCGGCTGTGTGGCGGGAAGGGCACCGCTGTGTACTCTAGGGGATACGCGTCCGTACAACTGGAGCAGATCTCACGCTTGGCTGCAGGAGATGAGGCCTAGCAGGACAAAGGAAATATAAATCCCAATGTGGATCAAAACTGAATGCACACTTCTCTTTGTTCCCCCTCATCCCTGTCACGTCCTGAGTACTCGCCCTTCTAAAAACTTAAAAACAAAACGGAGACCTCTGGTGTGTATCGATCTGAGTGCCGAGTTGTTTAAGGTCATAGGCAGCTAATAGTTTCTGCATAAGGCTGTGGCAGAGTCTTTGGTGGCTTCTGGCTGAAATGGAATAGTTTCTCCCAAAACTTGGTATTTTGAGTTTCTTAAATTAGCCCTTGGGCTAGACCTTGTGACATGTCCAAAAACAAAATACAGAGTAATTACAGACATACATAGCTATGAATCCTTAAGTTACAAAATAAGACATTTTTGCTTACTGGAAGTATTATATTTTCTGAAGTGACCAACCACTTCTTTGTTGATTACAATATGGTGCCAGCGAAGTTGTAATTTAGGGTTCCCTTTTCATATCTAACATTAAAATATACAAAATTTTGGAAAAACATTTTAAAGATGAAGAAAAGTGTGTGCATTTTTAAGTTACTGTTATAGAGGCCACAACCGTGATTTCTTAAATGGAGTAGTTTCTTTTGATTAATTCCTGTGCTTTTTGCTTTTGAATAGATGCAAGGGGAGCCAAACTCCAGTGCTTCCCTTATTGACAGAACCATCAAGATGAGGAAAGAAACAGAAGCTAGGAAAGTGGTTTTAGCCTGGGGACTTCTAAATGTATCTGTGGCTGGAATGATATATACTGAAATGTAAGTTAATTAGGAAAAAAAACAACACTTAAGAGGCTGGTTCCACAGGTCATTGTGTTTTGATTTGGGGGCGGGGGGGCGTGTTTTAAAGACATTGAAATGCCTTTCTGATTTTTTCAGGACTGGAAAATTGATTAGTTCATATTATAATGTGACATACTGGCCCCTCTGGTATATTGGTAAGTAATTAATTTTCACTGGGATTTAGAGTTACTATGATTGAAAAACTGCATTCAAGTTTAATTCAACTTAGTATCCATGCCTTCATTCAACAAATATTTGAGTGCCTACTATGCTCCAAAAACTGGGAATCCACCAGGAAGGGAACAAAGCCCCTGTCCTCATGGATGGAACATTCCAGTAGAGGAGACAATCACATTAAACAAATCTAGGTAATAATGAGTTCTGGGAAGAAAAAGTTTGAGGTAAGCGAGATTTGTGTTTGTTAATCTCCCTGAAATACCTTCCTACTTCTCTAATTTTTTTACCTTTCAAGACCAACCAGATTTCTACAATATCGATACCTTCCTGCTTCGGTCTACTTTTCAATAGTCCTTGGGTATAAATCCTTATGGCTGTTAAAGGAAAGTCCATTGTCTAATACACATCTTTATCTAAAGTCTGGTATAGAGGTGGTATGGAAAGTGGAAGAGCAGGAGTTTTGGAATCTGCACACCTAAGTTAGACTCCTGGCTTCAATAGCTATCCATGTGCCCTCACAAAAGTTACTTGACTTCTCTACAGTTATTGGTTGATCTTTGAAATGGAGGTGAAAATGTTTATTGTACAGGTTTTAAGGATTGGTGATAATATTTTGAAACTCACTAGTAAGCACCCCTACACATAATAGACATTCATTAAGAGATAATTATTACAAAGAAGTTTTCAATCTTGTCATCAATTTGCTAAAATATGTAGTTTTGTTTCTCCCTTAAATGTTCCACTCTCCCTATTTTTTAAAAAGTTAATTGTTCTTCTCCTACAGAGCTCGCCCTTGCGTCTCTCTTCAGCCTAAATGCCTTATTTGATTTTTGGAGGTATTTCAAATATACTGTGGCACCAACAAGTCTGGTTGTTAGCCCTGGACAACAAACACTTTTAGGGTTGAAAACAGCTGGTAAGTGTTTTACATCTTTTGCAGAGGTGGGGGAAAGGTTGGCAATAATTCTTTCTCAGTTTTAATTTTCCCTTTTCGTAGACTCAGCTGCAAGGGACTTAGGCCATCTGGTTCAACTCTATTAAGCAGGTCTACAATAAATTGTCTTAAGACCAATGGCCATTATTCCTATTTGTATAAATTAAATGTAACTAGCAATAAATAGCCTCATGAAAGTTTGTTCCATTGTTTAATTAAAATTAATATTAAATTACTAATGCTTGCTGCATGGAAGCTACTTTCTTATTTTGAACTCTGGAAATGGTAAAAAATTGATTTGTGTCTTTTGGTAATAACACTTTGTGTAATTTAATAACCAAGTTCTCTATTACTTTCCCTTTTTCTAAAGAAAAAGATTCTGTTCATTAAATCTGTTTTCATAGAAATTTTATTTATATATACATTCACATTTTATTAATTTGCCATTTATTTATTTCCTCTAGTTGTACAGACTACTCCTCCACATGATCTGGCAGCAACTCAGATCCCTCCCTCTCCACCTTCTTCAATTCAGGGTCAGAGTGTATTAAGTTATAGCCCATCTCGTTCACCCAGCACCAGCCCTAAGTTCACCACCAGCTGTATAACTGGATACAGCCCTCAGCTACAAGGCCTGTCATCAGGTGGCAGTGGTTCTTATAGCCCAGGAGTGACCTACTCGCCCATCAGTGGTTATAATAAGGTAATGACGCTTTCCTCTTGGCCAATCACATTATTTTAGAACTGAGAGGTACCTTGACAATCTCGTGAGTTGAAACTCCTCATTTAATTGATGAGGAAATGGAGGAACAGTGGATAAAGGACTTGCCCAAATTGCCCATTAAACCCAGATTTCTCTGCACTTAGTTAGGAGTTCTTTATACCACACCTTAAAATGAAAGAAAGAGGTCGCTTTTGCAAAGATAATGAACTAAGGTTCACCCTCTAGGATCTTTCTGCAGAATTTTTAAAACAAGTTGAAACTGTAATGATTTTTTATTCCTTTACTCATGTTTCCCCTCTGCTTCTTTATGTGAAACTTCTATATATCCTTATAGAATTTTAATGCTTTTCATCATGTTATAGTGTCTTCTAAGTTAAAAACTGGGATTGTCATGTAGTTTGGCTCTGGAGTATAGACACTCTCCTCTAGGTGATTAGAAATCTCTGTTCCATCTCCCACTGCACAATGGGCTTTGGTTTAATTTGTAGATTGATAGAAGCAAAACTGACCAATTTGAAATTATGACTCCTGCTTGAAGCATAAGAATACAAGAGGGACATTAAAAGGGGAGTGGTCACGTTTTCAGATGCATTCATCAGTTAGACTAACATCACTGAAGCTACTAGTTAAATGAGGAATGTCTTGGTAGTGTGGCCTAATATAGTAGATATCCAGTAGGGTCCAGTAGCATGGCCTTCCCTGTCACCCAAGCTTGGTACTCAGGGTGTACCCTTTATGTGGGCTGAGTACACCCTTTTCTTGTAGCTGAGCCTAGACTGCTGGTGACAGATCAATGGCAGGGATTCATCCAGACCAGTCAGCTGCAAAGGACTGGCTGTGACCACTTACCACCAATCTCCACCCTCTGTAAAGGATCAGCTGTGCGGGGACAGGGTGGTTGATCCAACGTGATTTCTCACTGTCCACTGGGTGTGTGGCCCTGGAGTTTCCTGGGTGGTGCAGGCCAAGGTCAGCCCTGACCTGTGTTTTACCCAGGGGCACCCTGCCTGAGCTGTCATGCAATGAGAAGGCTGCTACTTGTGCTGGGCTTGGAGTTTCCCAGGTGAAGTCGAGCTATGAATCTAGGCTGGGTGCTGCTAGTGCCCATCCTGGGGCCACTTAGCAAGAAATATGGGTGCTGGGGGCTCACTGAGGCTGGCTGTTGCTTATTCAGGAGGATTTAGAAAGTTGTGAAGCATGAGCCAAGACCAGCCATTCATATGGAAAAGCAGCTTGGGTGGCCCTTAAGTTGGGTAGGATAGTGTCTCTGGGGATATTCAGGGCAGGGCAGACAGCATTAGCCATGTTGATAAGAGTCTTAGATGTGGCACCAGCCTGCTGACTCTATAGCTCTGCGACTCTGTGGAGGGAGGGTTTAGAAAAAGGGCAGTGGCCTCTACCTGCCTTTCTGTCCATGAGAAAGCTGTCCCCAGCTCCTACTTTGATGCCAGACACTTCAGTTTCTCCCTGTATGCTACTGGTGCCTTTTAAGCTGCTACTCCAGTGCTGGAACTCAGAGGGCATGAGTCTGAGTAAGTCCATGTGTGGGTTCTTTAAGGAACTGCTTGGAACTCCAGCAGTTTCTTCTACCAGCTCATTCCCCACTGGTTTTTGAAACCAGAAGTTATTGGCACTTACCTTACTGGCACTAAAAGCAGGGGCTATGGTCCTGATGTGGAGTTGGGACTCCTTGCTCCTGAGATATCCCTCCTGAATTTTTATTTGCCGCTATGGATTTAGGACCAGCCCGTTCTGTGTCTCCTACCAGTCTGGATGGGTGTGGTTTCTTTAATTCCATAGTTGCCAGACTTCCATTCAACTTTATTTCCAATGGCTCTGAGTGATGGTTGTTCTATGTTTTAGTTGTAATTTTGATGTGGTTGTGCGAGGAGGTGAGCTATGTTTACCTATGCTACCATCTTGACCAGAAGTCTGAAACATTTTTGTTGAAAAGAATATGTATAAAAATGTTTGTGTGCTTTTATCAAATCATTTCAGTTTTAGGAATCTTCTAAAGGAAGTCATTAAATTAAGCAAAGATTTATGTAGAAAGAAGTTAATCATAACATTTACAGTAGCCAAAAATTGTGGACAACCCAAATGTCTAAATTAAGAGAAAGTAAAAAGAAATGATGGTGTATGTATATATACAGATATGTGTGTGTGTGCATGTATACACGCACCCACAATGAAATATTATATAGCTAGGAAGAATATTTGTAAAGGATTTTTATAGGAAAATACTTAGTTAACTTTAAATAAAATAGGGACATAAAATTAAAAATTAAACAGTATTATATCAGCTATATGAAAAAATTTATTGACATAGCCATATACATTTAAAGATTTGAAAATACATAAACTGTGAAAAGATTATTGTCTCTAGGTGGTAGAGCTCTAAATGTGACTTATTTTTTTCATACTTTTCAGTTTTTTTAAACATGCATATATTACATTATTTTTTATCCTCACCTAAGGATATGCGTTGATTTTAGAGAGGAAGGTGGGGGGAGAGAGAGACATTGATCAGTTGCCTCTCATATGTCATCCCGACCATTGAACTCAAGCTTTTGGTAGGTGGAATGATTGTTCAGCCACTAAGCCACCCAACCAGGGTGCATATATTACTTTTTTTTTTAAATAGGCTTTTATTTAGAACAGTTTTGGTGTCACAGCAAAATTGAGAGGAAGGAACAGTGATTTCTCATATCCCCCCCGCCCCCACACAGACACAGCCTTCCCAACTGTCAACATTAGGCACCAGAGCGGTCCATTTGTTAAAATTGATGAGCCTGCACTGCCTCATCGTTCTCACCCAGAGTCCATGGTTCACATTAGGATCTCTCTTGGTGGTGCACATTCTGTGGGTCTGGATAAATGTATAAATGAAGTGTCCACTATTATAGTACAGAGTATTTTTACTGCCCTAACAATCCTCATGCTCTGCCTATTCAGTCTTCCCCCCTCTTGAACCCCTGACAACAACTGATCTTTCTACTGTTTCCATAGTTTTACCTTTTCCAGAATATCATATAGTTGCAGTTGTACTGTACGTAGCCTTTTCAGATTGGCTTCTTTCACTTAGTAATATACATTTAAGCTTTCTTTATGTTTTTTCAATGCTTCATAGCCTTTTTTTTAGTGCTGAATAATACCCCACTGTCCAGATGTACCAGCTTGTCCATTCACCGAGTGAAGGACAGTAAGTTGCTTCCAAGTTTTGGCAACTATGAGTAAAACCGTTATAAACACTTGTGCAGGTTTTTGTGTGGACATAAGTTTTCAACTCCTATGGGTAAATACCAAGGAGCACAATTGCTAGATGGCAAGAGTATGTTTAGTCTTGTAAGAAACCATCAAGCTATCTTCCAAAGTGGTTGTACTAGTTTGCATTTCTGCCAACAATGAATGAGAATTCCTATTGCTTAACATCCTCGCCAACATGTGGTGTTGTCAGTGTTCTGGATTTTATTTTTAGTGTATTACTTTTTGAAAATCAAAAACCAAAACAAAAATAAATTTCAATGAAATAAAATGAAGCTTTTTTTATTTTGTCTAGTTGGCAAGCTATAGTTCCTCTCCCTCTTCTCCATACCCTACCACTGTTGGACCAGTGGAGAGCAGTGGATTGAGATCTCGCTACCGTTCTTCGCCCACCGTCTACAACTCCCCTACTGACAAACAAGACTACATGACAGACCTACGAACTTTGGATACTTTTCTTAGAAGTGAAGAAGAGAAACAGCATAGAGTAAAGCTGGGTGTGTATCTGTTTTTTTTAGATCTAACATATATATATATATATTTGGTGTCACTTTACATTATCCTTAATTTATTATTTTTATTACTTTGATTACCCGTACATGTTTAAGTCTCTTTTACTAATATTGTGTACCTTAGGAGAGAATACATTTTGTTTTTATATTTTATGCAGTAAGAATTCACCAAATTTAAGAAGTAAAATAAAGCTGAACTGAGATATCTTGAACCTTTCATCTACATTAAGATCAAAAACCTTTTCATATACTGTACAATAAGTTATAATTTTTATTTGAAAGTTAAGGCTGTCAAATGTTTTTGAAGTGGCACATAGCAGAGCTCATCGAAGCGATAGTTGCCTCCTTTCCGGCTGTCCTTGGGAAGGTCGGTGGGGCCAGGAAGCATGAGGGACAGAGCATGGACTATGCCAGAAGTGCTGCTGTTTTTCAGAACATTTAAACCTACCTTTCGTTTACCTTGGAAAACAGTGTTAGAAGATCTTAATGTATTTGGGGTGGATTTGATTATTACAAAGTCAATTATTTGAAACCAAATTAGGTTACTGAGCAGAGTAATGATTTTCCCCTTCAGGAACTTTCACAGAAAGCACATTAGGTGCTAAAGCATGGCCACAGCGAGGAAGCCAGTTATTGGACCATGGCTCTTTATGTCACTTTAAATCTCTCCATTGACTTTTAATAGGATTTTGCCTAGAAGTGCCACAAATGTCAGAGAAACAAATCAATATTATCTTATTTGTCAATACATGCTTTTTCTTTTTAAATGTCGAAATATTTCAAGTATACTGAAAATTATAGGGTATAATACAAAGAACAACCTGTTAGCCCTCTGCGTGTATTTGTCATAGCCAGCGTTTTACTGACTTCCATTTTTATTTCTTCTTTGATGTATAGGAGTTGTTGAGAAGTATTATTATCGGTTAGTGTTGCTTTTAATTTCCAAACATATGAAATGAAGGGCTTAGTTATCTTTTTTCTATGCTCTAAGCTGATTGTGTCGTGGCTACAGATTCTGATCTGTACCCTGTTGATTTTTTGGTATTATTTCTTCAGACTTGCATTTTGGCCTGCTATGTGATTACTTTTTATGACCGGTTCTTGGTATAATGAAAAGAATACATAGTCTCAAATATTGGACCACATATTTGTTCATTTAGTAAGCTGCTTGATGATGATCTTAAATTCTTTATCTTATTTTTGGCTGCTTGATCTGTTAATTACTAAGGAAGTGTATTTAAAAAACAACTCCTGGTGATTGTCTCCCATTAAATGTTTCTTCATAATTCTGTCAAAATTTACTAAATTTCCTTGCGGTAATGTTAAGTACATGTAAGTTCAGAATTGTTACTATCACTCTGGTCAGTTATTCCTTTTATGTCTTGGGCTTTTTGCCCTCAAGAGTATTTTTGTCTGACATTAAAACAGCTGCACTGTTTTCACTTGGTCAGCATTTGCCAGGTACCATCTATGTTTATCCCTATACTTTTAACCCTTCTGTGCCCATAGGTTTTAGTTAAGTAAGAATTTTGTACAAATTAATTTGTAACTAGTAAGTATTTTGCAGGGAACTACTTCGAGACTATATAAATATCCTCTTCCTCGTCACATTTTTAAACAATTTTTATTGTGTACTTTTTTCATTACCATATAACCCCTCCCCCTTACTATAACCACGCTGTTGTCCACATCCATGAGTCCTTTTTTCTTTTTGCTCGATCCCTTCACCCCCAACCTCCCCCTCCCCCAGTAGTTTTCATCCTGCTCTCCATCTGTGAGTCTGTCTCTATTTTGCTTCTTAAGTTTGTTCATTAGATTCCACATATAAGTGAAATCATATGATATTTGTCCATCTCTGACTGGTTTATTTCACTTAGCATAATGTTCTCCAGGTCCATCCGTGCTGTCACAAAGGGTAAAGTTTTCTTCTTTTTACAGCTGAGTAGTATTCCATTGTGTAAATATTCCATAGCTTCATCCACTCATCTATTGATGGATACTTGGGCTGCTTCCATACCTTGGCAATTGTAAATAATGCTGCAGTGAACATAGGGGTGCTTATGTTCTTTCGAATTAGTGTTTGGGGTTTCAGATATGCTCCCAGAAGCAGAATCTCTGGGTCAAAAGACAGTTCCATTTTTAATTTTTTGAGGTATGTCCATACTGCTTTCCACATGGTTGCACCAGCCTGTGTTCCCAGCAACAGTGCAATAGGGTTCCCTTTCCCCACATCCTTGCTAGCACTTGTTTGTGGATTTATTGATGATAGCCATTCTGACAGTTTTGAGGCGATATCTCATGGTAGTTTTAATTGCATTTCCCTGATGATTAGCGATGTTGAGCATCTTTTCATATGTCTGTTGGCCCTTTGTCCTCTTTGGAGAAGTGTCTATTCAGGTCCTTTGCCCAATTTTTTAAAAACATTTTATTGATTTTTTTTAGAGAGGGGGAAGGTGGGGAGAAAGAGGGAGAGAAACATCGATGTGCAAGAGAAACATCAATTAGTTACCTCTCATATGCCCCCAAACTAGGGACCTGGCCCACAACCCAGACACGTGCCCTGACTGGGAATCAAACCGGCGACCCTTTGGTTTGTAGGCCAGCACTCAATCCATTGAGCCACACCAGCCAGGGCTACTCATTTTTTAATTGGATTTTTTTTTTTTTCCTGGTGTTGAGTTTTGTAAGTATTTTATAAATTTTGGATATTAACCCCTTACTGGATGTATCGGTGAGTATGTTCTCCCATTCCGTGGGTTGTCTTTTATTTTGTTGATGGTCTCCTTTGCTGTGCAAACACTTTTTAGTTTGATGTAATCCCATATGTTTGTTTTTTCTTTTGTTTCCCTTGCCTCGAGAGATCAGATAAAATATTCCTATGAACAATGTCTGAGATTTTACTGCCTATGTTTTCTTCTAGGGTGTTCTTGGCTTTGAGTCCAGTAGTTAAATCTTTAGTCCATTTTGAATTTATTCTTGTGTGTGGTGTTAAGGTAGTGTAGTTTCATTTTTTTGCACGTATCCGTCCCATTTTCCTGACACCATTTATTGAATAAGCTGTCATCGTTAGCCTGTTGTATGTGCGTGCTTACTCTGTTGAATATTAATTGGCTATAAAGATGTGGGTTTATTTCTGGGCTCTCCGTTCTGTTCCATTGATCTATGTGCCTGTTGTTATGCCAGTACCATCCTGTTGTGATTACTATGGCCTTGTAGTATAGTTTGATATCCTCATCAAATTTTGACTTACCAGTTTTAACATCCTTTTGAGATCTTTTCAAACTTAATTATTACTATGTTGGTTGTCATAGTGGCTTTCTAATTCTGTCGTCCTTTCAATATTTATACCTTTTACGTTTAAACATTTTTGTGGTAAAATATACATAGTATTTATCATTTTAACCATTTTTTATTGAGTTCATTGGAGTGACATTGGTTAATAGAATTATATAGGTTTCAGGTGTACAGTTCTATAACACATCAACTGTGTATTGTATTGTGTGTTCTTTTTCCATCACCACATTTTAACCATTTTTAAATGTATAAATCAGTGGTATTAACTACATTCACATTTTTGTGCAATCACCTTTCATATTTATTTATTGGCATTCTACAGTAAGATGGATCTTTTCCCTCTCAGCCCCGTCACTTATTTGGATGGTTAGATTGTCTCAGATTTGGCTGCTGGGACAAATCTAGTTTCTGTGTTTTTTACACATGACACTATCATTGTTTGAGCACTTTAATAAAAAACAACTTTCCAGCACCACAAGATATTTCAGGCTCCCTTTATATTCTCCCTGGCTAACTAACTGTGGAGTCAGCCTGTTTCTTTAAGGGGCCACAGTTGCTTTTAGTGGAGAATGATACTTGGAAATTAATGTCTAGGCATTGGATATGCCATGTTAATGGGGTGTCATTACTCTTAAGTCCTTTCAGCAGACAGCTAGGAAATACACGTATAAACATACATGCACACACACACTCCTATAGTATTTCTACATCCACCTATCTTTTTCTTTTTCTCTTTTTTATTTATTGAATTTTAAAGAGAAAGAGGGAAGGAGAGAAAGAGAAACATCAATTTGTTATTCCACTTATTTATACAGTCTTTGGTTGATTCTTGCATGTGCCCTGACTGGGAATCATATCTGCAACCCTTCAGTTTATGGGGTGACCCTCCAACCAACTGAGCCACGCCTGCCAGGGCTACATGGAGTTTTGACTGCGTAGGGGTGTTAGTGCCCCTAACCCCCAATCGTTCAAGGGTCAACTGTATATTAAAAACCATGAGTTTGTAATAATACCTCCAATTCCAGCCCAGCTATACTGGGTTAATTTAGCTTCTCCTGCCTTTCCATATTTGTAACTTCTTTCTCCAGTAGTGAGAAAGCAGGCATTGCTGTACTTATTCCCACACACCTACTTTTTCACTAAAGAGCCACTTTCATCCCTAAATATTTCACATGGATCTCCTAGGAACAAGGATATTTTCCTTTTTACCACCAACATGATTATCATACTTAAGCTACCATTATTCTTACGATGATTCCTACAGTTGACACAATAATGAACTTTGTAGCTTTTTTCCCCTTTTACTGATGCAGTATCTAGTTAAGGTTCACACATTGCATTTAGTTGTCAGGTTTCTTTTGTCTTCTCTAATTTAGAACATTTATGGCTTTGTGTATGTGTGCATTTTGAAGAGGTCAGGCGAGCGGTATTGCACATTTGGATATATGTGATCATTTTCTCATTGTCAGATTCGCTTTAAATATTATTTTTGGCCAGAATACAACTTAGGTGGTGATGTGTTCCTTTCAGCATATCACATCAAGAGACACATGATATCATTTTGTTCCTTTGTTGGTAATGTTAAATTGGATCACTAGGCCAAGATGATGGCAACCTGATTTCTCCATAATAGCTTTTTCCTTTTGTCATTAGTTAATAATCTATAATGTGATTTGAGACTTGTGAACGTACTGTGTCCCCACAGCCTTTCACCATTGGTTTTAGCTAGCATCCATGGATGGTCCATTCCCAATAAGTTAGTTAATACAGTGATGGTTTCAAAATGGAGACTTTTTAATACTTTAATTTCTTCTACATTTAGTAGTTTGGGAGTCTTCTGTAAAGAACTTTTTGTTTACCCCTTACCCTACAGTTTGTTTTAGCCAGTTTGTATTGACGGTTGTTTCTTTAGCAGTGTCTAAACAGCTGTTTAATTAACTCATTGAGTTTTTTTATTTGTGTTTTTTTAATTTGTATTTAATTGTATTGTATGGTTCTCTTTCAAATCTGCCTGATTTCTTTTAGGGCATCTTTTGTTTCTGTTTTCAACTTCTCTTCCTATCTCAATCACTCTAAACTTATCTTTAAAAGCCTCTGTCTAAAGTTCATAGAAATGACATACATTTTTTTGTCTTGTTGACTCATGCTTTGAGGCTTCTTTCCTTGTGATTCATCTGTTTTCATGTTTGTTTTCGGGAGGCTCATCTTCAGTGGACTTTTCTCTGTGCCGCCCCTGTCCCGGGCAGGCTGGGTGGGAGCCTCCCTCCTCCGAGAAGGCGTGTGGATGCCTCTGCCAGGTCCCTGAGGAGCACCACTGACTTGGGACTTACTGAAGTGAAGTCTAGGCTTGAAGGGTTGATCATTCTTCCAGCAGCCTAAGACACACAAACTTCCCTGGTGCCAGCGGTCAGATTATTTTCTTATCCACTGATAATGTGGCCCTTTGGGGTTCCTGGCCTTATGCCAGGTGCAAGGGATAGAGGTATGAGAAAGGCGTCAATCCAACTCGTTGCCTCTTCCGGGCCTCCATCTTTGCCTCCAGTGCCCACTTGGCCCCTGAAATCCAAACCGGCAGGTTTCCCAAAGCCTACAAAACCCTCCAGAGCAGCCGCAGTGTCTGCTTATACACAGGCTACTCTGGCTTTTAATTCCCTCTTCATCTCTAGCCTCCAGCCATTTCTCTTAACTTTCCGCAAGCTCCATTATCCATTGAAACAAGGTGTTTTATTCTAATAAACATTTCTAAATATAGTGGAGACATTTCGGGTTACCTGGTTTGTTATGTTGCCAGAATTCAAAATCTCTTTGTGCTTTGATGCCTGGGTCTTCAGGCCTCTCCACCTGCAGATTTTGTGCTGTTTTGTTGTGGGTGGTGACCCTTACGGAGAGCCCCTGTTTTGTCCCTGCTTGCCATGTGTATTTTGCTTGTCCTTTGGCCAATGCACAGCAGGTAGTAAAACTTCTTATTTCCGTCATATCTGAAAATCCGTATAAAACTTGTGTCGTGTAAGGCCAGTCTTAGTGAAATTCTTCTCAAGTTCAAGTTTTCTTTCAGAAAGCTTATTATTTTTGAATAGTCAAAATGATTAATCAGAAAAGAATAACATGGTGTTCTTTTACCTTCCTTTTTATTTCCTGTTTATTAACTCATTTTGTGTTGGTTTAAAACTTACTTTCTTGATGGTAATTCATTCCTGTCAGTTCTGCCAGAAGTCCTACTTGAAATTTTAACTTTACACAGTGTGATATTTCTGTATTGTACATAATTATTTATTTTTATGCCAGCATGAAACATACTAGTATTCACCTAAGCTACTAGCACAACACTGGCTGACCTTCAAGGTTTTGGTGCTGTAAATTGAAATGTCACATATCCCTCTTGTGATTTCTCATCCTTTGTTCCTGTAAATAAACAACATAAGAAAAGCGGTTTTATTATTTTATAGTCACTCCTCTTAGATATTCTGCTAAGATTTCTTTAAAAACTTGTTTCTGTTTGTGATTTTTGTGTGTATGAAGTATCAATTGGCATTTTTTGTCACTATAATACTTTATAATCAGTTGGGTTTTTTTAATATTAGTTAAACTCTAAAAAAATAAGCTCTTCATAAGTGTCAGGTAATTGTCTTTGAACACTTGCTGTTTATTCAAATACTGTGCTAAATGCTAGGGGAAAAAAATACTCCCAGCCCTAAAGAAAAAGAGATAAACTCTGACTTTAAAATGCGATACTGTATTTTGTTATGTATAATGTGCACCCACATTTTTGGCCCAAACTTTGAGGAAAAAAATCTTTTCATTTTAATTTTATATTTAGAAACAAAGCCGATTATCGTATTCCAGTGTATTATTTTGCATACAGATATTGTTATTGCTTTCTAGAGTTATAGTTGTAATGCATAAGCATAAAAAAAAGGATTAAAAACTTTTCTATAGATACAGAATTAGTACTGCCCATGTATGATGCTCATCCTTATTTTTCCCACAAAAATTTGGGCCAAAAAGTACGCATTATACACAGCAAAATATGGTAATTACTCTGGTAATTATAGGATTAAGTCCCTAAATATAACTATTTACATTTCCTAAAAGTAAATTCAAAAGTGTGATCAGCAGAGGGTCTCTTAGTACAAAACAGGACTTACTACAGGATATGAATAGAGCGCAATATAGTGCAGGGAAGAGTGAGTTTAGTTGCTAACCTAAAGAGTAGTTTATTAATAGGATGCTGTAGTTATCCTATTTAGAAAGAACTTCTAAAAATTCAAGCAAGGGACTTCCTTAGCCTATTTTTGTCCTGTTTGGACATAAATTTGTTTTATGTGTGTGTGTGTGTGTCATTGAATCATTTGAAAGTCTTAGAGAATTAAACAAGCTTAATTTTATAACAAAGATAAACACTTTCAACCACTTATGGCTCTTAAATTACTATTGTCGAGAAATGTCCTTGTTAACTTTTAGCATAAGTAGCCCATGTTCTCTAAAGAAAAGATAATGGTGGGGAGGAGAAAAGAGAGAGAAGCCCCTTCAGGCTTGTCCCCCATGGCTGCCATTGCCTCTGTGGGAGGGACCCCGTGTCCACGTGCCGACTCCCAGTGTCAGAATTACTACAACACACTGATGCTCTTTGAATTAACCATTGTAGGGAGCCCAGATTCTACCTCACCTTCCACCAGTCCTACTTTCTGGAACTACAGTCGTTCTATGGGGGATTATGCACAAACTCTGAAGAAGTTTCAGTATCAGCTTGCCTGTAGGTCTCAAGCCCCATGTGCAAACAAAGATGAAGCCGATCTCAGTTCTAAACAAGCTGCCGAGGAGGTAAATGGAAAATAAAAATGACTTAATACTTATGATTTTACAGGTTATTAGAAAGCCTTTTTTACGTCTGGAATGTTTTCTTTTTCTGTAACCTCCACTTTTATTGATGAGGGACATAAATCTGGCACACATTAAACAGTGGAAAAGCTCCTGTCTTACCTTGTGTACCTAAAACTGAATTATGTTGTATGTTTTACTCTTTGTGACATGTAGTTGACATTAGAGTACTGCCTAAAACATTGTTTTGCAGTCATTTATAAAATGGTATCTCAAGTAACAATTTGTACTTAACACATACAAGACTCTTCCTTTTAAAATATATTTAGGCCCTGGCCGAGTAGCTCAGTTGGTTAGAGTGTCATTCTGTACACCAAAACGTTTGTGGGTTTGAAACCCAGTTAGGGCACATATTGGGGGCAGCAAATCGATATTTCTCTCTCACCCTCCCTTCCTCTCTGTAGAATCAATAAATATGTCTTCACGTGAGGATTTTATATATATATATTAGATAGATAAGAACATTTGATAGTCTGTAACTTCATCAATTGAATACTAAATACAGGATTTTTATTTTCTTCTTAAAAGCAAGAAGAATGTTCATTAAACATACCAACATAAGGAATTTTAAAGATGTCTGCATGAATAGCAATAAGTGCATATTAAGAAAATTATTGCAGACTTAGGTCCAAGATGGCGGCATAGGTAGATACACTTTGCTTCCTCACACTGCCAAAAGGAGGTCAACACAGATTTAAAAACAAAAAAACAGAATAGCCAGAAAATCGAACTGTATGGAAGTCCAACAATCAAGGAGTTAAAGAAGAAACATTCATTAAGACTGGTAGGAGGGGCGGAGATGGAGATGGGAAGGCAGAGTGGCGGGGATTTCACAAGGTGGCAGCTGGAGGACGTGGTGGATGAGACAGCAGCTGGCGGTCCCACATTTGCGTGCAGATAAACTGGGAGGAACAATGGGAGCGAGACAGACTGTGCAACCCAGGATTTCAGCATGGGAAAAGAAAGCCTCAAAACCTCTGGCTATAAAAACCTGTGGGGGTTGCAGCACCGGGAGAAACTCCCAGCCTCACCGGAGAGTTTTTTGGAGGAGCCCTCAGGGTCCTAGAATATACACAAACCCACCTAGCCAGGAACCAGCACCAAAAGAGCCCAATTTGTTTGTGGGTAGTAGGGGAAGTGACTGAAAGCCATGGAAAGGCAACTAAGCAGTATTGTTCCCTCCTGGACCCCTCCCCCACATACAGCGCCACAAAGAGCATGTGAGTTGCGCTGCCTGACAAATACCAAAGGCTTCACCCGTTACAATGTCCCAGGCACACCAGAGACAAAAAAAAAATATATGGCCCAAACTGAAGAACAGATCAAAGCTCCAAAAAGAGAACTAAGTGATGAAGAGATAGCCAACCTATCAGATGCAGAGTTCAAAACACTGGTAATCTGGATGCTTACAGAAATGGTTGAGTATGGTCACAAAATGAAGGAAAAAGTGAAGGCTATGCAAAGTGAATTAAAGAAAAATACACAAGGAAACAACAGTGAAGGGAAGAAAACCGGAACTCAAATCAATGATTTGGAGCAGAAGGAAGAAATAAACATCTAACCGGAACAGAATGAAGAAACAAAAATGAAAAGAAATAAAGAGAGGCTTAGGAACCTCTGGGACAACTTTAAACGTTCCAGCATCTGGATCATAGGGGTGCCAGAAAGGGAAGAGGAAGAGCAAGAAATTGAAAACTTATTTGAAAAAATAATGGAGAACTTCCCCCAATCTGGCAAAGGAAATAGACTTCCAGGAAGTCCAGGAAGGTCAGAGAGTCCCAAAGAAATTGTATCTAAGAAGAAACACACCAAGACGCATCATAATTAAGTTACCCAAGATTAAAGATAAGGAGAGAATCTTAAAAAGCAGCAAGATAAGAGGAGAGAGTTACCTACAAAGGAGTCCCATAAGACTGTCAGCTGATTTCTCAAAAGAAACCTTACAGGCTAGAAGGGGCTGGAAAGAAGTATTTGAAGTTATGAAAGGCAAAGACCTACATCCAAGATTACTCTGTCCAGCAAAGCTATCATTCAGAATGGAAGGGCAGATAAGGTGCTTCCCAGATAAGGTCAAGTTAAAGGAGTTCATCATCACCAAGCCCTTTATTATATGAAATGTTAAAGGGAGTTATCTAAGAAAAGGAAGAAGATCAAACTATGAACAGTAAAATGACAACAGACTCACAACTATCAACAACTGAACCTAAAAACAAAAACAGACTAAGCAAACAACTAGAACAGGAACAGAATCACAGAAATGGAGATCACAGGAGGGTTATCAGCGGGGATGGGGAAGGTGGAGAATGGGGGAAAAGGTACAGGGAATAAGAAGCATAATTGGTAGGTACAAAGTTAAGAATAGTATAGGAAGTGGAGAAGCCAAAGAACTTACACATATGACCCATGGATGTGAAATAAGGGGGAGGATGGTGGTGGGAAGGGGGGTGCAGGGTGGAGAGGAATAAAGGGGAGAAAAAATGGGACAACCGTAATAGCATATTCAATAAAATATACTTTTTAAAAACTTGAAAAGAAAATTACATATTAGATCATTATTGATGTTCGTGAATTTTTTTTTCCAAAGTATTCCAAATATTTTTGAGGTTGGAGGAAAGAATGACTGATTTCTGGCAAGATTTTTTCCTCACTGATTATTCATTTTAAACATTTTTAATAGGTTTGGGCAAGAGTGACTATGAATAGACAACTCCTTGATCATATGGATTCATGGACAGCTAAGTTCAGAAATGTAAGTTTGTCACTACACTTTGGACATTATTGGTGCCTCTTAATATACAAAGTATGTTATTAGAATACCAATTAGAGATGTTAATTATTATCAGATAACAGAATTATTAAAAATACAATATGGATGGCTTGTGATATTTACCTTACGATGTCCATTTTCAAGGAATCTTTCCCTCCCATGTTTAGTAAGTCAGTGTCTTCTGAGTAGATAAAGGAACAGTGTGACCTTCCCTTTTCCAGCCTCTCAATTCTGTTTTTCAAAGAGCTTTTCTGTCAGAACCTATTGTGTGTCTAGAAAAGTGAGGGAAACAAAAATGAGGTCTTTGCCCTCAGAAAACTTCAGTTAGAGAAGATAATATATTCATGAAACAGTGTCAAACTATATCAATTTCTTGGATTTTTCTAAAGAAGAGTCCTCTCTATCTTTAGCCTGGAGGCTGGGAAGGCCAGTTCTTCCCTGTACGTGTATGGAATGAATTAGTTCTCTCGTTTCAGCCCTGCCTCTTTTTCTCGCCCTCTGTAGTACCTGTGCTGCCCAGTTCTGCTGGGCAAATTGACCCCTCCTCCACTGCAGGTGTGTCCACTTAGATTCTGTAGAAGCCACCACTTCTTCCCCCCATTTCATCTTGCAGCATTCATTCATCAGCTCTGCATCTCCTAGAAATATGTTGAAATCACTTGTATAATTTAACAGGGTATCAAGAGGGAGTGGTGAAAAATAACAGCCTACTTTCTTCACCCAAAAGCTTGGATGGCTTTTAAAAATAAAAACTCATGCCCTGGCCAAGTGGCTCTGTTGGTTGGAGCATCATCCCGTATACCAAATGGTTGCAGGGTCGATCCCCAGTTGGGGCACATATGTAGGTTTCAGATGCAGTCCCTGGTCAGTGCGGCACGTACGGAGGCAACTGATTGATACTTCTCTCTCTCACTTTCTGCGTCTGTCTCTCACTCTCTTTTCTCTCTCTTCCTCTCTCTCTAAAAACCAATGAGCATGTCAGAATTTTAAAAAACTGTTACTGTGACAAACCAGCATAAACACTATGTTAATAAGTGTATGAATAATTACCTTAGAAGTGTAAACTGAAGTTTATCCTTTTAGCTTAAGTATAATAAGAACAGCAAGAAACATTTAAGAAAACCTTAACATATAGCTGAAAATTGTATATTTTCTTCAAAAAAACCCCCAAAAAACAGGCATATGTGATTTAAGAATATACTCCAATAGCATATTTACTTAACTCTCGCTGGACTTCAGGTGCCTCCTACTTCCATCCTCTTACCCTTCGTTAGCATGTAAGTACATGACAGTAAACGTATCTTACGAGTCTTATGAATAATTATTTGAGAAATGCTTTGGAACTATGTATGTAAAATCTTTACCTCATTTTTTCCTAGTGGATCAACGAGACAATATTAGTACCACTTGTACAAGAGATCGAGTCTGTCAGCACCCAGATGAGACGCATGGGCTGTCCAGAGCTGCAAATAGGAGGTGTGTGAAAACAGAGCCCAGCGTTTGATGGGCCTTGATAAATCTGCCAAGTGGGGAGTTTCTGTAGTGGGCTATTTAACAACTTCCTTTGTTATCTTGAGGTGAAGAAAAAAACTAAATGTGTTAATACAGTTTTTTTTTAATAATACAGTTTTATTGGAATATAATTTACTCACCATACAGTTTACCCATTTAAAGTCTACAATTCAAAGTTTTGAGTCGTATAACCATTGCTATAATGAATCTTAGACTATTTCATCATTTCAAAAAGAGACCCCACATGTCCTTTAGCAGTCACCCCAGGGTTCCCACCGCCACCCGTTCCCCAGCCCTAGGCAACTACCGATCTACTTTCTGTCTCTAGATAGGCCTCTCCTGGGCATTTCATATAAAGGGCATTGTGTAATATGTGGTCCTTTGTGACTGACTTCTTTCACTTAATATAATAATATTTTCAAGTTTCATCCATGTAGCATGTGTCAGTATAAGCAGGACGTGCTTTTTAAAGTAAGAACAACATTGCTTTAGAACCGCAAAGGCAATGTACATATGTACGAGTAGAAAATTTGAAAAGTACAAAGATACTTGAAGAATATTACCCATAATTCTGCTTCCAGAGATAACTACTATCAGTTTAGTCACAACCAGTTACTGTTTTTAAAGAAAAATACTATGATACTAACTATATATATCAATTGTAAGTTATTCCATAATTTAAGAACATGAAAAGTACATATGTAGGAGTTGAGGAAATATCACGCATATATATGTATATGTTTTAATTAAATTGGAGCCATACTATTTTGATGAAATATGATACATATATATGTATATATTTCTAATTAAATTGGAGTCATACTGTTTTGTTACTGTTTTTCCCTCCCGGTCTTTCTATTTTGTTAAGTATTCTCCAATATTATTTTTATGGCTGGACTATATTTCTTTTATTTTTATATATCTTTTGTATATTATTTATAGATCCTCCAAAATGGATCTGGCTGCTGCTTTTGGGGAAAGAGAGAAAGAAGGAGGGAGGGAGGGAGACAGACAGACAGACAGACAGATAATCTGGCCATCTCGTTGGAAATGATAAAATAAATTGTAAGTAAAGTAGATAATGCAAATTGTTAAGATAAACTATTATTGCTGTCATTTTTTCCTTCATCATCTATTGAGGGAAGAACTTTTTAAAGTTTTTTGTAGAGACCCACATGAATAATAATGTGTTCTGTGTGTGTGTGTGTTTTTTTAACAGAGGCTAGCATTACCAGCTTGAAACAAGCTGCTCTGGTCAAAGCTCCTCTCATCCCAACTCTGAATACAATTGTGCAGTATCTAGACCTTACCCCCAATCAGGAATACTTATTTGAAAGGATCAAAGGTAACTATTGCTTTGAAGAAGAACAAAATGAGAACTTTTTCACTACTTTGAGATTTTATAAATAAAGGTAATGGGGGAAAAAAATTTTTTTTAATTAAAATATTGGCCCTGACCAGGTAGCTTTGTTGGTTAGAGTGTCGTCCAAATAATGCCAAGGTTGCAGGTTCAGTTCCAGGTCAGGACACACACAGAGATTAACCAGTGAATGCATAAATCAGTGGAACACAAATCACTGCTTCTCTCTCCCCCTCACTCCCTCCTTCCCTTTCTCTCTCTCTTAAATCAGTAAATTTTTTAGGAAGAAAAAAGTATCATTTCATCTTTATGGAATATAAGTATGATCTTATATTCCATAAAAATGTATTTAATTATGGCTTAGCTAAGGCTTATACTTATATAAGGCTTATACTTATATAAGTATGATCTTATATTCCATAAAAATGTATTTAATTATGGCTTAGCTAAGGCTTATACTTGAACAACTTTTGGGCCTTATATTTTATATACTTAAGAATTATCAAAATAATATACTTAGTCTTGAATATGTTGGTTAATAATCTTATTCTATATAGAGAAACTTAAAAATGAGCTAAATGGGCTCAAGTGAATATTTCACTCATTTTCTATTGCTTTTTTCCTCTACTTTTATTTATTTATTTATTTTTATTGTTGTTCAGTTATAGTTGTCCCCATTGCCCCCTGTTGCTCTGTGCTGCCCTGTCATTTTCTGTTCTTAAACTGCCAAGAATGGGTACCACTCTGACATTCTTCATTATTTCAGCAAGTTGATTCTTATTTCTTTCAACTTTTATGTCATGCTTATTGTGTTCCTTTTTCTAGATTTCTGTTACCTTGTGGTCATTTGGTGGGGTGAGGTGTGGGGGGATATGGTCTAAGGAGGCTGACTTCAGAATCAGGAAATTTGGCCTCTCTGGTAGTCCCATGCTCTCTCTCTGCCTCTCAGTTTTTGTTTGGATAAACTCTGTAAAATGTTCCCATCACTAAAACAGGCTTTAGAAATAGTGTTTCACTCTTCAGATTCATTGCAAAGCTTACTTAGAAAATACTGTGTTGCGCCCTTCTTTCCCCTAGGTTTGATTGATATTCAGGAATACGCATTTATCATACCTTTTAAAAACCTTTTTATATAAGGAGAATTCAAATATACATAAAACTAGACACATGTTCAACCCTCTTGTACATAGCACCCAGCCCCGATACCCGTCAGTTCCCGCCCTGCCTCTTCTCTCTCCAGATCCCCAGCCACCTCCTCTCTCCTGTGTTATTTGAAGCAAGTCCCATATGCCATTATCGCTTTATACCTAAATATCTCCATATATATCTCTAAAAATTAAGGCCCTTATAAAACATAACCATAATATTACACCTAATATTTTTTAACAATTTCTTTATATAATGAAATGTACAGTCTGTACAAATTTCCAAAAATCTCCTAAAATGTGTAATTACTTTTTTTGGTATTGTTTGTTTGAATTAGGATTCAGACATTGTCACATGTTGTTACTGATTGCTCTATTTAAGTTTCTTTTAAGCTACAGGTTTCTCATCCATCCTTTTTTTTTCTTTGGAACTTACTTGTTGAAAGAACTAGATTATTCTGTAGTGTTTCCCCTGGTATGGATTTTGCTGAATGCATCCCCGTGGTATAGTTTTACATGACTCTCTGTTCTTTTATGTCCTGAAAATGCAGGTTACCATTTTTTGACAAGATGGCCTCATAGGTAGCAGGACGTTTGTATATCCAAAAAATATATATATGTGTGCACATATATACGAATTATATATAAAGTATTAATATATATCAAGTATACAAAAAGTCTAAAAAGTACAAAGAACCCTAGTTGAATAGTTTTCAATATTCTCCATATTTGATTCTCCCCCCTTTCTCTCCAGCCACCCCTCCATATGCAGGGCCCGGCAGAAGTAAGGCCTGCTTGAGTGTGGTTGGTAGGGTACCTGAATGTCTCGCACAAGATGGACAGCAATTTGAACATTTCACCTAAAATGTCAGATGGTGTACTTGAGTGTAATATTGCTATGTTATAGAATTATATGCTTATGATTTTGTAATAAAATATATGCGTTATTTGTGCCAGACCCTATATATAGACACACATACTGTTTTTCTCACTTCAAAGTATATTAGAGACATCATTTTACTTTTCAAGTACTAAAAAGTAAATAAGTAAATAACATTCTCCTACATTACCATAATATGATTATCACACCTTAAAAATTAAAATATTTCTATAATATCTAATATACAGTTCATATTCAAATTTCCCAATTGTCCAAAGAACGTTATATACCTTTTTTTTCTAAACAGGGCAAAGTGTAGGTTTACTCATTACATGTATTGGGTTTTTCCTTTGTTCTTTGTCTCTTTGCGTAGAACAGTTCTGCCACCTTTTCCCACATGACATTGACTTTTTTAAGAATCCAGAATATTAGTCTTATCTCACATTTTGGATTTATACAATTCTTCTGATGAAGTTTAAGTTAATCTTTTACATCCTATATTTCTTTATGTTATGGATCTTTTGATCACTTTTTTAAATGATATACTTCACTTATTATAATCCCTTAGCCTGTTTTTCCTTCATTTTGCATCTTCTTAGTTTTTTATTTCACCTTTGTTGCTCCAGAACTTTCTCAAGGAGGCTGTATGAGCTCATTTCGATGGAATAGAGGGGGAGACTTCAAAGGACGCAAGTGGGATACAGACCTGCCCACCGATTCTGCCGTAAGCCTCCAGTTTTACTTGTTTTCAGTTTTGTTATTGGATTTATGTGTTTTTATTCCCCATTATCAAAATAAGTATTAAAAAGGATTTAGAAACTAAGGTAGAAATAAAAAATTAAAATTGACCCTGGCTGATGTGGCTCAGTTGGGTGGAGCATTGTCCCATACACCAGAAGGTCGCTGGTTTAATTTCTGATCAGGGCACATACTTAGGTTACGGGATTGGTCCCTGGTCGGGGCACATACAGGAGGCAACCGATTGGTGTTTCTCACATTGATGTTTCTTTCTCTGTGTCTCTGTTTCTGTCTCTCTTTCTCTGTCTCTTTTCCTCTCTTTCCCTTACTCTCCCTCTAAAATCAATAAATGGCCCTGGCTGGTGTGCGGCTCAGTGCCGGCCTGAGAACCAAAGAGTTGTCAGTTTGATTCCCAGCCAGGCCACATGCCCGGGTTGCGGGCCAGGTCCCTGGTAGAGAGGTGTGCGGAAGGCAGCCACACATTGGTGGTTCTCTCCCTCTCTTTCTCCCTCCCATTCCCTTTCTCTAAAAATAAATAAATAAACATCTTTTTTATAAAAAAATCAGTAAATGTATCCTTGGACGAGGATTTAAAAAAATGTTTTTAATTAAAATTGTACCAACATCTTAACCTAACAAGTATTACTATTTTGGCTTATTTTTTTCCTTCAATTGTGCTATTTTTTTATGGGTTTTTTGCAAGGGTGGGGTTTGGGGGGTTTTGGGGGTTTTTTTTTTTTTTGGTCATAGTTGTAATCATTCTGTATGTAAAATTGTATATCTTTTTTTCACTTTTATAGTGTTTAAGTACTTTTTTCATTATTATACACTGTCACTTAACTGTTCTCATATATTGGGCCTAAAAATTTGAGAAGTGTGGTAAGGGAAGGGTTTGTTCTGCCTTAAATAACATTGCAAGGAATATCGTGATGCATGTTTCTTTATTTGAGAATACTACTTGAAGACAGACTCATAGAATTAGATTTATAAGATCAAAGACTATAAAGTTTTGGGACATTTAAGAGCCTTTCACAACCATGTTCTTTATTTTTTTTATAGTGACTGTTATGTGTGAAAATGAAGTGTTAAATGCTGATACTCAAATTGAGAATTGAATAGATGTGTATTTTATCTTGGTTTTGCTGTTCATTAACTAACTATACGGGCGTGAATGATCCACTAACAGAAAACTAGGAATATCTTTTATCTTTCTTTTTAAAGATTTCATCTTATCACCACTTTAAAGCATTTTTGCTAATTCTCTCTTTATGGAAAAGTTTTAAAATTGGAGTCATAAACACAGATGTTTGTAAAGGGCCACATCCATGATAGAGTTTCATGCTGACTTTGAAAACTTGCTTCCTCATTTTTAGATCATCATGCATGTGTTTTGCACCTACCTTGATTCCAGATTACCTCCACATCCTAAATACCCTGATGGAAAGACATTTACTTCTCAGCACTTTGTTCAGACACCAAATAAACCAGGTATAAGCCTCTCCTAAAAGAATGTGTTGAGTCTTTTGCATGAAATACATCTAGTAGTTTTGTTTGTTTTTTCACGTAGCATATTTCCTTTGCAGATGTGACCAATGAGAATGTTTTTTGCATTTATCAGAGTGCTGTCAACCCTCCCCATTATGAGCTGATCTACCAGCGTCACGTCTACAATCTTCCAAAGGTACTTCAAAATGTAGGAGCTGCTGTTACAGAATGTCACGGATGGCTTACTTTGATAATATTTTTAAAATTAGAATATCTCATTTATGGAATTGGTAAACTTTTTTAAATTAGGGAAAATGTGTTTGTGTTCTCCATCAGATTCCCAAGAAAGAATATTAAGTTCATTTTTTTCAAGTTTAATATTTCAACTTTGTTTAAATATTTTGGGCCATTGAAGTTCCTTTGAATACCCATGTAAATTTTTTTTTTAAAGAAACACTGTCTTTTAAAAATTACATATCCTCAGATTCTTAAGTAAAAACATTGAATCAAAGTAAGCAAGTACAAGTTAATCGGTGAATTGAAAATCTAAGTTAGGAGCTAGTATACAGATCAGAAATTACATTTAATCGTTTGATTTTAGGGCTAGACAAATGCTGCCTTGTAAGTCACTTGAAGATAAAATAAATTTATGTTTAACATGTTACTTATACCGCTATTAACATATAAGTGAAGTGTGATTAAGAGTTTTTTAACCCCTACACCTTTGTTGATGCTGTTACTTTTTGGGACAGAGCATTTTTTGTGTGCAGTGTGCAGGGACACGAGCCTCACGGTCGCTCTCTTCTGGGCCTTTGTAACCACCACTCCCCATGTGTGGAAACTTCCCAGTGGGTTCACTTTCTGCTCAGCTTTCAGGTCTCATCTTAAAAATCTTTCCCTTGAGGAGGCATTCCCTGCCACCCCACGCGGTTCAGAGCCTGCGTACGTTCCCATGGCACCCTCCTCCGCCCCCCGTCACTCATCACACTTTTAGTGATTCTGAGCTCACTGCCCGCCGTTCCACTGGACTGTAAGCTCTCTGACTGCATGGCGCCCTCTGTTATTCACTGCAGTAGTTCCACGTCTAGCACATAGTGGGTACTTCGTTTCATAAATAAGTGAAAATCTGAAATACATGGAATTTTGAGTTGGTAGAATATGAATTGATGGGATCTGCTTTTACCTATTAGACTGAATCTGTTGCTCAGTTTGGTTTAAATCTTGCTTTTTGTCTTTGTTCCAGGGCCGAAATAATATGTTTCATACATTATTAATGTTCCTCTATATCATAAAGACCAAAGAGTCAGGAATGCTTGGGTAGGTATTTATGCTTTAAAAACACAAGTACTTAATTTATTGATTGATTTTCTTCCTTTATTAAGATTGTGTATGAGTTTCAGAGTGGTTGACTTTGGGATGTAGGCTTGAGTGAAGTAGGCTTATTTCTGTCATAAACTTTTAACACTACATGATTTTTTAAAATTATGAGTGTATTTTGATAAAATTTTAAATATATATTACAAAAAGCCTTTCAAAAATGGTCATTTCTTTCAGTCATGTTTTCTTGTTTCTTCATGCCCTCACCAACACCACAAATGATAAATCTCAATTTGATAGAAAAAAGTTTTAATTTGGGCTTGTCTGTATATGAGGCTAATCATCTTTTCGTATTTATTAACCATTTATATAACACTTTTCAATGAAAAAGCCTTTGTGTGTGTGTTAAGATTTTACTTACTTGTTTTTAGAGAGGGGGAAGGGAGAGAGAAAGAGAGGGAGAGAAACATCATGTGTGGTTGCCTCTCACATGCCCCCCACTGGGGACCTGGCCCGCAACCCAGGCACGTGCCCTGATGGGAATCACGGGCCAGCATTCAGTCCGCTCGGCCACATCAGCCAGGGTTCTTTTGTGTTTTTGACCATTTTCTATATTTTTCTTTTCTAATTAACTTACATGCTTTCTTTAAATGTGATGAATATTAACTTGGATTTGCTATCTTGGGCAAACCCATTAGTTCCTTAGAACCTCCATTTCCCTTTTAGGGAAAAGACCATTGGACCACATCATTGGCCTTAAAATTGTGTCCTGCAAAGGACCGATTCTGAGATCTGTATAAGGGTCTTGCCACTTGAAAAGCAAAACCAAACTGGAGCCTAATTTTATTCAAGCCATGCCATTTCAGACACCCAATGTTCTGCCAAGTTTATTCTTCCAGAGAGAATGAGTCTGCTCCCATTCGATACTATTGTTAACGAGGATGGAAATATTGAAATTATTTACTTTGTTCATTCTGAATCCTTAGTAATAAAGCTCACATACTTTTACCCTAAATTCAAAATTACCCTCTTGTTATTTTGGTGATTCAAAATGTTAGTGTATCAGATAATATTTGAAGTAAGTGGACCCCAGCTAGAGCCGGGGAAGTCTGGTTACTACAGGGTCTGGGAGTGCGCCTTCCTGGTTCCTGGGTCCAGCTCTGCCCGCCCTGAGCAACCGAAGGCTAACAAAATGCCAAGGGACGTGCTCGGAGTGGAAAACGGCCGGGGTCTCTTGCGGTCCTGATACGCACTCCTCTTTTCCGTTTGGCATAGGTGTCCTGTTTTGCACGTGGTCTAGAAGTGCGTTACACAGCGGCCACCAGCCACAGGTGGCGTTGGGCATGTGAAACGTGACTAGCCCAAACTGCGGTGTGCTGGAAGTGTAAAACACAGACTAGAGATCAGAGATCTAGTACCAGGAAAAGTAAAATGTCAGATTAATAAGTTTGTTGACTACATGTTGAAATAGTATGTTGGATCTATTAGGTTAAATGAAATACGTAATTTAAATTATTTCACCTGTTTATTTTTACCTTTTTAAAAAAACTTTTTTAAGATGTTTATTAAAAAATGTAAAATTATGTGTGTGGTTTGCATTTGTGACTCACATCACATTGTATTTCTGTTGAATGGCAATGCTCTAGATAGAGAAAGACAAGCTCCTGTTGTTAAACATATTAGATGCAAAGACAAAGAAAGTAAACAAATTTACAAACAAATAGAGCTTCTTTTATCAAGTATGTTAACGTAAAAGATAAATAGTAAATTCACTTTTGTAAGACATGAAAACTACATGGCTCTTTATTTTTTTACTTAGAAAACTAAGGCATGCGCAGTTTAGAAATGTTTAAACACAGCGGCATCTACACGAGAACTCAGAACTGCCCTCTAATCCGCTTCTCTTGCTCCTCTTTCCTCTCTGGAGGTACCAGGTACTAACAGCCTCTAGCATGCATTTCCAGACTACTTTCTGGGAATAAGTTGATTTTGGTTCGGTTTTTCGTTTTGCTTAAAAATATATTGGACCCTACCATATTAGCTCGTGACCTGCTTTTTAACCTGATGGTGTATCTTTGACATTCTTCTATGTCAATAAACATAGACATTTTTTCTAAAATTTCTAGCAGTATTTAGTTATAAAACTAAAACACATATAGCATACATATGTATTTGAAGGATGGAGTACGCTATAAATATATTTGTAATTCTTCAACTTAACAGAATTTCTGAAGGGTTACTTTGAAGTGAAGAATTAGTTTAGAAATATTTAAATAATGAATTTTTAGCTTTTGGTTTTAATTGAAAATTTATCTTTTCCTCTGTAGATCCAAATTGATATTTTGATGCATAATTGATTTGCCATGATACAAAAACATGAAGCTTCTGTTGAGTGCCATGTACAATTTGTTATATGCATAAAAATGTAAAAGCTTTAATAAAGTCCTCAGTGGAACAGTAATTCACTCAGAGGCAAAAAAAAAAAAATTTGATAAATTTTTTTAAGTGCTTATCTCTCTAAATGTGCAGCTTATAATGAAACTTTTTGGGAGGACTTCTGGTCAAGATGGACGCATAGATAGATACACTTTGTCTCCTCACACAACCAAAAGAAGGACAGCAACAAATTTAAAGACAAAAAATAACAAGAACTGCCAGAAAATTGGACTGTATGGAAGTCCAACAACCAAGGAGTTAAAGAAGAAACATCCATCCAGACTGGTAGGAGGGGCGGAGACAGGCTGCCAGCAGAGGACACACAGCAAGGCTGCAGCTGGCAGGCCAGCTGCTCCCACATATGCATGTCAATAAACCAGGAGGAACAACTGGGGAGTGAGAAAGACCATGTAACCCAGGGCTCCAGTGCGGGAAAAGAGAGCCTCAAAACCTCTACTGGTAAAAACCTGTAGGGGTTGCAGCAGCAGGAGAAACTGACAGTCTCACAGGAAAGTTTGCTTGAGAGACCCACAGAGTCCTAGATCACACACAAACTCACCCACCTGGGAATCAGCACCAGAAGGACCCCATTTGCTTGTAGGTAGCAGGGGAAGTGACTGATAGCTGGCCAAGAGCCAAGCATAGAAGGCATTGTTCCCTCTCTGACCCCTCCCCCATAGACAGTGTCACAAGGCAGTGACGTGGGTTGTCACGCCCTGGCAAATACCTAAGGCTCTGCCCCTCACAACATACTAGTTGATCGGAGACAAAAAAAAATATGGCCCAAACGAAAGAACAGAACAAAGCTCCAAAAATAGAACTAAGTAATAAAGAGCCAACCTATCAGATGCAGAGTTCAAAACACTGGTAATCTGGATGCTCACAGAAATGGTTGAGTATGGTCGCAAAATGGAGGGAAAAGTGAAGGCTATACAAAGTGAATTAAAGAAAAATACACAGGGAACCAACAGTGCAGGGAAGGAAACTGGGACTCAAATCAACAATTTGGAGCAGAAAAAAGAAACATTCAATCAGAACAGAATAAAAAAACAAGAATTCAAAAAAATGAGAAGAGTCTGGGGAACCTTTGGGACAACTTTAAATGTTCCAACATCCAACTCATCCAAATCATGGGGTGCCAGAAGGAGAAGAGAGAGAGCAAGACATTAAAAACTTATTTGGAAAAATAATGGAGAACTTCCCCAGTAGACTTCCAGGAAGTCCAGGAGGCTCAGAGAGTCCCAAAGAAGTTGGACCCAAGGAAGCACACACCAAGGCACATCATCATTACATTACCCAAGATTAAAGATAAGCAGAGAATCTTCAAAGCAGCAAGAGGAAAGCACACAGTTACCTACAAAGGAGTTCCCATCAGATTATCAGCTGATTTCTCAAACCTTAGAGGCAAAAAGGGGCTGGAAAGAAGTATTCAAAGTCATGAAGGGCAAGGACCTACATCCAAGATTACTCTGTCTGGCAAAGCTATCATTTAGAATGGAAGGGCAGGTAAAGTGCTTCCCAGATAAAGTAAAGGAGTTCATCATCACCAAGCCCTTATTATATGAAATATTAAAGGGACTAATCTAAGAAAAAGAAGATGATCAAAACTGTGAACAGTAAAATGACAACAAACTCACAGCTATCAACAACTGAACCTAAAAAATCAAAAACAGTAAACTCCTAGAACAGGAACAGAATTACAGAAATGGAGATCACATGGAGGGTTGTCAGTGGGGAGAGGGAGGACGAAGAATGGAGGAAAAGGTACAGAGAGTAAGAAGCATAATTGGTAGATACAAAATAGGTGGGGGAGGCAGATAAGAATAGTAGAGGAAAGGGAGAAGCTGAAGAACTTTTATGTACAACCCATAGACATGAACTAAGGGGTAGGGGGATGCCGGTGGGAGGCGGGGCATGCAGGGCGGAGGGAAATAAAGGGGAGGAAAAAATGGGACAACTGTAAGAGCATAATCAGTAAAATATATTTTAAAAATAATAAAGAAAAGCTTTTGACTAATACTACTTTGTGTTTTATATATTTGGGCTTTTTTAACCAAGGGGAAAAAACTTTGAAATTAACTTTAAAAATATGATTAGTTTATCTTTTTGATATATTCTAACATAATCAACTCATTAAAAACTACTATCCTGTATCTTAAAGGAAATAATAAGTGGCTCAAATATAGTCAGTTTGGAATCATGCCCATAAATCAGCACATTGATCCAAAAACATTTTCAATTTAATGCCACATATTTGTGCCGTTACTGGAATGAGATGAACATTTTACTTCCAAAAGGGAAAGAAAGCTAGAGAGAACTGATCACACAGTAAGTGTTCTGTTCAGTGAAAGACACCATAAATAAAGTTTAAAGCTAAATGGTAAACTGAGACAAAGCATTATAATTGCAACACAGAAAGCAAATCCAAGTTAATATTTATCACGTATAAAGAGCACTGTTAAGTTAATTAGAAAAGAAAAAATATAGAAGATGATCAGAAACATAAAAGACTTTCATAGAAAATGTCAGGGAAATGGTTAATAAACATGAAAAGATGCTTAGTCTCATATACAAACAAGCCCAAATTAAAACATCTTTCTCTCAAATTGCAGTTTATCATTTGCAGCGTTGGTGAGGGTATGAAGAAATAGGGGAACATGGTTGAAAGAAATAACCTTTTATGAAAGGCATTTTTGTAATATATTTTTAATGTTTTTATCAAAGTAGTTATATACTCAGTTTTTCAAATTATGTAGTACTAAAAGTTTATGACAGAAATAAGCCGTTTCCTCTATTACCTAAGCCCACTTCCCAGAGCCGGCCGCTGGAAACTCCTGTAGCTCCTCCTCGATGTTACTCCTGCGGTCCCAAACAGTAGAGGTATGGAGCTCGCTCTCGATTTTTCAGTGGTGGATGTAGCTCGTTGATGTATTACTCCGTTAGGTGGGTCATTTATCTCTGTTACAGCCCTCCTCTCCTCCCCTCATACTTTGAATACAGTTATATTACTCTCTGCAGTAGAAGTCGATTTTTCTTCTTATTATAGGCAATATGGTTTAGTTAAAGCTGTATTAATAATACCCATATGCAAATCCACTAAAGCATCTCTAATAATTAGAAAATTCCTAATTCAAGGCAAATAGGTAAAATTCTCTAAGAGGCTTATCTCTATATTCTTCATTTTTTTAAATTTAATTAACACATTTACTTTTATTTTACCTGCTAAAATTATCCGTATTCTTATCCGCATAACAGTTCTTGAGGTCTGCTGAAAAATTAATTTTCAACACTCTGCAAATCTGTTTATTCTAAATTCGGGTTTTAAGCGCAGTTAAGAGTGTAATTACTATTACTAGAATTCACCTGATAAACCATGTGTGCCTACCATGCCTTATTACAGAATAATATCAAATGTCATCAGTGAAACATGTACTCCTTGTTTTAGTTATTTGTGAAAAGACCTTCAATGCTTGGCGATCAATTCCACTAAAACTTTTTTTTTCTTTTAGGAGAGTTAATCTTGGTCTATCCGGTGTGAATATTTTGTGGATTTTTGGCGAGTAGTGGATCATTTAATTCCAAACATTTGGACTTTTATTTGACTGAATCAGAAGTTGAATTGAAGCATCTCTGAGTCACATTGTTTTGCTTTATGGCACATTGTGTATATGTTACAGAGTCTTTAGATTTAATGAAAAATTACCTGTTTTAAAACTCCTTGTGAAAGTATGTCCTGTACCTTCTACACCAAGAGACATTACCCTCAATTTTGAATCGCATTTCAGGTTTTTTTCAGTTGCTTACAAAACCTCAACTTTTCAGATTGTTGTTGACCCAAAACAGTGCAGTCGCCCCTTCATTCAATAAACATGAGTCCTTTTTCATTTTAACTTCCAAATAAGAATCATCTACCTGATTCTCCCCTGCAAAAATTGATTTTTTGATTACATTATTTAGTATAAATACTTGAAAAGAAACAAGCAAATTGCTAACTTCCTTTTTTCTTTTTAATCTCTAGCTTTCCCCAGTGTTTGGCAAATCAGCCCAGGGCCCATATTTAAAAAATGAGATCAACTTCTAAGTAATGTGTTACTTCATGTGTATTTTTAAAATATAACCGAAAGAAGTTCGACAGTATTGTGTTTAAAACGTCAACTCTTGGATTAACTTTAGCTGACAGAATTAACTATTTGGGTCTTAGTTAAGAAGCTGCGAGGACATCAAGAAACTGTGGCTTTGGTTTCAATAACTTGAGTCAGATAAAACTTCCTAAGAGGCCTGTCCGTATCCTCCATTTTTAAAAATTGAATCCCCTGATATTGTATGATTTTAAGAGTTCCCTTTAATATCATATGATTTCTTATGTTTAAATTTTTCAGGTATGTTCTAAATATCTGGACAGTAAGAAGTTACCAGTTTTGTAAGTTTTGCTTGACTCTCCATCGTTATTTTCTTAAGTGTGCGTGTAGGATTTCCAAGGCCAGCCAGCAGTTGCATATGTTTTGTGGACTGACGTACTTGACTGCTCCCATCACCTGGAAATACCTAAAACCAGTATGTTCTGCGTAACCGCGTGTCAGTACTATATGTGCAGCCCATTTTGTGTCATTTTTTAAGTTCTCTTTTTCAAAAAGTTGTTTCTGTTTTTTAAAAGCCATATGTCTACAGGAAAAGACATTTCTATCTTTTAACAGCTTTTGATGTATGTTACTATGTTTTCTGCGATATTTTAGAAGAAAATATCAATTAAACATGTTAAATATACAGACGTTTAAGATCTCAGTCTGTCATTTCAGTAGCTATTAAAGGTGTCCTGGACGAATGGTTACTTTGCTGCTTGACTATTCAGATGCATATTCTTTATTAAAAGCAACGTGGAGAAAAATGTTAGCGATACATAAGGCAAACAAAAAAAATGTACAGGACTTAAGGCAGCTTTTAGTCCAAAAACTTGAAGCTAGAATCTTTTATTTTTAAAGTGACTGTCAAAAATACAATATACCGTAAATATACATGTAAAAAGACTAGGCATAAAAAAGAAGAGATACTTTGCAAGGTAAGTCTAGTGGGTCGCATTCCCATATTATCTTCCCAAATGTTTGAGCCAGCTTATACGTTAACACAGCCTTTATTAAAAATTCACATTTCAGGAAGAGACAGTGCATGGAAAATATGGTAGATTTTTTTGGTCCTATATTAAAATGAGTAAATATCTACTTTTCTCTAATTAAATGTTATTTGTAGGATATTTTTCACAAGTTTTTATTGCTTGACTCATCCTGTGGGCTCAAATCCACTAACGTTTTAGATTATGTTCACTGTATCATTTATTCTTTTTTCTCTGAATACCAGCCTTGAATTCAGCCAAATTTATTTTAGGGGCATAGTTAGGTGTTTATACTTTAGCTCCTACTGAGACATAAAAATGCCGTGTTACTTGGCTTTCTCAAACTGATATAAACTTTAAACTGATATTTTAATGGGGAAGACATGCAGCATGCGCGTGGCACTTCTAAACTCAACTTTGTAACATCAGTCCTTTAAATGCAGGCCTTCCTCAAAGGTCAGCCTTGGCCCTCTGTTTCACTGTATTATGCTTTTCCTTAGAGATCTCATTCATTCCACGACTTCATTTATCACTTCTCTGCACTTGATTCTCAAGTTCATCGCCAACCAAAACGTCTCTCCTGAGCTCTAGTGTTACATTCCTGTGACCTGTCAGACATTTCCACTTCGATACCCACAGACTCTCTGTGTTAGAACTGAATTCACGTCTGCTGAAACCAGCTCCCTCCTCTGACATCCCCGTTACTCTTCATGGTGTTAGCAGCTGCCCGCGCTCAAAACGCTGGCGTCGTCTTTGATTCCTCGAGCTCCCTGGGTCCCCAGTCCAATCAGGCAGCAAACCTCATCCATTCTTTCTTAACAGTGTTTCTTGCAGCTGTCCCTTTCCATTCCTGCTGCCGCTATGCTCATTTACACCCTTATCAACTCACACAGGACTACTGCAGCAGCCTAATTAATCTCACCGCTTCCGAACTGCTGCCATGCTTCCAGATTTTCCAATTCATCCTGCACATTCTCTTCAAATTCATCTCCCTAAAACACCTGTGTGATCATTTCGTTCCCCTGATAAATTCCTTAGCCTGACATTTAAAGCCCTCCACAATCTGGCCCCAAGCTAGCCGGTGCCGGCTGCTCCTCGCTGGGCTCCCTGCGTGCCCTCTCCCGGTCATCCTGATCACTCGGGACGCCCCGGCCCCTCCACAGTCCACCCGTGCCTTGAGACTTCACTCTAATTAAACCTGCTACTTTTTGGAGCTGGTCCTGACTACTACAGCTGGCAGTCATTTCTCCCCTGGGGCGATCCGTGCCCCTTTTTTGGCACTCAGCAGTCATATGAATGGATTCAGAAGTGACTTCTAGTCTCTCTAATAGTGTGTCCTATATCTTGCCTCAACCTCATAAAATAATTGAGGTTTTTACCAGTTTGAGCTGTGCTGCTGTTGAAGAAGACTTGATGAAGACTTAAGGCTCTTTTTTGAGAAAGGTTTGCATTCTCCTCTTTGAAGGACAGACACCTTCTGAGCAGCCAGGCACACTGGCTTTCCTTTGGTGGCTGAGCTAAAGAGGAAGATTCCCAGGATTGGACAGCTACAGCAGGGGGACTGCCTGAAAATGAAAAGTCAAGGTGTTAGGGAAATGACACAACCAGTTCCATGTACCCTTGGGGGGTCTTCCATAGTGAGCAGGGGTGGGGCTGTTGCACTTAGCAGCACATTGTCCCAAATGCTACAGGGTCCACTGTGGAGGGTGGGAGATGCTATTGGGTCACCTCTCCCTCCGGGCGGCTCCTATCCCAGCTGTCCCTACACTGTGTGTGAGGATAGGCAGCCGCAGGCTGAGCTATGTGGCAAGAAGGCTCCTGGGAAGGATCTGTGTGGGGACTTATCTGCACACTTAGAGTGAGGGGTTTGCACGATCAGCACCTTGGCCCCAGTGACATTGCCATGTCTCTCACTGGGTATGCCAGTGGCTTTCTGCCGAGTCTGCAGGATTATTAGGCATTAGCTCTGAGCCACCTCTATAATTTGATCCCTGGATGGCCATCAGTAATTTCCTTCCCACAGTGAATGAACTACACCGACCTGGGGGACAGGTTGTGGGTCCTGCGGACGTGGCACCTCAGCCGGGATCGGAAAGGTCAGTCCGATACCGCAGGATGGGCATGGAGAACAGCTTCGTGTGCCTCTGGGACCCTGACCATCTCTGACAGCAGTGACCCCAAAGATACTTCATATCGAAGTCACACACAAACAACCCCGGGCACTGCTATGGATTTAAAGCTATAAGTAAATTTTTCCATGCCCCCAAAACAAAATGAATATTCCAAAGTCTGTCTAACTAGAAGAGCCAGGGTCCCACATGGGCTGTAATTGGGAGGACTGAGCTTTGTCACTGATTGGGGCAGGGCAATTAACTTTTTGCACTGTGATTTGTGATTAAGATAAAGATATTCTTCATACCAGAGATCACTGAGAAACTAAAATTGAGAATATTGGATGACATGACTTTGAGGTAGTGAAAAAAAAATGGCTTCAAAAAGTCTTTGAAAATAATATATTAGTGTAATGCTAGGAAATGGCGCCTTTGGCGTCATAAAGCAACTATCTCATGGCCTCGACACACTCACACCCACTCCAGCCACCCCAGCCCAGCTGCATCTGCCACCTCCTCCCTCTGTCCTTCCCCCACCCCAGACCTGGCCATTGCCAGGTCGTAAACAGTACCGTCCTTGTATACCGGAGGCTGGGCTTTCTGGTCAACCAAGAAAACGCATTCTCCTTCCTTTCCCATTTCCAAACTAGAGGGAAAAAATAACAGCCCCGAATCAGACTCTGCTTTCATGAACTGCGACCCATCGGAGGAAAGTCAGAAGGTGGTGATCTGCTCTGTTGGGGGCAAAACTTGTTTTTTCAGGAGCGGCAGCCAGGCATGGTGCTTCCTCAGCACATGGTGTGTAAGCTGGAATCAGGCAGCTCTGTGATAGTTTTGGCCCAGGATACAGGCATTAGCTTACTGTGCTCCAATGGCAAAGAAAGGCCCTTGTGTTCCTAATGGGGAGGGGTATCACCCACTGGATGCCTGAGGGGTAGAGGAGGAGTCCAGCTAACTCAAGAAGCTGAGACTTGGCAGAAAGACGTCTGAACTAAAGCCACCAGCCCCCAGACCTGGTAGTTTGAGAAAGTTATACGAGTATGGCTTCCATCTCAAGTTTGTTAACCACGCTTACAAATAAAGTCAGTATAATGCTTTGCTTCCAGTTTAATGTTCTGCTCCAGTCCTTTAAAGTCTTCTTTATGCCATCTTGAACATTCCTGGAGTTAAATACCTTAAAGTGGTGGTTAGACTCCACTTAAACCAAGTGCCTTGGACAGAACTTGGGGGCAAAGCCCACATCCTAGAATAGTGTCTCTTAAATTAGACTCTAGGTATTTCCTATGTAGTCAGAGCAATTATATTTCCTTTAAGCTACTACATCACTCTGAGTAAGTTGATGCTTTTCCTACCTCACGACTCTGTTTCCCCACACATACCCCACTCCCCACACACCCGCCCTCAGCAATTTCTGTTAGGGATCTGCAACTGTTGCTGGCTTACCCTCTGAACCTATCCTGGCAGGTGCAGTAGTGGGGCTACGCTAGAACAAATACCCAAGGAGAGCTGCAGCTCTCTCAGATGGATGAGTGCCTGTAAGCACTGGTGATTTCTATTAGGCTGCAGCTTCGCTGAGGTCCTTGAGGGCAGGTGTGTATTAGGTGCTCACTAAATATTTGTTGAATTAATAATTGGGTTAAATAGACAGAATTCACTGGAAGAGGACTGGAATTTTCAGTGAGTGTGCTTTCCATGCTGAAGACTGTGGAGAGCTCCCTGACTGGTGAGTGTGGTAGAGAAGAGAAGCAAGGAGTTAGCAATGGACAGTTGGATCTAAATTCAAGAGCAGTCCAGGGGGCCCGCTCTGCATTCCCATGCATCCCTCTTTACTGGGCTCTATGAAAATATTCAGTAGTAGCCCTGGCTGCTGTGGTTCCGTGGATTGAGTGCCAGCCTGTGAACCAAAAGGTCACTGGTTTGATTCCCAGTCAGGGCACATTCCTGGGTTGTGGGCCAGGTCCCCAGCTGGGGGTGTGCAAGAGGCAACCAATTGATGTATCTCACACATCGATGTTTCTCTCCCACTCTTTCTCCCTTCCTTCCCCTCTCTCTAAAAAAAATAAAATCTTAAAAAAATATATTCAGTAGTAAAGAGCATGAGTGTGCCTAGAGTGAGAGAGGAAAGGGAGCCACCTCGTTACATATCTGCCAGTAGTTTCTCAGTAGGATGCAAAACTGGTGGCACCCCAAGCCCTCACATCTGGTGCTGTATCGGGATGAATGCAAGGGCTGAGGGCTGGGAGCACTGTGATCCAGTCACAGGACACCATTATCCTGTTCTCCGAAACACCGACATTTTCTCCACGTGTGTATCTACCTGGACTAGAGCGTATATTTCCTGATCTGCGTCTCTGGAATCTGCTTCCTCTGATCTGGAAATCAAGATAGCCCTAGTCTAGCCTATGGCCCTGGTCCGTGCCCCCTGGCCGGGGCAGTCCTCAAACACACATCCTAGTTACGTGTACTCTAAACGAATGCATGGACATACATGCATTTACTAAGTGCCTGCCCAGAACTGCCATGTGTCCCCTCCAGTTGCTCACTGCTTAGAAGAGGAGGTGAGTTGTGGAGAGTATGGGGGAAGGGCCCACAAAGACACCAAGCTCCAGGGCTCGTGAGGTTGTAGTGAATCTGCCACTCCACCTCCACTGCTGGTGGCACTGCAAATTGATACAACCCTTTAGGAACACAAACAACACGGCACGACACGTGTGTTTTAGTCACTCCTGCTGCATAACAAGCGACCCCAGAACAATGATAATCATTTAGTCTCTCTGTCAATGGGTCAGGAGCTCAGGGCACAACAGGGACAGCGCTGGTCTGCTCCGCAGCGTCTGGGTCTGGAAGAGCGAGTCACCTTGAGGTTTGTTCATTCTCGTGCCTCGTGGCTGATGTTGGCTATTGGCGGGCCTAACTGGGGATGTGCACGGAATGTCCACACGTGACCTGGGCTTCCTCATAATGTGGCGGCTGAATTCAAAGGGCAAATATCTTGAGAAAGAGAAGGAGATGGGACAGAAGCATATTACCTCTCTAACCTAGGCTAGAAAGCTCTGTGTTTCTTCTACTGCATCTTTTTCACCAAAGCAGCTACAAAGAACTGACCAGTTTCAAAAGGGGGGAACGTAAACCCCACCTCTCGATGGAGGGATGTCTCATATCACAGCGTGTGGGACGGGATATGTTGATGTGGCCATTTTTGAAAAAAATATAGTCTGCCACCATGGGCAATGGCCCACACCACCCCTCAAGTATTGTCACTCTTTGGCTCATCGCACCCAGGAAAATATATCCTAGGAAAATAACCAACAGAAAAAAAAAATGTTATGCCTAAAGATGTTCACTGTTTGCATTTTGTCATTTACTCATCTATTCATCCACTAAATATTTGTTGACGTAGTTTGCTAGGTACTGGGAATACAGAGAAGACTTAAGATATCCTTTTTGCAGTCAAAAAGCTTCTAGTGTGCAGTATATAGTAGCTACAAGCCAAACCCATCCAAATATTCAGTGATAGATTGACCCTGTGAGATACACCCTTGAATGAGACTCTGAGACTTATTTTAACCTCCTTTTAAAACTCCTATAACTTTGAAAAGACTGTAGGAAGATGGGGTAAATATTGGGTAGAAATGAAAACAAAGTTGTCCGTCTCCTCTAATTGCGATTATATAAAAATATGCATGCAGATCGCCAAGGACTAGAAAAGAATATCTTTTTCCACTCCACTCAGATGTGAGTTCCCTTGTTGAAATGGGAACACGGATGTTTGCTTTTTCATTTTCAATCCTTTTCTCAATGTTGTATTGCTTTTGCAATCGAAAAGGTCCCGAAAAGAAAGTGACACAAATAGAATTTTATAGGTCAAAGGAAGAGAAAGTTCTGCTGAGTGAGAAGCGGAGGAGAGACTTCATCGGAGAAGTGGCAATTGAATTTCAGTAGGAGGAGGAGGCAGCACAACTCAGGACACGAAGACAGGAGAGCCGCGGCTGTCCTTGGAAAACTGCAAGGAACGCAAACTGAGATATATTTCAAGGAGCACAGAAGATGGGACTGGAAGAGATTCCGGAGCCTTTTGAGAGAAGAATTACATCAAAACAGGGCTTCAGAAGATGACCAACCACAGTCCTGAAGATGGACAGAAGCTGGAGCAGCTGCAGGGAGGAAGACCTGTGAGGCCACTCAGTAACCCAGGGCCTGGACTCCAGAGGTGGCAGAAAAGATTGGAGAGCATTTGTGGAAGAAGTGGCCACAGCTTGGGAACTTGGCACACGCAACTCCAAGATTTCAGTCTAGGATGAAGCCAGGGGCACTGATAACAGAAACAGCTCAGAGGAAGAGGAACTAGTTCAGAGCTGAACACATCGAGTTGGAACTGCCTCTGGGACATCCAGGTGGAGGTGACGACAGGTAGCTAGAAATGTAATCCTGAATCTTAGTCAGAGATTCTCTCGTTTGGCAAAACAATTTGAACACATTCCTCCTGCTGGAGGGCTCTTCCCCCAGCTGTTGTAACAGCTCAAACAACGCCTCCTCGGACCCTTGCTGGCCACCCTAAACTGGCACCGCTATCGCTCACTGTCCCCCTTGCCCCACTGAGCCCTTTTTCGTTACACGCACCTGAGATTTTACTTCTCTGCTCCCCTCACCAGCATCCTCTTTAAGGATGGGACACTAGTCTAACCTTCCTGTTCAAAGAACTGAATGTTACAAAGACAGCTAACTGCCAATTCACTCTTACGTAAATTTCTATTGTGAAATAGCAAATGACATGTTTTCCTGACGCTTTCAGATCTTAGTCTAAAGGTTTCAAATGCTTTTGTCATATGACTCAGAAAAAAGGACACATATTCACTGTTTCTTAAGGTTCCCAGATGGTGGCAGGTACTTCCAGGTATGTCCCGCCCATTGGCCAGTACTTAATCACATGGACACATCTAGCTGCAAAGGGTTCTGGGGAAAGTAGTGTTTATTCACAATGGTCATGGCCCGCTAATAATCCCAGCTCTATGGGAAAGGAGAGGGTGGGTATTAGATGTCGGCAGCAGTCTGTTGCTACAGGAGATCCCTGAATAAACCCCGAGGCTTGGCTGTGACTGACTCCAAGGGTAGGAAGTGCTATGCAGACATGACTCACCATCCCCTTGAACAGTTTAACCCTCATCAAGCACTTTATTTTCTTTTAAATTTTTTTTATCCTCACCTGAGGACATGCTTATAGATTTTCAAGAGAAAGGAAGGAAGGGAGAGAGAGAAGGAGAGTAACATCCATTGGTTGCCTCTCATATGCACCCTGACTGGACCGGGAATCAAACCTGTGACCTTTCGGTTGGGGGGATGACACTCCAACCAACTGAGCCACACCAGCCTGGGCTCACCAAGCACTTTCTTAACTGGCTCACCCTCTCCCCCTTCCCTGGGCCCTGAAAATGAGTAAACGCTCAGCTTCTGTATTCCAGGTGCCAAAATCCTATAGAACAAACCGTGGCAGACACATCTGCCGTGCTTCTCCTTGACCAACATTCTAAGCATTTTTGGCCAACAGCAACTACATAATTTGCAGGACCCAGGGCAAAATGGAAATGCAGGGCCCCTTGTTCAAGAATTTAAGGGCGACGACAGCAGAGCATTAAACCACGCACAGGGTACTTCTAAGCGTACGGTCCAAGGTGACCATCCAGGTGTCAGGCCTATGAAATCACTTCTGTGTTTAGCCTAATAGAACAAAGGAATTATTTATATTGCGAAACACCATGGGCAAGTAGTGTTTGCAGACTGCTCAGCTGTTAGGTGAGATTTTTTTTTTCCTTGCCGTGGCTCAGAAAACTTAGAAGTGGTCCTGGGGATCGAAAAACAGCTTCATTTTACAGTAGCCCCAAGGGGCCTGCGAGCGTGTGGTGTCCTGCTTGGTGTGGCGTCACAGCCCTCCCTAAAAGTCCACACTGTGTCCGCCGGAGCCCTAGCTGCACTGTAGGAAGTTGTCGTTTGTCCCCCTCAGCCTGGCTCTGTGGTGCCAGGTCAGGGGCATCCTTGACAGTCCCAGGACCTCCTTGGGCTGGTTCCTTCTTCCAGCCTCTGGTCAAAGCAGAGATAAAACCAAGAGCCATCCCGTTCTTGGCTCCCTTTAGGGGAAAGGCCACCAGTCCTGAAAAGGCCAAATGGTGGCCTGAAAAGGGAGCGTTTGGCCACTGTGCTCTGCTACTCCTCTCGAGAGACACCTCCCAGCTGGGGGTCTGTGCCCTCTGTGTGGAAGTGAGCAGGAGGACACACAGCCTGCCTGCCAGGTGCCAAGCTCACCTTGACAGCACCAGGTGGGGTGGGGGATGGCCGCGAGAGCAGTTGTCCTGGTGGAGGTTGAAGCAGCGTGGGGGCTGGGGGTGTGGCACAGAGCAGGAGCAGCGGCAAGGACAGGGGAGGCGTCAGATGGGCACGCGTCCCTCCTGGGGAAGGACGGCTGTGTGAGGTGTGAGGCGAAGGAGAGGGGAGTGATCAGGAAGCAGGGAGTGAATCCTGCATCCAGTCCCCTGGGCAGCCGCGTACACGCGGGCTCTCCTGGGCATGGGACTTGGTGCCAGGCTGCTGTGCGGCTGGCATTGGGAAAAGTGCCAGGTTTCCTGCGGGGAGCTCGCGAGCTGGGGGGCCAGGAGCCTGGGATGTAATTGCCACCTGCTCCTGGCTTGCATCCTGAGGCTGCTGGCATCTCAGCCTCTGGAGAAGCCCTGGCTTAGCAAGCCCGACTCCTCCCCTGACCCCCGCCCTCCGAGCCCTCAGCCCCTCGCCCCTCCCAGGACCCCCTCCTTCTCCCTCTCCCCCACCACACACTGAAGAATTAGGGTTCAAAGAGCTCTGAGCTGAAAGGGAAGCAGAAGCAGCCAGGGTGCAACCTTCCCCCCCTGCCTCCCTCCCTCACCTGGTGGCCCTTAGCTAGAGGACAACACCTGGGCCCCAGTGGGAGCAGAAGTCCAGGCAGCACCACCAGGGCCCTCTGCCCAACATACCGAACTGCCCTCAGCCACGACAGCTGCTGTCCCTGCCTCTCCATGACGCCTAGGCTGCTGACCACTACTTTCTGGTGACATGGGGAGTCGTGGACAAAAGAAACCCAGCTGTTTTTCATCCCCTACCATAGGCTCAACAGCTGGGAGCAGCCCACGGAGCCCCTCATCCTGCAGGCTCCTGGCTCTCTTGCCACCATGCAGAACGCAGGCTCTGTGGCCCATGTTTCTAGAAGACCCTTTCCAAGGTCAACTGCCCCTCCCTCTTCCTCGCTGACGTGGAACCTCGGTGGGCATGTCTCACTAAGCTCTCTGCGTCTTAGAAAAGCATCAGGGGGGCTTGAGGAGTGGGGTGGCTATGGGTAGAGAGCAGTGGCTGTGAGTGAGAAGAAGCCTGTCATGGGGTGGGACTGTTTAGAAGACTTTCTGGCAGCTGTAGGAGTCCCAGCTGGGGACCCAGGAAGGAGCTTGTCTTCCTAAATTCTGTCCTCCACAAAGGCTGTTGCTGACCTGCGTCTGCCTGGTCCTGGGCAGGGAGAGGGAAGAAAGTAAACGATGGCCTCTCCTCCTCCTGGTCCCTGTGGCTACGCAAGCACCAGCTCTACTGGCTGTTCCGAGCTTCTCTCTCAGAGGTTACTCGGTGCCACGTGCCAGATGTGAGCCTTTCCACACAGCTGGACCAATGGCTCCCCAGGATGAGAAAGGTTTTTGCACCCCTTTCGTGGTCACTTATGTTTGTCCCTGTCCTGCCAGAAGCTGCTCTGCCCTAGCTGGGGAGGGGTGTGGGGGCGCACCAACAAGTGCCCAGGAAGCTGGAGGCCACTCCTCTGCTGGGCCAGCCCTAGGAGAGGAAACGGCCAGTCCAATCTCGCCCCGGCCTCTGTCCCCTGCCCACCCATTGCTCAGGGCCTCGGAAGAGGGCATCTAGCTACAACACTTCAGCGTCATTTCCGTCCTTCCTCGTCCACCAGCGAATTTATTGAACACTTAGTATGCTCAGGGCCTAGCTGCTTTCACCTTTGGCTAATCTCTTTCCTTCCCTGTATCTATTTTCTCTGTCTGCAAAATGAGATCAATAAATCTCAGTGGCGAGGTGAGAGGCTGTTTCGCAACAGAGCTGCTAAAAGAACAATAGCCAGGGGCCTTCGCCTCCCGGCGCGGCCGAGGCCAGAGTGAGGCAATGACGCATTTGTCTCTAATGAGAGAAGCTCGTGGCGAGCCATCTTCCGTCACCCGCTCCCTGCTTCACTGCCTCCGCTCACATTTGCCCTGCCTTGCGTCACGGATTACAGGCTCCTTCCACGGGTTCTGGCCCAGAACGGGTGTGTGCGTGCGTGTGTGTGTGTGTGTGTGTGTGTGTGTGTGGTGTGTGCGTGTGTGTGTGTGTGTGTGTGTGTGTGTGGTATGGGGGACGCGGGGTGGTGCTGCCCTGTCTTAAACTGGAAAATCGCCTCCTTAATGTTCCTTTCCTGACGTTTATAGAGAAGGGCTGTAGTTTGAGCTCCTAAAAGTGATCCCCAAAGTGTGGTCACAGCAGCTCTTAGAGTCATCTGTGGACCGTATTTAAAATGACGATTTGGGCTCACCCCAGTTTACTGAGGCAGAACCCATAGGGGTGGGGCCCCATAATCTGTACTTTCTAACAAAGTGCTCAGGTGATTCTTCCGCACTCATGTCTGAGAGCCACTGGTCCAGCCGGGTGAGTGCGCACCAACACCCCACCTGCCGGGAGCACCGTGTGCGCAGGCGCAGGCTTCCTACTTGCTGCGGGGTGGGGCCCATCTTTAGCCTAGTAGCAAATATCTCCCTGAGTTACAGTGGTCTCCTGCAAGCTAGGGTTCTTGAACTTTCACTGTCACCTCTGATTAGCCTCCTCTGCCGCATCTTTTGAAGCCTCATGGCTTGTGCATCATAAATAACGCACTGTCAGGCTGGTTTTGTTCTCAGGTCACTTCGTGCGTAGATTTGTGTTTCCTGACCATTTTAGAATATCCTCAAGGGCCGACACGTTTCCTGTTTCCTTTTTGCTCCCCAGAGTCTAATATGGGGCTCTGTACACAGCTGGTGCTAAACTGCTTGCTAAATAAAATGGTGACAACTTAGAGTGAGACTCTAAGAGGCCCCATGGGGGATCCTGGGGTGGTGGCGGCCCCTCTCTACAAAGCCAACATGCCTGCAGCTGCTTCCTGAGCACACACACCTGGCTGAGGTGACCTGCCTGGCCTGGCTGCCCTCTCTCTCCCGCTTCACTAGATGAACGTGAGGGCGAGGCAGCTCCTGGCAGACCCACAGCAGACGTGGGTGCAGCTGCGGCCGTGCATCCGGTGGCCAACCTGTGCCGCCTGGTTGAGACCTAGGTAGGCTGCGGCAGACCCTTCCAGCCCAGCCGAACTGGGAGACCCCTGGCCCCGCTGCTGTCAGGCTGTTGGGAACAGGCCTGAAGCTGCACCTCATCGTTAGTTCCCAAGCAGCAGGACCTGGGGGACAGCGCGGCACATCTTCAATGCCCCCTCCACACTCCGGCGCCAACCAGCTATCCACGTACCCCCCCACCCCCCCACCCTGTGAGCAGGAGGATTTGGGGGCTTTCAGGGTCAAATGTCCTAACAGGCCTCCTAGCCTCCCCACCCCGCCAAGCTGGGTCAAATTTTAATTGAAGCCCGTGAAGCACAAAGTCCAGTAGAAACCATTACAAGAGTCTTTTGGAAAATAGGGACTGACAACACTCCCTGCAGTGAAGAGGATGGAAGTAAATCAAGCAAAGCCCTCCGGCACCGGGGTACCCAGCTGGGCTCCCCCACCTCTGTTCTGAGTCCTCTCTCAATCCTGATCTCATTAAAAGGAAACCAAAAGGACTATATTATTTGGCTTCCATCTGGCCTCTTGAGATTGAAGGACTTTAATCAGTAGAATGTTAAAGAATAAAATAAAATAACTCTACAATAACGAGAAAGCCGCCAGCTGGCCCTTCCAGTGACCTTGCCAGAGCGCACGGGAGCTGGATGGCACCATCTGGACTTGACTTCCCTCCCGGAGGAGAATGAGCGATTACACCAGTTTAGGATCCAAGTTGACAATCAATTTACTTCCCAAATTAATAAAAGTTGTGCCCCCAAACAGCTTATATCTAAGGTGTCTGCTTCCTGCATCCCACTGCCCCCCCACCCCAAACCAGCCCTCCTCGGTTCCCTACCGCAGGTCCAAAGCCCCACCGTGGGATTTGAGAGCTCCCGGGGAAGAAAGATGGAAATGTCTAAAAGCAGGAAATAAATTACGCTGGTTGAAAAGACAAGAAAAGTGGTCAAATTCTTTCCCCAAGCCCAAGTCTAGGATTTACGGGTCCTCCTCCCGGAGCCACTGTGCTGTCGCTGGGGAGAGCCTGAGCCTGTCTGTGAAGAAAAGACAGGGGGTAGGCCAACCGCCCGGCGGGCCTCAGTCCAGGAGCCTAAGTTCCTGCACCTGGAGGCCTCCCCTAAATTCCCACACACCCTCCTCTGGCAGAGGGGACTAGCCCCTGCCCGTCTGCTCTGTCCTCGGAGACAAAGACGCAAAGCGGGGCCGGGAAGACACACTGGGGGCGGGGCTGGAGCTGGGGCTGGAGCTGGGGCTGCGGCTCTGCGCTCTGAAGCGCTGTGAGGAAGGGGCTTCCGCTGCCCTTCCCAAGAGGGATGTGGCGGAAAAGGCAGTTCGAAGTAAATCTCTCACTGAAGATCTACTTCAGTTGGCTGCTCCCCCTCTGACCTCGCTGCCTCTCCTCGGACTCTTTTTTCCTCAGCCCATGGAAGCCTGTAGAAGCTTCTTCCACAGCTGTGGAAGCTTCACCCTCTGTACTGGGCATGCACCCAGAGGTCATGGGTGTCTTCTGTTTAGGCACCCCTTTCTTACGCCTTTCCAATATGCGCCTTTTGTAATGCTCTAGGAAGGCTAGACCGCCACTATTGGGGGCCCAGCTAGGCTCTGTCAAGACAATTGCCCCTGCTCGTTGGGCGTTTCACTGGTGTTCTCTTGATGGAAGCAACAAGCCTCTTCATTAACCTTATTTATAACCAGCCACCTTTCATCCGCTGTGAGCAGGATGTTAAGGAGAGTTTGTGCGTCTGCCCAGTTTGGATGGTGAGTGGCAAAAATGGATGTGATAAGATCTGCCATTTTCAGAGGATCCTCCCTATATGAGGGGTTGGAATTCTTCCAATTCAGTAAATCTGAAGTGGAAAACAAAGAATGGGCCCAGCAGTAGCCTTGGTTTATTCTGCCTATAGAGTATCGCCTCAAAGGGAATCGTCCTGCTCCAGAAGGGATGCTCCCTGGCCACATTGGGTGCCGTGCCAGGTCTTCGAAGGGGAGGCCATTCCTTTGTCACACAGGGGTGGGGCTAGTGGCCCTCTAGGCCCTAGTTCAGGAGTATCTAACAGCAGGAGTGGTGACAGGGGAAGTCGTCCTGCGCTAATCCTGCACCCCCTGTGTTTAGGGCATTAAAGAGACTCGTTTCCTCCTTTTCCTGTTCTTCCTGCGTCTCACTATCAGGGAGGGGTTTTGAAGCAGCCTCCATTCTCTCCATCATTAGGTGGTTCCGTTTCCTTGCTGAATCCTTAGTGTGTAAAGACAAAAGTGCCTGGGCATAAGGGATTTTTGTCCCATTTTCCTGAGCGTTGGCAAAAACATTCCAGTTGTATAATGGTGTAGCAATTTAGGGAACCATTTAGGGACCATTTTTTCCATAGTCTAAAGTATACAAAGGCCAAGCCAATGTATAGGCCAATAGAAAACCAATTCCCACCCTGGCTGGTGTGGCTCAGTGGGTTGAGCACCAGCCTGTGAACCAAAAGGTCACCAGTTCAATTCCCAGTCAGGGTACATGCCTGGGTTGCAGACCAGGTCCCCAGTTGGGGGTGTGTGAGAAGCAGCCAATCTCACATCAATGTTTCTCTCCCCCTCCCTTTCCTCCTCCCTCCCCTCTCTTTAACTATAAATAAATAAAATCTTTAAAAGGAAGAAAGAAAACCAATTCCTTCTTAAACATTGGATAATAGCTGAACATGGACCAACCTGAGAAAATTCGGCCCAGTGAGCTCCCTTCAGGTGTCAAAACAGAACAACGCCTGATGGCATGGAAGTCATGTATCTAAAACCATAACCGTGCCCTTTCTGAAGGAGCTCACCATCATTCTCCCAGGGAGCACCTGAGGCTACAATGGTTGGGGGGCGCCGACCCCACAGAAAGAGACCCTCATAAGGTCAGCAAGAGCTTGAGGTGAGAATAGGGCTGGTGGTTGCTATGGCTCCGTTGCTGGGGCCAGAGCTTCTCCCAGGCTGTTGCGAGAAGCTCAGCATGGCCTAGGGAGCATGTAACCAGATGTTCTGGCTCTTTCCAGGTCACTTCAATCTTCTTGTGCTTGATCCTCACAACCTTTCAAGGCCGGGTTTTCTTTTTTCTTTTATCCTCATTGAGGACCTTTTTAAAAATTGCTTTTAGAGAGAGAGTATGAGAGAGAAGAAAGAAGAGAGGGAAGTATCAATGTGAGAGAGAAACATTGATGGATTGCTGCCATACACACCCAGACCAGAAATCGAACCCACAACCTAGGTACGTGCCCTGATCAGGGATTGAACCCGTAACTTTTCGGTTACGGTATGACACTCCAACCAGTTCAGCCACACTGGCCGGGGCTGAGTTTTCTTAATTTTAGAGGAGGAGGGCACTGCCCAGAAGATCACATTCAAAGTAGAACTGCTGGGACCCAACGCCAAGAATTATTTGAAGCTTGTGTAATCAAAACACCTGTCCAGCTGCGCCCAGGTGCACACTCGACATTGGAGCCCCTTCGGCCTGCGGGTTTGCTCTCTTCCGTCAGGATCCCCTCAGGTGGAGGCCGCAGGCCCCCAGCTCCAGCTCAGAGCCTACCGGTCAGCAACCCCGGGGGGAGAAGCTGAGTCTCTGTAATGCTTTGTGAGAAAGTACTGAAGATACTCTTTTACCTGCCATCCAGATTTGTCCTATCTTTTTATTGTGTCCTGAGCTGCTTTTTTTTTTAATGGTTTTTTTAAAAGAAAATAATATAGAAATGGGTAAACTGTAGTACACCTGAACAATAGAATGTTACTTGTTCCTAAAAACAAGTGAGCTATGAAGCGGTGAAAAGACATGGAAGAACTTTAAATGAATATTATTATTAAGTGAAAGAAGCCAACCTGAAAAGGTGACATACTGTATGATCCCAACTATATGACATTCTGGAGAAAGCAAACTGATGGAGACAGTAAAAACAAAATCAGTGGATGCCAGGGTTCAAGAAGGGGAGATGAATAGAGAGGATTTTTAGGACAGTAAAACTATCCCATATAATACCGTGATGGCGGACCCAGGCCATTATACATTTGTCCAGACCCACAGAATGTGCGCCACCAAGGGCGGACCCTAATGCGAACCGTGGACTCTGGGTGAGAATGATGAGTCAGTGCGGGCTTATCAATTGTAACAAATGGACCAATCCTGGGCCTGTTGTTGACAGTTGGGAAGGCTGTGTCTGTGTGGGGGCGGGGGGATATGGGAAATCTCTGTAACTTCCTCTCAATTTTGCTGAGAACCTAAAACTGCTCTAAAAAATAGTCTCTAAAAAAATACGGAAACGTTAAAAACAATGACACTCCAGTCTCCACAATGCCCCACTGAATTAGCTTCCTAGGTCAGCCATAAGGAAGCACCACAGACTAGGTGGCTTAAACAGCAGAAATGTACTGTCACACAGTTCTGGAGGCTAGAAGTCGGGGATCAAGGGGGAGGGTAGGCAGCGTTGGTTCCTTCTGAGGACTCTTGAGGGAGAATCTGCTCTAGGGCTCTCTCCTAGACTTGGAGGCAACCTTGGCTTGCAGAAGCATCGCCCTGACCTCTGTCTTCATGCTCCCATGCAGTTCTGTGTGGGTGGGGATCAAATTTTCCTGTTTTAATAGGACACCGATCATACTAGATTAGGAGCCATCCTAATAACCTCATTTTAATTTGATTACCTCTGTAAAGACCTTATCTCTGAATAAGGTCACACATTCTGAGGGACTAGGCGTTAGGACTGTAATGTAGCTTTTTTTTTTTTTTTGCAAGAGACACAAGGCAACCCATAACTCCCACCGAGGACACAGTCCTGCCCAGACATGTGGCAGCTGATTGAGTGCTGTGTTGCTATGGAAACCTTCAGACTGTTTGCAGCCCTGGCCCAGCTGATCTTATTCCATCTCAGGGCTCTCGCAGGTCATTTCACAAGTGGGCTGCAAGTCACACCTGGCTCTCCTCAGAGCAGCGTGTCAGCACGCAGTGTGGCTAGACACACTTTCCAGGGGTTGCAGGGACAATTCAACACGTGGCAGGTCAGCCTTCATTCAGCTGGGCCAGACAAGCCTCCACCAGCCACATCCAAAGTGCCTCTGAGAGACACCCGCGCTCCCAGAACATTCCACTTTCTCCCCCCACCCCCACCCCTTATTATTGTGTCTGTGCCACAGAACCCACGACAGACATTCCACGCACGGGGTAATTCCGACGACGATTCTCTCAAGATCTATTGCCCAAAACATACCATCTGACACAGCCATTTTTATACCTTTCAGAGCCCTTTTTTGCACTGCTGACTCCAAGAAAGCTAATTAATTATTTTAGACACCACTATTAAATTGACGCAGTGATTAATCTGATAATCCTTTTTATGAAATTACCTCTGAAATGCTACCTTTTCATCTTTTGAAACTCACTGTGTAAATTACTATGAAGATTACTCTGTACCAGCTTTTGGCTCTGTAAATCTTAATGGCAGCTTTTTTGCCAAAAGCAATAAAAGCGGTCCTGAATGTATCAGGTCAATCAGGAAAGAGGCGGGCACGCAGGAAATTGAAGGTGACTCACGCTGCAAGTGGGAGCTTTGACTGACTGACGGATTGCTAGAACCTGCTGTTGCTGATTAGCTACAGGGCCTTTACGCCGATGAGAGGGACAGTGGTCACGTCCTGAAGCAGAGGGACACGTGGAGCCCCTGTTGCAAGTGTCAAGGCTCCCTGTCTGAGAGAGGTGCGCCTCCCCACCACCATCCTTACATGTCCTCCCTGGGCACTAGCTGAGTGTCTTGGTGGTGGAGACCTCCCAGGGCAACCTATTTGGGTTCAAAGCCCACGGAGTTCTGCCTCATGGTCACCTACCCTGAGCAGTACCCAAAGTCCTCAGCATGGGGTACGGGCAGGAGCACATCTTGGCTTTTGGCCTCCACCCTGCTCCACCCAGTGGCAGGCTCCTGGACCTCAGGATGACTTTAGTCACTCTAATCATGCTGTCAACGCTATCTCATAGAAGGAATCTTAAATGAAGCCTGCCGGGGCTACCAGGCCTGGTAGAAGCAGCAACATCCACCTTCGTTCTTTTTATTTAAGCTAGTTTTCTTCTTCTTTTTTTCATAGTATGTCCTGCGCATCTCACGTGTGCCTAACCAGGATCGTCTCAGATCGCTTCGACAGCCTCTTCTAAGGCTGCAACACACCTCTCACTTATTCTGAGAGCAGGTAAAAGGCGAAGCCTATTGATCCTGTGGCCTCATTTATTCATCCATCCATCCATCCTGCGTCCATCCCTGCACCCCTCTACGCCTTCACCCACCCACCAATCCATCTGCTCATCCACCCATCTATCCACATGACAGAGACAATTCTTGCCCTCATGGCACTTTCAGAGGAAGCTGGACAATAAACAAGATAAATACTGAGATGGTGTTCCATTCTTTAGGGGGAGGATAGGAAATACTGGGAGGGGGAAGTATACAATTTATACAGAGGGATCAGAGAAGGCCATGTTGACACTTCACCCTTGCCCTGGCTCTGTCTCATTGAAAATATGACATTTGAATAAAGAAGTACCGACAGTGAGAGACTGAGCCACGTGAATGCTGGACGAAGAGCCTTCCCGGCAGCGCCAAGGTCCTGACATGCGAGCGTGCCCAACTGGTGAAGGAACAGCAAAGAGGTGCTGTGGATGGAACAGAGGTGAGCCGAAGGACAAGTGGCAGGCGTCTGGGGCACAGACGTTAGGAACCCAGGGGCCATGAACCTGGCATTTCTGGGTATTCTGCAACGGAAAAATGGGTCTGGTCTGTCCGCCTCGTGTCTGTCCTCCCCTGGAGTTCCCTCCCACCCCTTGTTCTGTCCCGAAGGAGCCTCTAGGCAGACCGCAGCATCCGAGGGCCCACGCTAAGAGAAGTGTGTGGGCTGGACAGTAAGTGGCTGAGCGTTTCCTGGGCCCTGGAGCCCCGCTGTGAGGATTCTCTGCGTGGTCTGGGGAGACTGAGGTTCAAGAGCACCTCCCTCCAGCTTCCCGCGTAAAGTTGCTGCTGCTGCTTCTGCTCCGGGGTAAAGACGTCCAGGTTCTTTCTGTTTTGCTGGGGCAGGAGCTTACCACCTACCGCCTCCCTTTGCCATTGGTTTTCTCCCAACCCTGCTCGTATAGGTGAGAGCTAAACAGCGAGAAAGAGGCTCCTCCTGGGAGCTGCTGGGCCCATTTCGTGGTGTAACAAATTTGAACCGAGAGGATTGTGATGCCCTCATGTTGCTCCCGAGAGAAGACCCCAAGTGTATGACAGGGCCCCAGTCAGCAGCTAGAGAGTGACATGGTGAAAAATGTTGTCCTTCTCTTCTGGAGGGGTGAGGGGGCACCCCTCTGTGGCCACACTCCCATAATCCTGTGCATTAGTTATTCTGTTTTTCCATCACGCTCACCCCTTCAGCAAAAGGATGGCTTTTCCAGTCATGATGCCACACATCACGGAGGTGTCAGCCTTCCAGGGGTCTAAAGAAGGGACAGGGAGAGCCCAGGAGGGTGTGAGGGGCACAGAGGAGCGGCAGCAGTGCCCCGCAGCTCACCCCGCCGCTGGAGACCAGTGTGGGCCTCTCTGTTTCAGACAAAGCCCGTCTGGGACCCTGGGGCTCCGGATCCGACCTCTGTGGCAGCCCCTCTGCCCAGCAGCCCCACGGGATTTGCTGGAAAGGGGCAGCCCCGTGTGCGTTTCGGTGGCTGGGAGCTCTGGCATCTGCTTTCTGCTCCCTGGGTGTGAGGGTCGAGCGACAAGTCGATAGCCGTCACAGGGGCATTTTTGGTGTATGCCCAGCCGTCCTCCTCATCTGCCATCCCAGGGAGGAGGCCCGACTCCTGCCCTCCCCTCCCCCAGCCGGGCCCGCGCCCAGCCCCAGAACAGCCCCGAGCCCTGTGCACGGGGCGGGGGCCTCCCTCCTGTTGTTTTTCCAGTGAGCCTTTCTTCCCGCGAAGTCACACTGACTTCCCAGAGCACCGCGGCCGCCCTCCGCGTTGCCATGGCAACGGAGCTTTCTTTCCGTCCCCTTCTCCCTGTTTACCTTGGTCAGGACTGCGGCACAAGCCAGCCCGCGCTGGAGGGGGAGGGCGGGGGGCGGGGGAGAGGAGGAGGGGACGCAGCCGCTCCAAACCAGATCATTCCGGCTCAGAGTGGCGCTTCCCCAGCCCCCTCCTTCCTGAGGGCTCTCCAGCTACGCGGGGCGGGCCGCGGGGCCGCGTTAGCCTGGGGGCGAGCCTGCCAGCGCCCCCCGCCCGCCCGCCCCCCCGCCAGGCCCGCCCCGCGGGCTTCCTGCCCGCCGGTGCTGGGGTTAGCAAAGCCTCGGCGGTGCCGCCCGCGGTTGCCGGGGCTCTGCTCGCTCCCCCTGCCCGGGGCGGGAGCGATGGCCGCTGAAGCCCAGCCTTAACCTGCACCCTGGCCACCGCCGAGGCCTGCAGACGAGGGGCCCGCTTCTCCCGCGCCCCGCCTGCGGCGGCCGGAGCCATCGCTTTGTGTTCTCTCGGGCGTACAGCTCTCCGCGGCCCTCAGAGTACAGCCAGCTGTCGGCCAGCACTCCGCGGTCGGCCCGGCTGGCCTCCCCGGGCGCTCCTTCCCCCTTCCGGATGACAATGGAAGTTTCTGGAAGGCTCTGGTCCCTGGTGCATAACACCCTCCCTCGTGCGCTTTCTAGCTCCTCGCGCACATTTCCTGGGGCCTCAGAAAGGCGCCCCCTCACACCGGCCTCTGGCGGGCCTGCACCCCCTCGCGTGGAAGCTCCCTGAGGGCAGGGCCGTAACCCGCCGAGGCCCCGGCACGGCGCCGGCGCCGCTCGTCACTGCCCCAGTGGGGTGAGCGCCAGCCCCGGGCTTCCCCGCCGGCGCCCCACTCTCTTCCCGGGGGCAGGTGTAGCCCGGCGGACGGTCGGGAGCCCGGGAGTCGGGCGCGGTCGCCCCCTCCTGGCGGACTTCGATCGGCCCCTGCTCCCCGCTAGGGGGAGGCAGAGAAGCCATCCCGCCTGCCTCGGCGACGCCCCGAAGCAAGCGCCAGGCCATCTTGCTGCTTTGGGAGAAACTCCACTTTGACGGCCGAGCCCTGTGTGGGGCGGGCGTTCTGCCGCGGCCCACCGGGGCAGAGGCGGAGGACGAGGGCGGCGGGGGTCTCACTCCCGGAGGGAAGGTGGCGCCTCGCGGATCGCTTCGCGGATCCCCTGTGTTCGCGGCCTCAGCCATCACCTCATCTCCCTACACACACAGACACACACACACACGCACACCCCCCTAAGCCTCCGTCAGATACTCCTAACCAGGGGGTGATGCGGTTCTCCAGACATCCTCCGAGGTCTTCTCTGCCTTTTCGTCAGTCACCGGCTGCCTGCAGCCAGACCCCTCCCGGGGAATGACATTTATTAAGAAGGAAACCTCTCAGAATTGCAGGCAGGGCCACCTTTTCTGAGCTTTGCACATCTGGGTAACCCCCTTGGCAAAGCACTTAACTTGGCCTGTCTTTGGCCTGGCGATCCAAGAAATGGGGATAAGAGCTCCAAGTTTACATTCCAACACCGGTTTGCTGAGGAGAAAATGAACCTTGAAAGTGTTTGGCTGACACGGAGGGAGGCAGGGGCTGGGCTCTGCGATCCTGGTGAGACCAACCAGGGCTGGGGGTTCCAGTCCCGATGCCCCAGGGCACCCCTCGGGTACATGCCCCTCTGAGCAGCCGCCAACGTCAGCATTCTTAGGGATCATCTCTTTGTGGATGGCAAGTCTGGCCTCTTTCTTTGGAGGGAGTCTGGGCAGTGCAGGGGGAGTAAGGCGCAGACGTTGCCATCCTGAGCATGGCCTGATCTTGGCTGTTTCAGTGCACACTCTACCTTTCGCTCCAGGGTGAGGCTTAGGGAGAAAATGGGCCCCCAGATGCCTGACGTATTCCTTTGCGTTTGGCAGAGCACATAGGTTTGCGCCTTTACAGTGGTATGGGAGAGATTTTCGAAAACACCCTTGACTGCCATGGGGACAACCACCTCAGCTCCAAAAGCCAGATGGCTTGAGGTGGAAGGTTCAAGAAGGACGAACTGACCAGTCTGTCCCCTTAGAGGGGACAGCTGCTTTCTCTTCTTTTCACAGTTGCCATTTGCAACACTGCTGTAAAGCTCCTGGCCTGGTGTGAGGCCCTGAAATAGTGGCCAGAGCTCCCACCTGTCTCTGTCCTTCGTAGCCCCAGTGTGGGCCGGGCTGGTTACTGAGCAGGGCTTGGTGTCTTCCTTCCTGCGGGAGCTGCTGAGACCTTCCTGTCTGGCTGACTGCTGGAGCGGAGCTTGGACGCCTTTGTATTTGAGAACTTGAGGAAAGCATCTCAATTCTGTTTGTGCATCTTCGAGGCCAGACCCCAAGGCCTGTGCGGGATGGATGGATGGATTTGCTGGGTCACTCTGACCCTGGCCTGCTCTCACCTTGCTGTGTTTATGAAATAAAAAACTTCTGCTTGGGAATAATGTTCTTGCTTGATTTTATGAATGGATGAGATAATGAGGAATAGACTCTGGATGATAGGATGAAACCACACTTAAACCTTGAGAGACTGTATTTTTTTCTGCTCCATTTCTTCCTTCCTTCCTTCCTTTTCTTCTTTTCCTTCTTTGTTTTGGTGGGGGGAGAGGACTGTGTATTTTTTTTAATTCCCTCCCTCCCTGCACTTTTTTCTTTCTGTTATCTTCCAAGATTGGCTTTTATATCGAAGATTCCCAAATACTAGCCAGGTTACAACAGAATCAGGGAAGAAATTAAAAATACTAATACTTTAACCTGGCCCTTTGAATCACCCAATCATTCACAATCTGACTTTTTGGAAAGAACTCAGATTTACAGTACCCTGAAGAAGAGCTAAGTTGAAAGACCTATGAAGGGTTCTGCTTTATAAAGGAGAGAGGAAAATAACAAAAACCAAGATCATACATTTAAAAAAAATAATAATAAAGCAGTCCCTTCTTATCTCCTCACCTGTCTCACTACAGTAAGCCCTCCGGGCTGGTTTTTTGGATACCTACCTTTACATCTCTAATTAATACGCTTTACTAGTTATTGCTTCAATTTGAGACATTCCATATATTACCTTCCTGCTATGGAAGATGAGGGTTTAACTCATTTACCTCATTCTACTTCCCCTGCCTCATCCTCTTACATTTAACTTCTTGATTGGTTAACTCTGTAATTTGAAGTAAATATTTAACCTGTATTTCTTGTTCTATCAACTATAATAGTAAATACCTAATAATGCTTACTACATTTAGAATGCCAGCCAGCATTCTAAATACTTTACACATATCTACTAATTTAAGCCACACAATAATGATAAGGTTACTATTATTGGCCCTGTTTTAGGGAAAAGAAAAGTAAGGTCTTTTTACTATTTTTTTAGTGGCTTTCCAAGAGGGATAGGAAGTAAACGTAGGAGGCCAATCTGCCATCTCTATAGAGTTCTAGCAGAACAAGGATTGGGAACTGTTCATGCTGGCCTTTGCTCTAGTTCCCTGCTGAGTAACCAAGTGTGACAGTGACAAGTAAGGCAGCAAGTTCTTTCAGTCATCTCAGCCAGCACCGGGCAGTTACTTGGCTGTAGGGCATGGATTCCCACATGCCGAAAATCACGTAAATCAGAATCAACGGAGGAATTTGTTCAAATAATTCACCTATGAAAACAGAATCTTTGGGATGTGGGCCCAGAAACCTGTATTTAAAAAAAAAAAAAAAGCATGCCTCATGGTTTGGAAACCACTGGGTCATAGGTGGGCCCGGCAGCTGGCCTTGTTCTATTGCGCACTGTATTTTCAGCACTCTCCCTCGGAGCCTGCACTACTGTGACACTCACTGAGGAACGGCCTGGCTTTTGTAGTAGACCTCCTACTGCAGTAGGATCAATGATCTGAATACCAAGATCAAGGTGAAGAGCTAACTCGGGTCCAATCTTAGTGTGGCTGCTCACGTACGATGCTCACTGTTATGCTCCAAGCCTTTGGTCATAGTCACAGAATGTTAGATCTGAGAGGGACACCTACTCTGGATATCAGAGACCGGGGAAAAGCACTGCTGGGAGAAGGGATCCTATTAGAGGGCGAAGCGATGCAAAGCAGAGGGTTTTTGCAGAGGGAAACACGTGGAAGACCAAAGCCAGAACTGGGGAGTGTGGTTTCATCCCCCAAGGACCCCTGCAAAGTGCTTAGCTCCTTCTGGGGCTTTTTTGTTGGATCATACAGTTGTGGCTCTGTATATAAAGGTTTACCTTTGCCTTTTCAATTCTCTGTGGCTCCTCCAGCCCTGCAGAAAAGTGTTGATACATCTATCCAAACTTGCCTAGCGGTAGTTTGGGGACTATATGAGATGAGGTAGTAAGAGAGAGTGTGACCTGTGCCCCATGGTCACACCCTTGCTGATGTCCTGGAGGAACCAGTGTTCCATTGAGGGGACTGTTGTGTGCCCAGGAGTTCCAGACGGTAAGCGGACAGAAGGATCCCCTCAGTGGGTGAGGGTGGAAGGTGGAAGACCCACAGATATCATAGAGAACAGTGGGCCCAGTGGGCCTGGTGGGGTGATAAAGGGGGCGGCAGAGGTAGGTGGGACTGATACTTAGGTCACATAGGTGAGCTCACACACACAGCAATTACCATCAGACAATAAAGGTAGCCTTGAATCAAATAGATTTGGATAAGATTTATTGATCAGATTGTTTTAGAAAACCAACAGCAAAACACTGACAAGGTACATAAATACAGACTGGACATTTTAGGGTAAATTCACTATATTTCCTACCTGCTTGTAGGAAACCGGGTAAGGTGGAAAAGCTGTCCTGATCATACAGCATGCACACCAAACTGCAAAAGGACGTCCACACTATTTAACAGGACTGCGGCAATAGCTTTATAGTAAGGCAAGCATCGTGTGCGGCCTAAGCGCACCCTGTACGAAGAGCCAAGCCCAGGCTCACCCTCAGAGGCTGCGTGTAAGAGAGGTTTCCCTTTCTTGCCTAGGTTCTTCCGGAAAATCCTCATTGGCAGGTGCCTTTACGGGGAGATACCCAGCACTGTCCCTGCTCAGACTCTGTACAAGGAAGTGGCTTTTGAGAAAGTCAGTGTGTTTCTGATGCCCCCTTTGTATTCTAAATGTGCAACTAGTCAACAGCAATTACTAAGCTTGGTGAAACGGCCTCTGACTCACCCTGTACACTGACTAAGCAGGGCCTTTAAAAAAAACTTCTAAAAAGTGAAAAAAATAAAAAATATATGAAAATTATACTAAAAAGATGGCACCACTTTTGAAGCACAACTCAGAACTCCTTTTCATGACACCAGACAAGAGGAGTTGCTTTCCACCGAATCTAATGACCTTAGGAGGGAAACGCCACCGCTGGGCATGACCTGGTGGCGACGCATGCGGAGGCTGTGGGACTCTGTGAGCCTACCTCGGGCCCTGCCAGCTCTCCCAGAGGCCCAAGGCCTTGGGGAACCAAACAGATTTAAGCTAATGGGGACAGTTTGGGGAGCTTATGATCACGAGACCATAAATCTTCATCCGTGTTGGAGCTCAATGACAGACCATGAAGAATAAGGAAAATGGCTTTTTGTGCTACATCAGAGTGCCGACAGGTAGGCAATCAGTAACCTGCGCCACGTTCTACACAACTGTAGGACCACTGAAAGGCAAAGTGGTTTTACAGAATTAGGACAACACGGTCTTCGAAGATAATTCAACCTTTCCTACATGCCAAGCACTGTGGCTGGAAAAGGCGTTTCCAAAGGAAAAGTGGGCTCCTGCACGAACGGTGGGCAGCGAGCGCCTGTCGCGAGCCAAAGCAAAGTGTTCAAACAACAGGCTTCCCTCTGCATCACACACTGCTTTTTCTTCCCATAGGTGCTAAGAGTTCTGTGAGGGTTAGAGGACCGATAGCCTAAAACTCAGGGCAGGAAACCATGCCAAAGCAGAGGAGTGAAGAGTAACATCTAAACTCAGGATTACCGCCAGGGGGTCCTAATTTCAGCATTCAACAGCTGTCGGCAGATTGACCAGTTACAGCTGAGCAGGCCGCTGATGTGTCTGCTGGTTTCTAACCCTTCCCATGATTCTTCCTTTTCCATTTCTAACTACTCATTAGCCCCATCTATTGAAAAGGAGGTGCTTATGGGAAAGGAGTAGGAAGGGAAAACTACATATGAATCATCATTTGATAGAAAAGTTGAAATTGATTATCTATGGATTTCAATTATCTGTGCTTTACACTTGCTACACTGGGTAACAAAAGGTCGCTGTTAATATGCCTTTTGCTTAGAAATGTTATTATTATATTTTTAAATCTATCTATGTAACAGACATGAATAGTTTAGCGCAAAGTTTTACATCATGTCAGTGTAAAGGGTTTCAGTTTGGCCCCTGAAGAATAGTTAAAATTTCAATCTACTCTATATTGTTTTATAGATTTTTCCAGGATGTGGAAAATACTTTATTAAATTAAGAAAGCATGATTTTCTTTACTTAAAGTGTGACATTCACAGATAAATTATTATATACACAGGAGAACTGATAGTATTAAATATTAGGTTTTAATTCTCCATTTAGGAAACTCTCACAGATAGACTTCCTCGTTTCTGGGCAAAGAAATGTAGGCAGAGATGCAAACATGAGAGAGTACAAAGAAGACTGGGGAAAGTCTCAACTCTAACACACCCAAGGATTGGAGTAAGAAAACATAGATTTGAAAATCGAGCTTTGCCAAGAATTGGCTGAAGCCAATAACATCTCAAATTCTGGGTATAATTCGACTCTAAAGTAATGAGCTGGCTTCCCCAAGACAGATACAAGAAAGTCGTCTACCTGCTTTATAGTCATACCCTATATAGAATCTGTATATATATCCACATGTGTTTCTTTATATTGCACTTAAGTTATAGGACTGCAGTAGACGGCTGGGAGGACCTCAAAGAGGCAGAGAAGCAGCAGGCATAAACTTTCTAAATCAAGTAACAGTGTCAGGAATTCAGAGTTAAAGAATAACTTTAAAAGCTGGTAACAGATACACTAAAATGCCTGGTGACCCCTAGTCATCGACATTTAAGTCATCGTACACACAGTCTCATTTGGCATCCAGAACATGTGCATAATGTGTAGTTCCATAGCACTCAGAGTCGGTCGTACTACATTATTTTCACTAGTGTTATATTAAAAGAAGACACTTTAGACCAAAGAGACATACTTTTATGAAAATGTCACACACAAGGTCTTGGATGTCAGGCCTCCAAAGTCTACCTCAAAGAACACAGCCCTCAGAAGGCTTTAAAAAGGATGTTGGTGAGTGTGGATTGAACCAGACTTTCTTTCTAGCCCTCTGGCATAGGAAAGCTAGGCACCTACTTATATCCCAAGAACCATGGAAGGAGAAGCACAGAGGCTGAGCATTCAGTCTTTGGTCCCTACATAAATCCATGACAAAAGGCCTTTCATCACCTGAGACAGCATGACTAGTTTAATTCTGGACGTATTTCCCCCAGTAATCCAGAGACCAGGCTGGAGTCATGCAGCAAAGCTTGGCTTTGAACTCACGGTGCTGCTCAGAATGACTTGCTCTGGAGAGAAGCCCTCGTCGGAACAAGCCTAGCAGGCGGTGGTAAGTTGAATGCCAAACAGACTGGTCATGGCAAGATGGGGGTGGGACCTCTAGAGGAGTTCCTCCTTTTTCGGCCTCTCTCCCTCACCCCTCACTTGCCACAAAAGGACCCAAGTTCACAGATGAATAGTTATTACAAGACCTTGCCAGACACAGGCTCCATGAACTCGACCCAGTATGGACGGGATGTTATAACAACGCCTGCACGTTAGGAGTTCAAGTCTAGAAGCCGCAGTTTTCTCTTCCTCAGAACTGAACACTAGATGGTAACTTTTCAACCATAACTCAAAGGTGATTTTAAATCCACGCATGAGCTAAAGATATCCCTTCTGGGATGAGGGAAAAAGAATAACTTTGAAAGCTAAGCGAAAAAGAGGCACTTAAAGGAAAAATGCGTCCCATGTCTCCCGTCTGAGTCTCCTGCTGTGAGGTTAGCAACGGGATGATCAGCACCGCATGCCTGTAGCACCTGCCATGCACCTGAGGCCTGCCGCATGCGCGCCGCTCGCTGACCTGCCGCACTACTCCCGCAGCCGTACGGCAAAGCAAGGGAAAATTTAGGTCATTTCTTCTTCAGAATTAAAAATCAACACAAAACAAACCAGAACTAGAATTTCACACTAAAAAGTGAATGATCCTCCATTTTATTCCTTCCTCGTGCTAGTTTTTAAAACGATGCTTAGTTCTTCGGGAAGAGTGACCTGCGGTTTTTCTCCCCAGACCTTTCATCCATTTACTAGACAATCACAGCACAATGCACATTAAAGCAGACAGAAAAGGGGGCAATAAGCTAAGAGAAAAATCAAGGGCCAACTGGCTTTCTAGAGGTAAAACTCATCACCTAAGAAAATGGCAGGTGCATGGCCCAGAGTGAGAAAAGAAACAAGCTCTGAAAGGAAACGGTCCGCGTGACAGGCAAAGCCCACCCAGAGTGGAAGCCCGCCCTGCTCTGCTCTCCTCTGGCCTCTCACAGGCTTACATTTATGTCCCACAGCATTTGTGCCACATATTTTGGGTCTACAATTCCACGTGAAGAAGTAAGAAGTCAAAGAGATACTCGAAACCATTAAGAAGCATAGAATTTCAAAACCGCTCAAATGAAGAACTTTGACCACCGATAAGTTTCTTGATTTGAAACGTGCTGGTGTCATAATTCTAAGAGCGACAATAAAAAGCACAGATATGACACACACATGTCTTTTGACAAGCCATTGTCAACTCTAACCATTGCTGGCACAATAAGGATGAAAAAAGAGATCACTAATCAAGAGCTGCTGAGTTGCTTAAATTTCCTCCAAAGTCAAAAATTAGGTTTGGGCATCTTTGCAACAAGGTGTCAACCACTGCTACCATTAGAACCAGCTACTCAGATGTGTCTTGGAAAATAGCAAGTTAAACATCTAGCTTCACAGACAACCTGCAAGATTCTCGAGGTTAGCCTTCTTGTTCTATCCCCAAAACGTCTTGTTGTTGTTGCAAGATTTTAAATTTTTAAATTTTATTTTTGTTTTCATTGATGATGTTGCTTTAATTTATAGAGCACTGGCTGACATGGTCGTATGTTCAAAGTTCCTCTAAAAAATTCTTTATCTTATCTTGATTCATAACATTATTAGGTATTTTCAGACTCTCCCTCAATTCCATCAAGGAAGAGGGAGTGTGTGTGTGTGTGTGTGTGTGTGTGTGTGTGTTGGGGTGGGAGGGAGAGAAGCAAAGAAGCACAAGGGAAAGTGAGATTCCATAAACTTAAAACCAATGTATAGAAAGGCATCTGATGTATTTTCTGAATAAGGCCTTGATCAGGGTAACCAATCCTCTTTGTAGCACATTCTACACTGCCCATAAATAAAGGAGTCTCTTTAAATTAACATTTCCAGTATCAATGAACAGTCCCGAGATCCTCATTTCAAGCGCTCGATGAGTCCCTGTGTGAGTCCAAGGTGCAGAAGCTGTGTTCGGGAGAGGTTGGCAAGGTTAGGGAAGGCCGCGAGCAGCTTCTCCCATGCCAGTTCCAGCAAGCTAGGCACCACCAGCCAGATCTTAAACAATGAGCCAGTCCGTTTGTTTTCGTGGATGTTCACCACTCCTCCGTGAATGTACATGCAACCAGCCTATGAACGAACGGCAGTCAAAGAGGACAAATTCAAATGCGAGAGAAACAGATACGAAGGTTGAAGACTCAGGAAAAATAATTCACAGTAGGTTGAATTAAGAGGAAGTGAAACAAAATATTTCTCACTGATCCCAACATAGTGCAGGGATCAAGACTGGTTTAAATAATGAATGAGCTCGTAAGGGAAAAACTATTGATTTTTTTTTTTTTTTTACTTCAACGATCATTAAAGTATACATTGTGCTCAACACTGAGAATACAGAAATGAAAATCAAGGTCTTTGCATTCGAAAAATTAGTAGAATCTTCAATAACATGGCATCGTGGGGTAAATCTATTCTTCCTTCTCAGGAAACCCTTCTGATACCACTGTCAGGGGCTGAACACCACACACAGCATTTCTCTTACATTTATGCCACTCTCTTAAATTTGTATATGATGTGTTTTCTCCCCTTTTTTCAGAAGAAGAGCTGGCTCTGGAAGACCGTTTAAAAAACACATTTTTTTTAAAGATTTTATTTATTTACTTTTAGAGAGAGGGGAAGGGAGTGAGAAAGAGAGGGAGAGAAACATGCGGGAGAGACATCTATCAGTTGCCTCTCGCGCGCCCCCTACCGGGCACCTGGCCCGCAACCCAGACATGTGCCCTGACTGGGAATCGAAACAGCAACCCTTCCATTCATAGGCCAGCGCTCAATCCACTGAGCCACACCAGCTAGGGTTAAAACCACATTCTTAATCCAAGGTTTGCTAATATTAGAATCTCTTTTTCTTGCTAATATCACCAAAAAGATTTCCTTAGCATCTACAACTACGCAAGGAAGAGATGAAAACAAAAGCTCACCGGTGTAACAGCTGCACAGTGAAAATAAACAGGCTCTGGCATGGTAGCTGGGAGCTTTACCCATTGAAAAGTCTGCAGATTCAATTTCCAGATATCTCCCAGGATCACTTCTCCATTATAGCCCCCACAAATAAACACATCTATCAAAAAAAGAGAAAGCGAAGATCACACAAAGAAAATGGGCCATAGCTATAGCATGTTTTGTACACAGAGCACATGGCTAAGTTGACCCGGGCCCAGTTCAGCTGATTCCTGGAATGACAGAGGACTTTGGTTGGGTATGTCTCTCCTGCTGCTGTCTTGTCCCTCAGTAGAGTTGGCGCACTATGTTGGGATCTTTGCTAAGACTAGGGATGCAAACCTCCAGGCAGGCTTCATGTCTGGCTCCATGGCTAGGTGCCAGGCATAGGAAGTGAATGAGCAAGAAGGTCCAGGGAAAAGACACAAACGGGAGTGCACGTGCTCCACAGGGGGAGATGGCAGTGCAGCGGCGGCCGATCATACCACACAGGACTTAAGGTCACCAGCGGCCAGATCTTCCCGTTTTTTCAAGAGAACCTGGAAATCTGGATTACTTTAAAAGTGAAACATTCTGATGGTTAAGTGTTAGTCACTAATTCAAAAAATATTAATACACATGTGAGCCAAATAAAACACATCTGCAGACCACCAGTTTGCAAACTCTTTCTTTAAAAACGTCCTACAAAGGACTGACATTTATCTGCCCATGGAGACGAATGTTCTTTACGTAGACATTTAACCTGAGGAGAAGCATTTATTGAAATGTTCAGTTTGGGGGCACAAAAGAAGCTCTTCCAAGCCTTCTTCGGCCCAAAGACGACAGTTTGAAGCCCCATTTGATGTGTATGGTTGTTTACATTAGAAAAAAAGCCTTCCCAAAATCAAAGTTTTTTTGTCGTTTTGTTTTTGTTTTTGTAAATTCAGTTAGTTATAACTAATTAAACAACATGTAACGAAGGTTACGTTTACCTTCAAACTAAATGCCCAGAACTAAAGCTGAAGTCTGTTTGTATGGTGCCTGGTCTCAAAGAATCAAATTAACAGATGTCTTAATTCAGGTCTAGATCAAGTTTAAGCCAATACTTAATTAAACTATAAAATACGCAGGAAACCTTTTTGGCTATGATTCAAGAAAAGTACAGCTCCGTTCTTAGAGGCCAAGCTGAACAGTGCCACTATCTATAAATCTTATCCAAGAGCAGAAGCGTAATAAAAAGAACCTCTGTACTATTATGGCAGCATAATCCTGGTAAAAATCCAAACGAAGCCGCTGAGAGGATACAGGCCATCAAACTCAGTTATATACAACTTCCTCCCAGAAAAAAATTTAAGGTGCTATATCAAACTATAAAATAAGCTGTAAATTAAAAGACAGAAAGGTTATCCAAAGAGGAGTCATTTATCACACTTAGATAAAGTAGCTGCAGCTGCTTTCTGAAGCCATACAATGCCTTTGTTGTAATATGGCCAAAGAATGAGCTAAGAGTTCTCTTTAGCATCAGACAGAGAACAGAACAAACTTTATGAAATAACATTCTGAAGGTGTTATTATAATTTTAATACAAGGTTCACTGAGGTATCTACTGCATGTCAAGATCATTAGTATTCCCCACCATAACCACCAACATCAGCTGAGGTGGAGTGCTGAAAATCAGGTGGTATAATAAAAGCTTATTTACCATCAATTTTCGACTTCTCTGATAACTGAAGGAACCCAAACATACTAGTTTACTTTATAAAAATTGCTGAGAGAAGCATAACATTATGGATTTCCCTTTAAGTTGAAACTACAAGAAATACACTCTTCCCAAATGATAGCCTCTTTTAAGGAGCTATCATTAAGAAATAAGACAATCTCAGTATATACAATTACAAAAATGGAAACAGAAAGTTATTTTGAATCCTTACCATTTTTTATTTGAACACAACTGTGACATCTTCGGGCTGCAGGGAAACCTGCCAGACACATAAACACAGAAATTCCTTATTCACAGAAAGACTGGGAGTAACATTGAAGTGACACAGCAGAAGACATACTATGAGTAAGTCACTTAAAACAATCCCTTTGTTGCATTCAGTAAACATTGACTAGCCCTTCCAATCCTTCCTACTTTCACATTAACACAAAGCCATTAGAAGTCTCATAGCGGTACAATGTTAAGGTGCCAGGAAAACCAAGTGGGATGGCAGGGGTCAGCGGTTACTGGTGGCTTTCCCAAGCCCTTTTATCCACAGACAGGAAGATCTTGATTTAAGTACCTATTTCTTATCCCGCCCATGTTTCATAACGTCCACAGAATTCAGCAGTCCCTTTCACAAAGTCTCTGCTCACATGGAAACATGGAGCAGACTGACAGCAGCCAGAGGGGAGGGCGGAGGGGATAACAGTGGAAAGAAAGGAAGGGACTGGTTAAATAACAAGAAAGAATGGCCCAGGGACATGCACGATGATGTGGGGATTGACTGGAGGGGGCGGGGGAGGGCAAAAGAGGAAAATTTAGGACAACTGTAATAGAGTAACAATTTTAAAAATTTAAAAATTAAAAAAAAATAAAAGTCTCTGCACAATTGCTGAAGAAAAAGAATAATTGGGCTAAGAAACAGAAGTAATTTCTAATACCAGTTCAACAGATATTTTACTCATCATATAACTCAATCAAATTAATTTCCCTTCTAAAACAACTAAAAGTATAAAATACATTTGTTAAAGATAAATGAATAAGTATTATAAATTTACCTATTTTTTCATGGGGTTTTGTTGCAATTTCCTCCCATGCATTTGTTTCAAGGTTATATGCATGGATCTTGGAGAGAAAAAAAAGATACACAATTTTAGCTATACTGAAAACTGAATTTTTAACAACAGCCTGTACAAACATATCTTGGTTGAAAAATATTCTTTGACTTTGTTTTTATCTGATCTTTGCTAATTCTAAGATAAAACATTAAATGAAACAGGTGAAAATTAAGCACAGATATGATCTCAATATTTAAAAATCATAGAAAAAAAGAAGTAAAATATTAGAATTCTGAAATTTTCACATTTTCTACAGTGAATATTATCATTTTTATATTGATTTTAGAGAGGGGGGGAGAGAGGAAAGGGGGGAGACAGGTAAAGGGGGAGAGAGAGAGAAAAAAAAAGAGAGAGAGAGAAAAACATCAATTTGTCATTCCACTTATTTATGCATTCATTGGTTGATTCTTGTATGTGCCCTGCCTGGGCAATTACACCTGCTACCTTGGCATATCAGATGACACTCCAGCCAACTAAGTTACCTGGCCAGGGCCAATATGCATCATATTTATAACAAAAAAAAAAGCAAGCGTTGGTATGAAAACATGGGCAATATAGTTTCAATCAAACTCGAAAAAGACCATTAAGGTTCCAAAGCAGACCAGGAGCTCTATAGCCCACTCTAGTTTTCCCCTGGGACGTGTGCATTTAGAAATGCTGCAGGGATGGATGAATAAAAGCCCTTCAGAGCTACGCTTTCTAAAGTTAGTGACACGTAGCCCTAAAAATATCTGTTCTTTTTAGATACAGAGGGTTGACAATGAGAGGGATGTGACATTCTGAGAATCCTGGTTCCAATTCTAATTAGTTGCTCCATTCAAGCTACTATATCTTCCTTTTAGTCACTTTCCTCATCCAGTATAAGGAGATAATTTTCATAAAGTATATTCAATGTGTGATAATGCAGCTGTCAACTGGAGAGCATATTCAGGGACACAGAGTTCAACCATACATGACAAAGAGCATGGAACATAAAATAGATGCTGATGAAGAACCCTTTCAAAAATTAAAATATCTCTAGTAACACAATTATCTTGCTTAGCATAGCACAGGCCTCCCTCTATACTTCTCACTCTCTCTCTCTTTTTTTTAAAATATATACCTTGTTTAAGGAATAAGCTGTCCAGGAAGTACCACCCCCCAAGATGTAAATCCTCTGCCCGTCATGTGCAATTTCATGTCTGTATCTGAAATACAAAAAATAAAATGTTTACAGTTAAGTGAAAAATGACCTACCTAAGATTTAGCCACAAAGCTTTTTATTGGATAATTATTTATAATAATAAATTACTAGAAATCTTATGTTTAATAATAGTGAATTGGTCAAATAAATTATAAAATATAAATAAAATAGATTAGCATGTAACCAGTAAGAATGTCAACATACAAAATGATTAATATATTGAGAAGTTGTTTCAACAGTATATAAGAGTAGATAGGCAATAATTCCATTAAAATTTTATACATACATAAATATGCAAAGAAACTGATTATAAGGTTACATTAAAAATGTTAACCCTGGTTATCTCTGAGTTTACATTTTGTTTTTTATTTCTTCACTTTGCTTATTTGTATTTTCTAGCTTTTCTATAATCTTTCTGTGATAATTTTGCATTAGAGAGAAGTTATTATAGAGATTTAAAAAGTGATCTGCCTACATTTAATTAGAAACCCTAGACTGTGGGCTTTCAAACTAAAATATTTATTTAACAGATGCAAAGATACCAGAAAAAATATGCTACACAGAACTATGAATATAATGTGAAATGCCTACTAGAACTTTTATCCAAGTAGTATAGCTACGAGCTGAAACAATTTATATGTCCACAAATGATTCAAAGAAGGTAACCATGTTAAAATACTTTGAAGATTTCTGGTCAAGATGGTATCATAGGTAGACATGGCTCACCTCCTCCCACAACCACACCAAAATTACAACTAAAATATAGAATTCAGAACCATCAGAAATAGAGTTGAATGGAAGTCTGACAACTACAGAATTAAAAAAATCGCATCCATCCACACTGGTAGGAGGGACACGGACATGGAACCAGTTGGTCCCACATACATGTGTTGGATAAAAATTCAGGAAGGACATCTCAGGAGAGAGGAGTCCCAGCCCCACACCAGGTCCCTAAGCGCAGGGTTCCAGTGCCAGGAAGATAAGTCCCCACAACTTCTGGCTACAAAAACCAGTGGGTATCGAGTCAGTGGGAGAAACTTTTGGAGGCCCAAGCAGTTCCTCTTTAAAAATCCACACACAGACTCACCTACTAAGACTCACTCCCTCTGAGCTCCAGCAGCAGGGTAGCAGCTTGAAAGGCACCAGTGGCATGTAGGGAGAAACTTAAGTGTCTGTTATCAAGGCGAGCAGAGGCCATTGTCCCTTTTCTAAACTCTCCCTCCACAGAGCTGGCAAGCTGGTGTCATGTCTGAGACTCCATCAACCTGGCTAACACTGTTTACCCTGCCCTGGAGATCCCCTGACACTCTATTCCACCCTACTACCAGGCCCACCCACGCTGCTCTTCCATGTGAATGGCTAGTCTCAGCTCATGCTTCACAACTTCCTAAATACTCTCAAACAAGCAACAGCTTGCTTCAGCCCACCTAGATTCACAGTTTGGCTCCACCCAGGAATCTCCAAGCCTAGCACAAATAACAGCCATCTACGATCACTTTATAGCTCAGGCAGGGTGGCCCCCGGCAAAACATAGGTAGGGGCTTGTCTTGCTCTGCACCACCCAGGAAAACTCAGGGCCAGCGTACCCAGTGGACAGCTACAGACCACATCAAAGTACCACCACTCTGTCCTTGCACAGCTGATCCTCCACATAGGGCACAGATTCGTTGGTCAGTGGTCACGGCCAGTCCTTGCAGCTGACTGGCCTGGATAAATCCCTGCCATTGATCTGCCAAAAGCACACGAGGATCAACTGAATGAGGAGGGAGAACTCAGCCCACACAAAGGGCATACCTCAAGTACACAGCTTGAGTGATAGGGGAAGCTGTGCCACTGGATCCTAAGGTCACCTACTACATTAGGCCATACTACCAAGACAGAGTCAAAGCAGCTCTACCTAATACATAGAAACAAACACAGGAAGGCTGCCAAAATGAGGAGACAAAGAAACATGGCCCAGATGAAAAAACGGATCAAAACTCCAGAAAAAGAGCTAAACAAAATGGAGATAAGCAATCTATCATATGCAGAGTTCAAAACACTAGTTATAAGGATGCTCAAGGAACTTAGTGAGGACCTCAACAGCATAAAAAAGATCCAATCAGAAATAAAGGATATACCAACTGAAATAAAAAAAACAACTATGTGGAAACGACAGTAGAGTGGATAAAGCTGAGGATCAAATCAATGATTTGGAACATAAGGAAGCAAAAAACAACCAATCAGAACAAGAAGAAGAAAAAAGAATCCCAAAAAATGAGGATAGTATAAGCAGCCTTTGGGACAACTTCAAGTGTTCCAACATTCGCATCATAGGGGTGCCAGAAGGAGAAGAGAAAGAGCAAGAAATTGGAAATCTGGTTGAAAAAATAATGAAAGAAAACTTCCTTAATTTGGTGAAGAAAATAGACATGCAAGTCCAGGAAGTACAGAAAGTCCCAAACAAGATGGATACAAAGAGGTCCATTCCAAGACACATCATAATTAAAATGCCAAAGGTTAAAGATAAAGAGAGAATCTTGAAAGCAGCAAGAGGAAAGAAGTTAGTTACCTACGGGGAGTTCTCATAAGACTGTCAGCTGATTTCTCAAAAGAAACTTTGCAGGCTAGAAGGGACTGGCAAGAAATATTCCAAGTCATGAAAAGCAGGGACCTACAGCCAAGATTGCTCTACCCAGCAAAACTATCATTTAGAATCAATGCACAGATAAAGAACTTCCCAGACAAGAAAAAAACCAAAGGAGTTCATCATCACCAAACCTTTATTATATGAAATGTTAGAGGGAGTTATTTAAGAAAAAGAAGCTCAGAACTATGAACAATAAATGGTAATACATATCTATCAACAATTGAATCTAAAAATCAAACTAAGCAAAGAAGAATGGAGACAGAATCATAGATATGGAGGGCATTTTGATGGTTGCCAGATGAGAGGGGTGGTGTGGGGGAATGAGTAAAGAGGTGAGGGGATTAAGAAGTAAAAATTGGTAGTCACAGGCTGGCCACTGGGATGTAAAGTACCGTATAGGAAATGGAGTAGCCAAAGAACTTATGGGCATAACCCATAAGTTATGGACATAACCCATAAGAACTTATGGGCATAACCCATAAGAACTTATGGACATAAACAATGGTGGGGGGATTGCCTGAAGGAGTGGGGGATGCTGGACGGAGGAGGGCAAAGGGGTAAAATCAGGACAACTGTAATAGCATAGTCAATAAAATATAATTTTAAAAAATGCTTTGAAAACTTAATTTATTTCCTCCTTTTCCTGAAGACCCTCATGCTGATAAAATAAATTATATCAAAATTATTCCAGTATCAGTCTATCTCCCAACTCCTCTCATGGTAGCCTGCAATAGGCAGCTCACTAACATACTACAGTAAGGATAAATTCTTCCTTAGCAACTATATACCATTTTTGTTTAAAGACAACAAAGAGATCTTGTATTAATTAGTCTATCAGAATGATTTTAAAAGTTTTGCTTTTAAAGAGAGCAAAAGATTTCACGAAGTTTTCCAGTGAGTTTAACTCTAAGAGACAATTGCTATTAGGAAAGAAAAGTGAAAGATCTAGGACCTCCTAGAAGGCAACTAGAAAGAATCATGTTTGAGTGTTTTACAAAGCAATTAAAATGAAAAACCCTCCATCCACCTGCCCTCTATCTGTCCCTCCTTCCTTCTTCCTTCGTTTCTCCATTCTTCACTCCCTCCCTCCCTCCATAACTCCCTCCTGCCCTCCCTTCCCCCTTCCCATCCATCCATCCAATCAACTTTCACTGAGTACCACTATGGGCATGGCACTAAGCCCGTACTGGGGATATAGCTGTGCACAAATGAGCCAAAGAATCCTAATATGCAAGTTAAGAAGAGAAATCAAAAAACAGCCAGAAAGTAATTGTTTTGCATGTGATATGAAACTTATTTACAATTGCTGCCATTAGTATCCTCTTCAAAGTGTTACTATCTTCCTAATGCAGAAAAACTGAAATATAAGAGGTTTTTCATGTTACATACCGGTAACATGAAAAAAACATTCTATAGTTCAGACGGAAATATCAATATCAGGAGACCCTGCTTTAATGCTGATTGGGGATCTAACAAACAGTTAGCTATTTTAACCAGGCCAAAGGGTTTCCTTCAAACCATATTACCAATATTCTGGAAAAAGACAAATCTTAGGAAGAAAGAATAAATATGCTTTACTCCTAGAGCCTCACCTCTCCTCTGGTAGGTCACAGGATAGGTTGTTTGGCTTCAGTTGTGTCCACTCTCTGGTATTAAGATCTAATTTGTGCAGGTCTGTGCTGTAAATATAGCCAGTTGTCCCTCCAAAGACGTACAGGGAGCCGTTGATGATGGCCATGGCCTGGGAAACGAGGGAAAGTGAGCAGGGCTGACTCGCAAGCATCTGATTAATGAATGTAAACTTATTAGGTACCCCAAGTCAAGTTTTATAAAATTCTCTTGTACTTTTTAACCTTTGAAAATACCAGGCCCTTAAAGAACTAAAGATTTAGAGAACACAGAGATTAGTTTTAGAAAGGTAAAGATGTGCTCAACTGGAAAGCAAGTTCTACCTTGGCAAGGGGGTCAGATAAACCTTAGGGCTTCTAGCTAACCAAAGAATTTACAGATCATGGACATGAGCATTTCTTGTCTTTCTAAACAGTCTGAACAAAAATCTCTCAAGAAGGAGCAGACATGAAAATGAGCCACCAGAATCTCTTAGGTAAGTTCTAGAACTGGGAGTCAGTCCTCAAAACTTGATGTTTTCCATCAGACTCCTTCAGAGTAAGTCTGGCTATTGTTACACTCATTTCTAAGAGTTTAAATGCCTCCTGTTGTGGGATATGGAATTATCCAGTATGTTATCCAGGAACTCTACGTATAGTCCCAAAGCACTTTATCAGTACTAATGCCAGACAGTGGAGTAGGAAACCAAAGATCAGTTGCTTTAAGCGTAGCCCATTATTCTCAAAGGGTCTCTGATGTATGGTGAGTTGCACCATATCTTTTTGGATACAACTTTCCAAACCTAGGTTTGAAGCACTGGAATCTAATTGGAAATTAATCTCTACATAATCTGTTTTAGCTCAGATCTTAGGTGCAGGGATCACCTTCTGCTACATAGGTCAGAAAGCTCTTCAGAGAATCGTATCACTCTAAAGATGACAGGACCCAGACTATATGTAGGCTAGTCTCTTGTTGGGGGTGGGAGTAGAGGTGGGGTGGGGTCCTGCCATTTAAAAAATTTCCATATAAGTCTAGATTATAATCCTAATTTGGATTAGAAATAAAGGGCGGGAGGAAAGAAGAAGGCAAGATACCAGGTTTACAAATTAAAATTTCATATCAGAACTAAAAAATCAAATATTAACCACAGTAAATTTACTCTCCATTTTAAAAACTGGTAGTAATATAAAGATTCTGACATTGTTTGTTCCCAGAACTAGACAAATCTGAACAAATACATCCACCATGACCAGCCATGGATTGGTACCTGTCCATATATACGACTGGGTTTCTTCCCCCGACAGCTGAGTAAAGCCCATCTCTTATACTTCACATTACAGACATGGACATCATTGCCGTTGCTCTCGCCGAACGGGATGCCAGTACCTCCAAACACTAACAAGTTGTTTCCATGCAGCACAACTGGGGAAGGAGAAACACAAATTCCATTTATGTACTGGTTGCTTGAATGTGCTCCCATACAAACCCATAATATCTGAGAAACTCAAAAATGTCTGCGTAAACGCTTACAGAAGACAGCTCAAACCACTGACATCTAACTACTACAAAGTTCTGTAGAAACAGGTTTGACTCACACTATATAGACAATATCATATATCTCATTGTTTGGTATGTGACAAGTATTCAGTACACATTTGTGGAATGAATGAAATACTCTGCATAAGAATGCTAAATGATGAACTACAGTACATCATTACCTTTCAAGACAGTTCAAGTTTACAGCAAAGCAGAGGAAAATGAAGTGCCATCTTTACCTTTAGCAAAGGCCCAGCGGGACTCAGGGTAAAGGAGTAAAAGAATCACTCTATTTTTGCCAGGGAGATGATCTTAACATTTTAAATTATGGCTTCAGTTAGCTTAATCTCCCCCCAGATAAAAAGAAAAACCAATATCCTACTGGTAACTTTGGTGTTCTTCTGTCCCTGCCACCACACACACACGCACACACACATACATCCACACCTTCTTTCCTTCTCTAACGGCAAACACTCTGGAAACAGGCTACTGTACTTTTTCCACGGCATTTTTTTTACCAAGTCTTCAACTGATACAGTGTTAAGAGTCGACAGCATAGGCTCTGGAGCCAGCAAGAGCTAGGTTTAAATCTCCATGTGACCCAGGAAAATTATTTAATCTCTCTAAATTCATCTTCACAATAACCCTGGGAAGTAGGAATTATTATTATCATCTCCATCTTTATAAACGATGCAACGGAAGTGGTAAGTGGTTTAAATTACTTGTTGAAGGTTTCCTAAAAGGCACCTTGCAGAGCCAGGATTCAATCCCAGGCGGTCTGGCTCCAGAGCCCGCACTCTCAGCCACTACCCATAGGGCCTCTCTAAAGCCTCTAGTTTCCTCATTTGTACAGTGGCAATAATTTCAGCACCTGCATTGTAGAGATGTTATGAGAATTAAATTGATACCATTTGTGAAGTACTTTACGCAGTAACTATTATCATTGTTATAAACCCCATTTGTCGATCTACATTTTGCCTTGCATATACATGATGCTTTATGTTGAACCCTCTGAGATATCGTTAATCCCACTTTACAGCTAAGGAACTTGAAGCTAAAAATCATCCGGCAAGTAATGGTACACAGCGAAATTCAAACTCAGGACTATGCAGCTCCCAAGTGATTCTGAATCACCATGCTATATCATTACCATAGTAAAAGTCTATCCACTAAAAGGATTTGATCATATTACAGTGTTATTATAAATTATTAACAAAGAACATGTGACATTGAAATGGACCTCTCAGACATTTCAAAAAGTCAAAAGTTCAGAACTCTTGCACTCACGTGACATAGATGCCAATTCCCGGGGCATGTACCCATCTGTGCCCATCTGGTGCCATACTCCGGTAGCAAAATGATACCGCCAAAGCTCCCTGAAGAGAGGGTAGTCTTCGTTATCGGGCCCTCCTGACTCATCATAATCTGGGTTATAACCTCCAAACACATATAGATTGGTATTATCTGCCACACAGCGATGTCCACTTCGTGCTGGTGGAGGTCTGTGGCCTAGGAGAGAAGAGTACAGTTTTCCACAGGTGGCCCAGCAGATTAAAAGCACAAACAAAATTTGGTAACACTCTGTTTAGCTTTACAAGGGAATCAGGGAAGATTTATAACATGTATGTATTTTTTTATTTGCTTAGGTTATTTTATACATTCACACACACTACTTAAGATTTTAAGGAGCTGGTCTCCATTTCTGTTTCATATGACTACTTTCAGATTTTGATAACTGTAAAAAGATTTTTCCCAAGGGAAGAAAAACAGCATTATCAACTCAGGAAAATGGCTGTTAACTTAGAATTTTCAAGAAAAGGAGAAGGGGTTTAATAATTGAAAAGCTAAAAGGACAAATTTTCTTATTTCCTTAGAGGAGGAAAAAACGCAGGCCAACTAAATTAAACTGAAAATATTAGAAAACTACATGAATATAATCACAAATGTGAATGAGTTATGTATAAATAAAAATACACACACATAAAACCGATGATTTTTCCATAATCTATAATAATATGCTTAATAAAAAAACTGGTTTTCAAAGAGTTATAGCAAAATGTAGAATTTAAATACTACACCAGGCATTATGTCAGTTAACAAAAAAATTTCCTATATTTATCTCAAAGAGCTCCGAGCAAGAACTCTACACTCAAAAAAGCTATTTCTATGATTTATATTTAAAAGCTTTCTGAAGTTTAAATTATATCAACCAGTTCACTAAAAATTATTTTAGGGTTATTTTAGAGTAAAAAAAAAATCCCTAAACTTTACATTATTTCTATTATCCTTATAATTTTTATTCCAGTCTATACAAACCCTTATATAGCTTCAAAACCAAAGGTGCTTAAATATAAATTGGAGAGAATAAGAAGCTACTACAGTGGACTGTTACCCTAAAGACTTATCTACATTCATATATTTAGAGTAGATACAAGTATAATGCCAATTAATATTTAGAACAATGCTGGACACTCACTAAACATCTATTATATAAATAAACATTTATTACCAACTTAACATAGGCCTTATACATTTATTTTTAAAATCATAACTCCACTTCCTAGGGTATGCTTTTAGACAAGAACTGAAAAGAAATTGCACAGATCTAGAGAAACTAAAAAACAAACCATGAATCAGTGAATTACTGAAGTCCAACCTATCAGTTCTGTTTGAGAGTCTTTAATGGTTCCTTACTGCTCAAGTACAGAGTCCTCAACTAGCAATTTAGAGCCTTTCAAGATATAGTCTTGTCCTGATCTCTCACACTCCTGCCTGTTTAACTTTGTCTCTGCTTGGGAAGCCAAGTCCTTCCCTTAGACCCTGGCCTAGTCTACCAACGCTTCCATGCCTAGTGTGAAAACGCCTCTAAGTCTAGCCCATATAGCTCTTCCTCGTTAAAAAAAAAAAAATCAAGTAAGTAAAAATAAGCACTGGTCTGCTTATTCACACTGCTTACATGCCTCTACAGTATACCTCCTAAATGGTCAGCCTGATTGTATTTGAATATTCCCATTGCTTATTCACTCATTGAATAAGTGCCTTTAATTGTACTGAGAAAAAAAAACCCTACAGCTCTTACAGTTCAGTACTCTATTGGTCAAATATTAGGATATAATATATTATTAGTAAGATTATTATACCATAATTATATAAACACATGAATAAAGAAAATATTAGGCAAACTATAATCAGAAAATTTACTCACGAGCTGTGATTTACCTCAAGTGAAGAACTCAATTTCTCTTTTTAGGAACCCTGAAACACAGAAAGTGTGGTGTGGGAGAAGGAGCAAGGGGCTCATACAGATGTCTAGATTTGAATCCAGGTTCTTCCCAACTGCCACCTTGAGCAAGTCACTGGCCCTCACTGAGTCTCAGCTTCTTCACAGATTTATTATACTTGCTATTATGTTAAAACGTTTATTGGTTTATATATGTATCTTTCCAGGTGGCTATGAGTTATTTGAGGAAAGAGGAATGTATTTGTATTCACCTTTTCAACCACCAAGATTAAGGCACACAGATACACTAATTGAATTTACAAATTTAATTTTTCTCTACTCATTTCATTAATGTTTTTCTTCTCCAAATAGACTATAAGCTTCGAAGGGCAAGATCATGTATAGTAGCTATCCTGTATCACCCACAATGCTTAAAACAGCTGGAGATACATATAACAAATTCTAGAATTTTTGTTGATTTTAACTTAAGTCAAAGTAAACAGTGACAGGTATAATCAAACCAGTGCACAGCTCTCAGTGGACTTTGGTATTATTGTGCTCATGAGATACACAATTTCAGGGACGGGGCTGATTATGCAATGGTCTTTTCAAAACATAAGTCTTTCTAAGAATTAGCAAGAAAAATGTAATGAAAAATCATTACGGAGTTGCTCTGGTCAACAGATGGGAACTCTAGTAAGAGTCTATAATGCCCTTCACTTTATTATCTGGAGCCAACAGATAGTTTTAAAAACTGCTTTTGGGCAATTATGAAAAGACACAGTATATTCTAGGATTTTCTCTAAATGGTTGCACAGCTGAGAAGACATTCTATTATACGTTTATTGCCAACTTTTTATGACACATATAACTTATGGATTGAAGGTTGAAGAACCAGTGAAAAGACAGTTTTATACTTATCCATTCATTCATTAAGCCGAAATCCTTATTGGGCACCTGCTACATACCAGGTACTGTGATAGATGTCTAAGATACAATAATGAGACCATTACTATTTCTGGAACTTATAGTCTAGTCCAATGCAGTAGCCACTAGCTACATATGACTACTGAGCACTTGAAATGAGCTGGTCCAAACTCAGATAGGCTTTAAATATAAAATACCCACTGGATTTCAAAGACTTAGTATCCAAAAATGAATGTAAAATTACTATTTTTATATTGAATATATGTTGAAACAGTATTTTTGATATCCTGGGTGAAATAAAAATATTAAAATTAATGTCACCTGTCTTTTACTTTTTTAATATAGCTACAGAAAAATTTTAATTTGTGATCACATAATATTTGTGACTGGCTCAACTGCTGGCTTCTATAAATAATTTCATTATCTATGCAAATTAAAATGCTGGATAAAGAGCATCTGATCAATGTTTGATAAATATTAAGCATCCTGTCAAGGAATCTTATAGTTGGGAGTAAAGAGGTAGCTCTTCTTTCTCTTTAGTCAGTAACTAGTGATTTTTTTGTACATATTTATAGCCCAAGAGAGACTACTATATTAGAAAGCTAAATTTTCTTTTGAATAAATCATGGGAATTTGTCAGGACTAATGCCATGGAGACTAAGAATTAACTTTCATTATGTGAGATATAGCATTGGCTCATCAACCTTGACCAAAATGAAATTGGGTTTTAGATCCTTTAAGTAGTTCTCTGAATCCTCCCCTAAATTCTCCATGTGCAAATCTCACTTTCCTAAAAAGTACTTGCTCCTAATAAAATCACCCATAGAATTAGGTTACCTGATTCAGGAATTCCCATTAGAAAATGTAGAAGTCAAAAATTAAGCCTGAACTGATATATTCAGAAGGGAACGGCCAGCTAAGGGAAAGTGTGCCTGTGACGGCTGAGCCACCTTCTCTTCCATATGCTCACCGTGTCACAAACACTTGCTCTTTGCCCCCGGGAGTAAGCAGGAACTTACAGTAGCCAGGGAAATGGGCTTTAGTTTCGGGCCCAAAAGGAGAAGCTAGCTGTCTGAGATAAGGCGAGAGGATTTCGTTGCTGCCAATGTTTTTACTACTACAAATAATATTGTAACAGAGCTTCCTTTACAGGATTCATGTACAAGTGTCTGAGTGTTTTGGGAAGGAGAATTTCTGGGTCAAAGGAATGTACACTTAAATTGTTATAGATGTAATATTGTTTTAGAGCCACACTGTTCTCCCAAAAGACTGGAACAATTTATATCCCCAGCAGTGGTGTATGGAAGTGCTTATTTCTTCATGCCCTCTTCAACCTTTTAAATCTGTGCCGATCTATCGGGTGTAAATTGGTGTCAGGTTAATTTGCACTTGCCTGATTTTTACTAGTTTACATGTTTATCGGTCCATTCGCATTTTTTCTTTGGGAAATCCTGATCATAACCCTTGCCCACTTTCCTATCTTTGGGGTGTCTTCTCACAGATTTGTAGAAGTTATTTATTATATTTCTTTATTTTAATTTTGTTTATGGTGTCTTTTAACATATGGAAATTTCTGTGTAACTTAATTTCTCAATCTTTTCCTGTAAGGCTCCAAGGCAAAAGGGGGCAAAAAGGCTCCTTTGTTCTACATCTTACTTATCTCTGCATCGTTATAAAATTATAAAGACATTGTTATTTATTTCCAATAATTCTATAGCTTTGATTCTTAAATCCAGAACCTGACTTCATCTAGAATTTATTTTTCTTTATTGTAGGAGGTAGGGCTCTAATGAGCAACAACGACAAAAAAGGGGAGGCTCTTGTCCCGAACCACTCATGGGAAGCCATCCCTTCTGCACTGAATTGAAATGGTACCTTCACACTAAGTTGACTTGTTCTAGAGTAGAATTAGGAAAATTCCAATATCCAGATCTAATCACCTTTTACACAAGATCCATTGCTCTTTAAGAATGCACAGCCAATATAAAGCAACACCGCGGAATCTCCAATGTAAAAGCTCACAAATAAAGTAGCACACAACGTTTTTGCCTTAAGTCTATTACTTACGAGATGCAGCCACCTCCAGATTGTGCCATCAAACATTTGTTGAGGCTATTTAAGAAAATGAAAACTTTATTGCTGAAAGTATTAACTAGTTATAAATATCAAATAGCCTAAAGGTTACATTGTGTAATGTACACTGGTCACTGCCTTGTAAACATAACACCCGCCATCACCTCCTCCGGAGAAGACAGATCTTCGCTGCACTCCCGGAAGCCCAGGCCGGCAAGCCGAGGAAGGCAGAGCCGGCTGGCTTCCGCCCCTGACCGGCAGGCCGACCTGTTCACTATTCCCAGAGCCCGTGCTGCTCAGGCAAAGGCAGTCCACTCACACCAGCACCCACATTTCTCCCTGATTAAGTAAGTGTCTCCTGCCCTGTGTGAGAGGCATATGTAATGATTTTATTTCTCCGGGCAGAGCCATCTTATTTCTAAGGTAACAGCAATAAAAGAAACTTACTTTGAAAGACTCTGGTGTTATCCTGAGTTCCTTTCAAGCGCTGAGCAGAGCACACTTGAGGTGGGGTCACACTCTACCTAGTTACTTAGCATGGGTTTCTGTTCAGTTCCACTGTCCATTACTGATCCCTATACCATTGCCACACTGTTTTAATCATGATGGCTTTGAAATATCTATCAGTATCTAGTGGGACAAATTCCTCTTTGTGTTATTCTTTTTCTTTTTTTACATTAATTTTTTTTAAGAGAAGAAAGGCAGGAGGGAGGAAAGGACGGAGAGAGAAAGACAGAGACAGAGAAACATGGGTTTATTGTTCCGCTTATATATGCATTCATTGGTTGATTCTTATATGTGACCTGACTGGGGATCCAACCTGCAACCTTGGAGTGTCAAGATGACATTCTAACCAACTGAGGCACCTGGCCGGGGCTGTGTTATTCTTTTTCAAAAAGTTCTTATTTTGCTCCATTCATCTTGCAATGAGTTTTAGAATCAGTTTGTTAAAATCTATTAAAAAGTCCCTTGGGCAGACACCATCTTATCCAGGTGATCAAAGTTAGTATCACCAGTAATGGGACAAATAAACCTAATGTGCAATGAGATAAACACATTACTTCAGTGGTGTTCCTACCAAAAACACGTAAGCTGAATGTAATCGTGAAAAAACACAGGACAAACTAAGGGACATTTTACAATATAATTAGCCTGCACTGTTCAAAAATATCAATGTCAAGGCTACAGATACATGAGAACTGAATGCAATACATGATCTGGGGTTTTCTTTTACTATTAAGGGTAGTATTGGAATGATTGGCAAAATCTGAAATAAGATCTGTAAATTAGACACTAGGGTTAATTTATCCACTATCTATAGTGTTAATTCCCAAGAGAATATCTTTGTTTTTTTCAGATATGGACACTAAAGTATTTAGGGGTAAAGGGGGCATTATATCTGCAGCTTGCTCTCAAATAGTTCAAGCAGAAAGACATTATGTATATGCATACATGTATATGTACTATGGACACAAAGGGGGAAGGGGAGATGGAGGAGAGGGAGGAGAGAAAGAGAGCAGGACTAAGCAAATGTGATCAAACGTTAACATTCAGGGAATCTGGGTGAAGGCCATAGGAGGCCATTTGTAAATTTTGATATAGTCTCTGTAAGTCTGTAAATTCTTATAAATTCGCTGAAATTATGTCAAAATAAAAATTAAATTTTAAAAAAGTTCCTGAGGGATTTCATTTAGGACAACTCATGAAGGAACATAATCTCTAGCCATTTATCTCACCTTGTTTTATAGCCATCAGTATAGTTTCTCTTTGTTCTTTTTTTTTTATCTCTAAGTATTTTCTAATTCTCCATACAGCTGTGAATCTCTTTCATTTTTAATTGGTAGTTGTTAATATATAAAAAAGTAATTTATCTTTGCAAGGTTAAATTCTTTTCTAGCTAATTTATCATTAGTTAATTATATTGAGCTTTACAGTAGATGGTCATGTCATCTGTTGTTAGCTCTCTTTCCAACATGTGTACCTTTTATTTTCTTCCTCCACTTCTATTGCATTGACAGAAACCTCCAAACAAGGTTGGACAGTGGCGATGATAATGGACATTTCTCTCTCGTTTCTAACTTTAATTAGGATACTGGTAATATTTCAGCGTTATATATGGTATTTGCTATTGGTTTCTTGTAGATAGTCTATTAATAAATTTTCTTTTATTCCTGGATGCCTACAAATTTTTTCCCTTACTGGGAATGGTATAGTTTTCTTAAAATAAAATTTTTATTGAAACATATAGAAAAATGCATATATCATAAGAGTACAGCTCCATGAATTTTTAACCAGAATGTACACACTGGGTATCGAATTGTATTAAATGCTTCCTTTGATATCAGGACAATCACACTTCTTCCTTTAACCTATTAAAGTAGTAAACTAAATACATTCCACAGATAAACTGAACTTGATCTTAATTTATTTTTATTTAGACTTATCCCTGCCTTCATATACATATATATTTTTAATCATTTTCTTTTTGTTTCATTTTTCCACTTTACCGATTTTACTTAAATAACCAAGCTTTTTTTTTCTAAGAAGATCTACATCACATTACCGCTAATAATTTTTTAAACCCATAATAAAAACCCATAAAAATGAAAACTTTTACTTTTCTAACATTATTAAAAAATAAACTACATCTGAGATTAAACTTGGCTGTTAATGGTGGTTACCTCTGGTACGGGGAATAAGGTGAGGAGTGAAGGTGTGAAGTGGAGCCTTTGCTTTTTTTATTCTCTTACCATGAAATATAACACATGGATAAAAGCATACATAACTATAAATGTGTAGTTTAACAAATTATTTAAAAGGTAACATACTCATCATCCAGGTCAAAAAACAGAATATTGCCAGTACCATCTAACCTCTTACCTGTTCTCTTTGATCACGACCCCCTCCATCCTGCCTCCTTCACTTCTAGAGGAAACCTGTTCCCTGATTTTTATGACAATCACATAATGTGTTTTCTTTCAATAGCTTTACTATACCTAAATATGCATTCCTAAACAATATTGTTTATTTCGGCCTAGTTTTGAAGCATATTTGTACAGAAAGATACAGTACATTTTCTTTCTGGGCTCTTTCATTCACAATTATGTTGTTGAGATTCACCCACATTGCTGGGGTTGGAGGTGGCCTGTTAACTTCCATTGCCAAATAGTATTTCCTTGTATGAATATATACCACAATGTGTCCGCTCTACACTGTACAAAAGGACATTTTAGTTATTTCAAATTAGTGGCTCCTACTGCTGCCATAAACATTTCTGTACGTGTTTCCAGATGCACAGGGGCCCAAATTTGTTAGCTAGAAATCTAGAAATGGAATTTCTGAGTCAGAATGTATGGAAATCTTTGCTTTTACTCAGGCCAAACTTTTGTTTACAAAATACTTAGTATTTGTGTTACAGTTTTAATTTAGCAATTCCTGTGGGTTTGAAGGCCTATCTCATTGTGGTTTTAATATGCATTTCTCTCATTACAAAAGAGGTTGAGCACCTTTTCATGTTTATTGACCAATTGGATCGTTCCTTTTGGGAAGTGCCTGATCAAGCCTTTTATATTGTACATTCTTCTATTGAGATGTCTGTCTTTACTGAATTGAGATGACTTACTGAATTGTACAAATTTGTATATATGCTTGAGATATATTCGCTTTTCACCCTATGTATTTCAATATTATTTGAATTTTAAATAAGCACACACTATACCTATAAATTCCAAAACAAAAATTTAAGAGATCTTTAGCAGTTTTACTTTCTCCCTACCCCCAATTTGTTTAAATCATCTGAAATGTTAGTTACAGAGTGTTAGATATATACATACACACACATACATATATTTATATTATTCCTCTATATATTCAGAAATCTTTTTTTAACAATTACACTAGGCTTCACATTTCCTCTATTTAGATGCAACTCTTAAGTTTTACTATTTGTTTCTTTGCACACTACTGCTTCTTATATCCAAAACTTTCCTCTTTCTTAGATTTGCTTTACATTTTACCAGGAGTACCTCTTTGAGTAATTTTTCTCAAAAAGGGTGTGTGTCATAAACTTTCAGAGTTCTTATTTATTTTGACCCCCATTTCAACGTTAGTGAGGCTGGGCACAGTTCTGTCTTCAGAATAACTGTCCCTCAGAATATGGAAAGCAAACCAGTTTGCAGATGAGAAATAAGACACAAGTCTGCTTATCTTTCTGTGTAACCTGTATTTTATCTCTGGAATCATAATAGTTCAGTAATGTATAGACAGATGCTTTCTGTTTGGTTTTTTTCATTTTCCAGCTTGTTCCTTAGTGTGCTCTTTATACTTGAAAACTCAGTCATTCTTCAATGTAGAGAAATATTATTTATTTATTTGATGCCTTCTGCTGTCTTTCCTTCTGAAACTCTACAAAATGGGTACTGGATCACACAGAATGATCCTTGAAGTATCATTTTTCTCATGTACTCTCTTTTTCGGTCTTCTTGCTTTATGGTCTGCATATTTTCTTCACTTTATTTTCATAAAGATTGGCCTTAACCCTATATATTACTTAAGCCTCCAACTACATTTTTATTTCAGCAATCAAGTCTTCAATATAGAACTGATTCTTTAATTATTCCTTTTTCTCCACAGCAGCTGCTTTTTTATCAATAGATCCAATTTACTCTTGACTCTGAGGAAACCTCCTATTATCAGAGCTTCCTAAAGCTCCAATCTGCTTCCTCATTGCCTCTGTTTCTACCATGGTCAGCTGTTTTATTCATTCATCTTAGTCTTTCAAGTCTAGTTTTCCTCAAATGTCCAGTGGGCTTTGATCACCTATTCATATTAATAAATAAAGGACTCTGTTGATTGGCAATTGTAAGAGACATGAATTTCCTCAACAGCTGTGTTACTCTGTCTCCAAACTTCCAAACGGGAGATCTGTTTGATTGTGGGCCTCTGCAGGTAAGTGGTACACTGACAGACAGGCTTCTCCTTAGAAGTGGAGAAAAAGCAGTTTTCCTTACTATTGCCAACATAAGGAAGGCTGCAGTTAGATGGCATGGTCCTTTAACGGTATGGTATGATCCTAATCCTTGATGGAGCTCCCTTTCTTTTCCTTCCCCCATTTGATCCCCCTCACTCCCTAGTATTGTGGAGGCCCATTACCTAAAGCTCTGGTCTGTGCTGGTACCCACTCCCCAGCCCCGATCCATGAGGGCACTGCTTGTCAACCCTCCCCAAAGCAAACGCCATACTTTGCTTGGAGAACTGTTCTCTAGTTTTGTCCTGCATACTAATGTCATTGCCAGAGCTCTTTATATGAAGGGAGAGAGGGAGTAGGGGAAATAACTGTTTCAGAGGCAGTCTCTTAATTATTTGCTCTGATGTTCATCTTTCCCTAACCTTCTCCTTCCTTCTACATTTGCTGACTTTAAGCTTAGAGTTTCAGAAAACGGGCCCCACTAGGAAATTCTCCTGACTTCCAGCCTGCAGCGGGAGCACCTATTTGAGGTTGTATTTTATTCTTTTCTCATCTTTCAATCATTATAATTCCAACTGCTTTCTATTACCCTGAAATTCTACCAATTTTCTGGTATAATAGCAATAATAAGAATGATAGCAGCTAACATGAATTGACTAAATGTAAAACATTGACTAAATGGAAAACTCTTTAAAAAAAAAAAACTCTTCTAAGTGCTTTGCTCATATTATCTCTCTTGAGCCTCACAACAGCCCTAGGAAGTAGATACTATTATATCATCATCCTAATTTTATAGAGAAGGAAATTGAGACCAAAAACAGAATAAATAACTTGCCCAAAGTCTCACAGTTGGTAAATGGCAGAGCCTGGATTCAGACCTACGTAATCTGGCTTCAAAGCCGCCCTTTTCCATTTTTCAATACAATTATGATTTATTCTTTTCCATATGTCTGTTTTGTCATTTTCAGTGATATGTGAGAAGTATGGAAAAGTAAATGGGTATGTTACATCCATCAGTGGAAACTCATTGTTTTCACTATACCAGTGTTATTTTCATACCACACAATTTTAATTGGTAGAAATATCTTTTAGAGAAGATACAGGATTGAATAAAAGAATCTAGTGGCAGAAAACGAACCCTATGCAACTTTTTTCAATCAGTATCAACAGAAGTAATGTTGCGGATTCCCAAAATGAGTCTTGAAAGGGGAAATTTCAAAAGTATAGATAAGTATTTTTTAATCTATGTAAACACTAAAGAACAGCATTTTCATTGTTCTCAGCAACTCATTCGTTTGCTGTCACCACCACGAGAGAGAAGTTGAGAACGTACTAAATTTTTAGCTCATCCTATTCCCTGACAGTGACCTTATAATAATTCAATTCCACTCAAAGGCACTGTCCTACTGTCCCTGCCCTTACAGAGCTTACAGTCTACAACAGGCATAAACAAGTAAATGAATAACTATAATTCAGTGTGATAAGTGCTATGATACAGGCAGGTACACAGGGCGCGTGAGAACAAAGAAAATGCCTTCGAAGGAGGTTTCCCAGGAAATAACTCTTAGAGTCAGTGTTCAAAGATACACTATTATTGGTTTCAGGAGAGAAAACTGAATTTGTTGTCTTTCCCCTCAGTCTGTCCCTCCACCCATTTATATAACACCTGGTTACGAGCACAATGGTCCACGCAAAAAGTTGGAGGCTCTCTTAACTTTCCCCTCCTCCTCTTCAATTAGTTAAGTCTCACCTAATTCCACTTCCTTAGGCTTCAAATCAATTCCCTACTCCCTATTCCTAGTACAACTGCCTTATTTGTAGCTACCATCATTTTTCCCTTGATAACTATAATAACCTTGTAACTGGCCTTGCAATTAAATCTCTTCACTAATTAAAAACACAAGCAGGTTCTCAAAACTGCCCATGGATGGTGCCCCACTTGATTTGGGCCCTCTCTATCTTCTCTCCACACGCTTTTCCACTAAGCTGAGCTTCCTACAGCTCTCTGAAAGACCATGCTGTTTTGTCACTTGCCATTACTCCAGCTGGTTGGTCCCATGGTTCCGAGATGTTCCTACCCTGCCTTGCTAACACCCACTCAGTCTTTAAGTACATCTCTTCCGAAAATCGTCCTAATGACCACTCCTCTCTCTCTCCATCCTCCATGAGCTGAACCCGGACCTCTTCCATATGCTCCCATACCATACTACCTCATCAGGACACTTATCACAAAGAATTACACTAAAATTATTCTACAACTGTTTCTTTACCTGATTCTCTATTATCTAGATCATTGAGCTAGCACAGTGCCTGTTACTTAACAGGCAATCAAGAAATACTGAAAGAATGAAAGAATGAACAAACGGACGAACGGACGAACGAACGAAGATAGTTAAGTCTGTGAAAGCTGATGAGATAACCAAAGGAGATAATGGAGAAGACAGAACACTGAAGCAATACCCACCTTCAGTGGGCAGGAAGAAAGAAGTTAGTGAAGGAAACAGAATGAACAATCAAAGAAGTAGGAAGAAAACATCCAGGATCATACAGTAAAGTAACCCAAAGGAAGAGAAAACTCTACGAAGCTGCAGGGGGTCAACAGCGTCAAACACTACGACCAGGTCAAAGAAGGTGGGAACTAAGACAAGGCCACTGATGCCGAGGCTGTCCCTGGGGACCTGGGTGTTGCTAATCCTGAGCCTCACTCTTCCCAGCACTGTCAGAGACCATTCTCCTCAGCCACTGTTTGAGGCAATTTAGGGCTTACGAAATAATCAAAGGTGTAAAACTTACCTGTGCTAATTTCTTTTTTCCATGATTAAAAAATTGAAAAACAGAGATTACACAAAAGAAAATAAAATCCTACCATCCAGGTATAACATTATTTCACTATTTCCTTTAGGGGTTTTTTGTTTATATTTGTATAAACTTGATATTATATTAAATTGTATATCCTAATTAAACAATTTCTTAATTATACTTAAATTTAATCAGCCAGCCCTGGCTGGTGTGGCTCAGTGGATTGAGTGCCAGCCTGCGAACCAAAGGGTCGCTGGTTTGATTCCCAGTCAGGGCACATGCCTGGGTTGCGGGCCAGGTCCCCAGTAAGGGGTGCATGAGAGGCAAACACACACTGATGTTTCTCTCCCTCTCTTTCTCAGTCCCTTGCCCTCTCTCTAAAAATAAATAAAATCTTTTCAAATATCTCTAATAAAATAAAATTTTTTTTTAATTTAGTCAGCCAAAGTTAGCTTTCTCATAAATCAATAAATTAACATTCTAATTTATAAATAGAAAAAAAGGAAAAGAAGTTACAGAATTAAATGTGCCCGCTTGGCCACGTGTGTGCACAATGGTCCTTCTGTCACATAACACTAAAATTGCATCTTAATTTGTACCAAATAATTTATTGATGCTAAAAGGTAGCACACCATCCTAAGTATCTTATCTTGACCCATTTAAGATAGATTTTAATCTTCTCATGTTCTGTAGTTTGGCTGCTAAAAATAAGTTAGGTACTAGATATGGAAGCATCTATAGCAGCTGCAAGGTTTTTTCCTAAGTTGGTTTTTTTTTTAATGATCTCTTCAGTCAAAATCACTTAGTAAAGCCTGTATTACAACAGCAAGTATGCTTGTCTGACAATTTATAAATCTAGAAATAGTGTGAACCAGAGTTTTCAACTCTCTTCTGAGGTTTTCTTTTTTCACTATAGAGTATATTTTTGTGGGAAAAAATTCAAAAATAGAAGGAATGCAACATTTCTAAAAGTAAGAATTACAAGGTCAAAGGATGTGAACATTTTTAAGGCTTTTGATACACATTGACAAATTTAATCCAAAAACATTGTGTAAATTTACACCTTCTTTAACACATGAACTTCATTTTCCCATAACTTTGACACACTGGGTATTCTTATTTTTAGTCTTTGTGAATCTAATAGGTGAAAATGATACCTACTATTTTAATCATGTTTATAACAATGGGAAAAATAAATATTTGTTCATATTTATTGAATTTTCTTTTTTATAAATTGATATATATTCTCTTACCTATTCATATTGTTTCACCTATTCTTTAGTGGGCATTTGCTTTTAAACTATTAATTTATAAGAGCTTTTTATATATTCATAATATTAACCATTTGTTACAAATACTCCCCCTTTATATCTTTTTTTTACATAAAAGGATTTTAATTTTACACAGTCACATAAATTAATCTTTACTTCTTCCTTAGACTCGTGTTTAGAAAACTCTTTCCCACAACTATATTTGATAAATTATTCAAAGTGCTTTTTAATATGGTTACAGTACAGTGAGATGATTTATTTCTACTATCTAATGCATATTAAGTGATTCCAATTCCCTAAAGCTCATGATCTCAATTCCAACAGTAGTCAATATGAAACATGGGCTTAAAATTAAGTTCTAGACTTTTCTTACTCCAATTTTAGTTGCTTAGGCAATTTTTTAAAAACCAGAGTTTCGAGTTTAGAAAATTCATTCAAAGTTCCCTTTAACCCAAATGAAGCACAGATCTCTTGCTAGTTATCACCCACCTCTCAAAAACCTGTTAGGGATCCTTATGATGGGACAGGACTGAATGAAGCGCCTCCTAACTGGGTCCCATCGTATTTTCTTCTTACCTGTTACCACAATTATCAGCAATAAGTCAGACACATACAACACACAGCAAATAATACATAGTTACTGTAGTTATAAAGACAGAAAAACAGGAAACAAAACAATACTTGAATACAGAAAGAAGTGATGTAAAGTAGCATTTAACCCTGTTTTAGGAGTCAAAACAAAATTAATATATAAGCAGTGATGAAAGGTTTCAACTCATCCCCACAAGAATACAAACAATTATGTGCACCATTTTTCGGAATTCTGGGTCAATTCAACATGCATTCAATAATCACCAATGCCATCTTGTGGCAAAAATTCACCACGAGCTTTACAAACAGATTAGAAACTAAGACATTTTTAAAGTCAGTGAATGTTGGAAAAAAACTCTGATTAAAATTAATTCGGCATAATGTAGTTTCCTGTTCTCTTCCAGGTTCGGTATCCTTTTGTAAATTATATGGTTAAGAGGATAACACAATGGGCACCATTCTTTAAATATGAAATAATCTCTTGGTATTTCCAATGGCCAGGAGAGGGGGGTGGGTTCATTTGCCTTCCCAGAGAGCATATTAGCTCCACATTAGCCCAATTAAAACTCATGTTCTTTTAAAATAGAAGAAAAATGTGAGACACTATAGAACTGTGAAAGGAGTAATTTGTTTCTTCCCAAAGTTTTGATAGCTCCCAAAGATAGCTCTTTTTGGCAATAAAAACAATTAACATTTGTGTAGTTTAAAGTTTACAAAGAGCTTTCACACATTACCTCATTCGATCTTCAGAACAATCATGTATAGATTCAACAGCCATTCCATTAGCACCTGCTATGCCTTGAGCCCTAGGCTAGGCTCTGGAGTAGGGAAAGAAAGCTATGACTCCTCATGAGGAAGGCAGATGTCTAAACAAATAATTTTATTACAGTGAAGTAACTGCTATAACTGGGGCTATAAAAACTCTTTGAGGAAGATTTATCTTATGTAAAATAAGTAAGAAAGCTAAAAGAAAATAGGCGGCAATGCCAGAGTCAGGATTCAAGCCCAAGCCGTCAGACTCTAAAACCTGCCATCTTTCCACATCACATTTACCTTGCCTCCAATCTCTTAGAAAACACATAGTTTTTGGTTTTGGCAATTGGAAATACATTTTGATGCTCATCAGCAAAGTTTGGGTTCATTTCCTGTAGTACTTGCACACTGTATAATTAAAAATGGTATTACCTGCACATGTGTGCTTAATATTGTAAAGAAGACAGACTTGTGGGCAAAGGGAAGAATGATTTATTCTGCAAAAGTGTTTATCTTTTAATCCTTTAAGTCTTTTAAATCAGTAGTTCCCAGGCCCTGGCTGGGAAGCTCAGTTGGTTAGAGCAGCATCCTGACATGCCAAAACTGCGGGTTCGGTCTCCAGGCAGGGCACATTCAAGAAGCAACCAATGAAGGCATGAATAAGTGGAGCAACAAATGGATGTTTTTCTCTCTCTCTCTCTCTCTTTGTCTCCTTTCTTCTCTCTCTCCAAAAATCAATAAATAATGTTTTTTAAAAATGTTTAAATCAGTAATTCCCAAATGTCGGTCTACAGACCACAAACTGGCTAAGGTGACGCTTCACCAGTCCAGCACCAAATGAGAAAACCATGGGTGAGGTAGTGAGTTTCTTTTTTTAAGTTAAATATTCCATTTAAAAGCCTGTCCTTTTTTTTCAGAGATTAGAAACTTTTTGTTACTAAACATTCTTTATTTGATGAGATGAAGGTTTAGGAAATGGTAGCTGGTTTCATTTTTTAATATCCTTTTTTGGAAAAACAGAAAATTTGTAAGCCTATGTGTATGCCCAAAATACATATATTTTTCAATTTACAGGTTTATGACATTCAAAAGCCTGTAAAACCACAGCTTTAAATCAACACAATATTTGTTGATTACTCTTAAGTCCAACCTTGTAAACCACACACTGTCAAAGGATACGTAAAATGTGTAAGAAACTTCCTTTGCCCTCAAGAAGCTTATATTCTAATTAGGGGGACAAGACAGACACATAAAACAATTATATAGCAATACAAGACAGAATATAACAAGTGGTTAGCTTAAAATTTGACATTTTTATGTACCAAAAGCATTAAAATGTACATACCCTTTTACCCAGCTATTCCACTTCTAGGAACTTATTCCTAAAGAAACAATCATAGATGCATGGGAACATGTAGGGACAAAGATACTCATTATGATATTATTTATGATGGTAAAAAATCAGAAACACTTTCAATGTCCAATGACAGGGAAATGGTTAAGTATGCTCAATAAACATACTTAATTTATATGTTCATATTCTATGTAACACTAAAAAATATATACGAGAATATTTACTAACATACAAAAACATTCACAATATACTGCAAATGAAAAATGCAAGATACAAAATAGTACTAGATTATGACACCACATTAAAAAAGAAAAAAGTGTCCGTATATATTCATGAAAAATACAGGAAGGATATACATCAATTTTTAACTGTGGTTATATTTGGGCGGTTATTATGAGTGATTCTTTTTTTTCTCCTTAGTGCTGGTCTTTATTTTCAAAATTTTCTCATTGACTAGGGATTACTTTTGGACTGGAAGAAAAACAATACCATATTACTTTAATGTTATTTTAAAGCTATGATTTTTTAAAAATACTATAAGAAATATATCAAGGTATTAACAGTGGTTATGACTGGGGATGAGGGTTTTCACTTCTTTTATAGTATCCAAAAATTCTATGATATATTATTGCGTATTGGAAAAATACAAAACAGATTTAGAATAACACTGAGGGAACGGCATTGAAAATTACTGAACCAAAGTTGTAATCGAAAATCCTTTCTGATGTTTTCTCAGAGCTCTGTCAAACATCTTTGGCCTGCTTCTCGCTCAGCAGCCGGCATTAGTCTGTCACAGGCTTGGGCTAATGTTGACTCTGTGAAGTTTATGCGTGCAAGGTGGACACTGGCTTCCGAACCCATGCTTTTCTTTCTTCTCCCAACCAGCAGAAAAAAAGAGAAGCCAGCAACATCACAAATATATGTCTTTCCCACTTCATGTAAATATATATTCCTGGTCTGAAGTTTTGTTTATTGATACTTTAATTTTTATGTATTTAAACTGCCAATCTTCATATACGATTGTGTCTACTCTTCAAAAGAAAAAAACATAATTTCTTCAGTCATTTCATCAATATTTCATTTTTTGCTAGATTTTAAAATTTTTTCTCCTTTTTATTAAATTTATTTCATTATAAATATAGTTGTTGACTGAATCAAGATGGTTGGTTGAACACACTGCGAGCAAGCTCTCCTTTCCCCAAAGCCCTGCAAATAACAAAAATGCCATTTTTTAGAAGTCCATAATAAAAAAAATCCAAAAAACAAGAAATGTCCTTAAGACTACAACTATGAGGAATCACTGAAAGATAAAAGGCTGATAGAATCAGTTTAAAAGAGGGAACCATAACCCTACATGCCCTGAACAGAGGGCAACTGCAAATGGTCAGAGCAGCCCTCAGAATAAACTAAGCCCAGGGATGGAAAAGAGCAGGAAGGACGGAAACAATTTATAGAATTCACGGCGTAACTGACTGGAGGTAGCTAGAAGCTACAAAGCAGATCAACCTCTCCAGCCTGTTTACTTCTTTGGGTCAAGCATTATAGTACAGAGGTATAAAGGTGTCACTTCGCCACGAAAAACAGTGAGTTATAAAGTCTTAGATGAGAGAGACAGGAGAGAGCCCTCGGTGGATACTAACTTCCAGGAAGAAGTAGGGACACTCACATTAAAGAAGACTGATACCTGGTTCACACTATTTCACTGCACGTCCCATTGATACCCACAATCAATGGAGACCTAACTGCAGTACACAACGTCACATTCATAGGAAGACTAACCAGGCTTCTCAAACAAAGACGAATGAGCACAAAACCAAGACTCGAGCCTGAAAAAGGGACATTCATGTGACAAACAGAAGAACTCAACCTAAAGAGTGTTAATAAATTAAATAGAATAAAACCTTAGATTATGTACAATTAATATCTTCAGAGATAGGCAAGATAACATTCATTTTAAAAGAAATCTTTTAATTGAAACTCTTGGAAATTAAGTTTTTATCACTGAACCAAAAAACTTAATTAAGGACTGAAAAAATATAAAGAACATACTAAATTAGTAATCTGAAAGATGGAACCAAGAAATCCACTGGAATACAGTACAGAAGGAAAAAGAAGTTAAAAGTTAAGATATTCTATTCTTAAAAGTTAAGATATAAAAGAGAATTGAGCAAGCTCTATCAAAATTCCAACTGCCTTTCTTACACAAATGCTAATCCTAAACTTCACATGTAAATGCAAAGAACCCAAAGAAACCAAAACAATCTTGAAAAATTGGAAGACTCACACTTCCTGACTTCAAAACGTACTACAAAGATACATTACTCAAAACAATGTAGTACTGGCATAATGATGATCGTATATATACCAATGGAATAGAATTGAGAGTTCACAAATAAACCCCTGTGTCTATGGTCAGTTGACTTTTGACAAGGGTGACAGGACTATTCAATGAGGAAAGAATAGCCTTTTCAATAGATGGTCCTGGGACAACTGGCTATATTTTTCTATATCTACTATATCTTTCTATATCTAGAATACTCAAATTCTCACTCTTGTGGTGGCAAAATTAAGACATTTTTTAATGTACGAGGACACAAAAGTTTTGCTTCCCTCAGACTTACGGTGAAAGAATTGCTCAAAGATATATATCTGGAACAAAAAAATTAATACAAGAATAATAAACAAGGTACAAGAAAAATATATAGCAGAGAAACCAGTAAAGCCTTTAAGTTTAAGTGCCGATTTGAAATAAAAAATAAAACACAGCCCTGGCTTGTGTGGCTCAGTGGATTGAACACCGGCCTGCAAACCAAAGGGTCGCCGGTTCAATTCCCAGTCAGGGCACATGCCTGGGTTGTGGGCCAGGTCCCCAATAGGGGGCATGTGAGAGGCAACCACACATTGATGTTTCTCTCCCTCTCTTTCTCCCTCCCTTCCTCTCTCTCTAAAAATAAATAAATAAAATATTTTTTTTAAAACACAAAAGCTTACTAACATTCAAAACTACAATATCAAATGATATCGACAGGAATAATTGTGAGGGTAAGAAAGAGAGGTTGGGAGACAGGAAAGCTGATGAATGATAAAGTCCTTGTCTTATTCACAAGAAAGGTAAAGTGATAAAACAGATGTCAGTAGACAATACAAATTTAAGTACTGCGGTAAAAAATTAATACTTGATGGCTTACTCCAAACATTTAAGAAGATATAATACCTATTCTATACAAACACTTTCAGAGAATAGAGGAACTCATTTATGAGTCTGGTAGACACTAAAAATAATTACAGGTCAAAATCCCTTACAGATATATGCATAAAAATTCTAAATAAAATACTACCAAATCAAATCAAAGATACATAAAAAGAAGAATACATCATGGTCAAGTGAGATTATTCAAAAAATGTAAGGCTAATTTAGCATTCAAAAATCAGTATAATGCACCACTTTAACAGAATAGGGAAAAGAAATATATGATCATCTCAATACATGCAGAAAAAGCATTTGATAAAATTCAACACCAAGGAAACAGGGGAAAAAAAAGAAACTCATGCTCAAACAAAAATGTATACACAAATGTTCATAGCAGCTTCATTTGTAATAGCCAAAATCTGGAAACAACTTTCCAACAGATGGTTAAACAAACTATGGTACATCTATACCATGGCATTACTACTCAGTATCAATGAACTACTGATACATGTAACAACTTGGATGGCTCCCATGGGAATCATGCTGAATGAAAGCCAATGTCAAATGTTACACAGTGTATGATTTGATATATACATCACTCTTGAAATGACAAACGTATAGAGATAAAGAACTGCTGAGTGGTTGCCAGGGGTTTTCCAGGGGAGATGGCTATAGCTATAAAGGGGTAACATGAGGGAGCTTTGTGATAGATCTGTTCTATACCTTAAGTAGATGGTCACACAAATCTACACCTATGATAAAATTGTTTAGAACTCAATACAAACACACACACAAGTGAATGCTTATAAAACTAATGAAATCTGAGTAAGGTCAGTATCAAAGATGATTTGCTGGTTGTGTTTATTGTACAATAGCAACAAGGTGTTATTTGGGGAAACTGGATGAAGATTATATAGATCTCTCTGTATTATTTCTTACAATCGCATATGAATCTATAATATCTCAAAGTAAAAAATATAAAAAATTAAATAAATAAAAGCTAAAATGAAGAAAACACTTATGCTGACATAAGGCAGGCTGAATTTAAAATGATATATTTGAAACAATAAGTAATATTTTAATAATGAGAACTATTAATAGAGAACACAATCTATGAATTCTGATTTGGGTGGCTATGCCATGTGGTATGGTCCTACCGCTTTATACAATTCAGCATCTATAAAAAATTTCAAAAGAGAAGCAAGTGACTACCGGATGCAGCATCATTGCCCAGCCGTACAGGCTGCTTATGGCGTAAGAGCTCCACTCCAAGTGGCTAAACAGGGGTGCGGCTACAATCCAGTCTGCACTCTACTCCCCAGTGTACCCACAGAATTACGCCTACCTGAAGGAGACAACGGCACACTTTGGGCTAGCAGTGACCCACTTGTTAAATAAATGACTTTCTTTCAACATAAGAGAAATATTTACTGAGCATCTATTCCTAGAACTTATATCTACAGTGGTACCTCAGTACTCGTCATTAATTTGTTCCAGAACTCATGACAAGTGCAGAAACCGACGAGTACTGAATGATGAAGCATTTTCTCTTGCGGGGCGGTGTTGTGACTCATATAAGTTCTAGCAAGTGTGACAAGTCCTGAACAAGCACTAAGTGCTGAAACATTTTTTTCTTGTCAAAACTCAATGAGTAGTGGGTTTGACGAGTTCTGAAACTGATGAATACTGAGGTATGACTACATTCATTTTTAAATTTCTGACTTCGCCTTTCAAAACAAGAAGATCTGAACCCATATCTTAGTTCTGTTGTGCTGCTTGGATATAGCGTATTCCTCAGTTCTGTCTCAAATCCTTTTTAAAACAAAGTATAAATCAATACAACTAAAAGACAAGTTACAATGCTATACTGTACTGTTACAGTAGTCACGGCATTATGTGTGTGTATAAAAACAACTGCATTCCTTAATAATAACACTCATCGAGGAACTCATGTAACCCTCACCATGACTTCATGAGATACATACTATGATGGTTTCCAATTTACAGATCAGGAAACTAAGACACAGAGAGATTAAGTAATTTGCCCAAGGTCACTTAACTAAATGAAAGATCCAGTATTCAAACCTATACAGTTTGGATCCAAATCACTCTTTCATCACTCTATAATAAAGCTCTTAGTCACAATTCAAGTTGGCACCTGAAAAACTGTGTCTAATAGAGGCACCTGTTACATACTTGTTGATTGAATAAATACAGACGTAGTGATCCTCAACCGAAGGATACACTCTCGCAACCTCACAAAGAAGCTGCTCTCCTCTCGCAAAATTCTGGTCTTATCCCCCAATATACCATCATATTGCCACTTTATTGAGAATAAAAACTAGAGTTAAAAATCATTGTAACTAATAGAATAACTATTATTTCCCATCCCTTAGGTTTTTAGGAATGAGAAAATGGTTAAGAACAACTGTGCTAGCAACATTAACATGGACTCTGATTCTTTTAAGGGCCTTCAAGCTGGTGTGTGAGCTGCTGTTGGCTGCGTACCGACTTCTACTGTACTTTCCTAATACACACACAGGAAACGCATCTTGAGGGAGTTACAAAACTGAGAGAAAAGCAGCTTTTTGAGCTCCAGGCGTCAGATGTGTTATATCCTCTGTTTTTAACCACATCCTGTATTTGTTTAAGCATTCTATTTTCATATACATCTCTATTTATAAGCCAACTCAAATAATTTTGACGCTGAGAGGAATATATAAATGAAAATTGCTGGTTCTTGCCTTTTTTCTCTTTGCTTGCCATTTCTGTTGTTCAATAAAACATATTCATTCACACTGCCATATTTCATTTTCCTGCTTTCTTTCACTTTAGTCTCCTGTCTCTTCCAACATTACTTCTCTGACATTTGTAGCAAAAAATGGTCCTATCAAAAACTTCTTTCCTTCTATAAAAGTGAAGTAATCATAGCCCATTGAGAAATATCTCTAAATCTTAAGCTGCTCTTTGTCATTTGGTTTATATTATTATTCAAATATTACTTTCCTTAAAAACAGACCTGTTGGTTGAGGAGTTTTATCGCAGGGGACAGCAGGGGCAGAAGAGCAGTTGTATTAGGCTCAAACTGTTTCAAAATGTAGATGTGGTATTTGAAACGAGTGTTCATAAATGACTGAATTCTAAGCTATACTCTTCTATCTTAGAAATAATTTTTTAAGTAGGCTAAAAATTTTACAGATTAAAAATTAATCAAAAAGAACCTGTATTAGATTTAAATATTAAATCTGAACCTAACAAACAAAAATCCTGGGGGACACTCTTGATTTAAAATAGCATCATTACATTCTTAATGTTAGTGATGGCTGCCAAGACTTCGAAATAAATTTTTAAATAGAACCCCACCCTTTGGACCAGTTTAATCTTTTAATAGACTAATTAACTATAAATACATCATAAACTATATGTATACCAGATGGTCTCTAAAACTCTAAAAATTCTACAAGTCTCAATGAAATCAGAAATGTTCCAAGAGTCTTAGACTTACCTAGTGCAATGACTCCAGAGATGCTAGACTAGCTGGTTCATTACAAGCTTATTAAAAATAATAATAATTAAAACAATAAAAACAAAACAGAAAGCAAAGTACAGGTCCATCCCAGTAGGTATGGCATATAAACTTTGGTGAGGAATCAGGTTCCATTGAGCTAATAAAAATTATTGGCTCTCTCCCCAGAAAAATGCACATATACTCACAATTACCCACTGAAGACCAGCTACAGACTCATGAATCCATGGATGCCAGGTTAAAAATAATAATAATAATTTAGACCCAGATTGTTTTCAAAAGGGTAGTTCAGTGGAAGGAAGAATAGATTTATTTCATATCCTACCAGCAGACAAAGCTGGAAGAAACTCATAGAAGTTGCAAGTTGAATTTATGGCAACTCTTTGTAATAATTAGAGCCCACAAATAATCTGACGGTTCCCTTAGCAACAGGCAGCCCATGAATCTAAGAGGTTGAAATATGTAGACCTCTTTAAAATAAAGGTTTAAAAACAAAAAGATTAGGGCTTTTGTGGAAAGGATTCCCACACAGAGTAAAAGTAGGGCAAGATGACTTCCAAGGTCTTTTCAATTTTAACATTTTATGATCCTAAGGAGTTTCAGAAGCGGAAAAAAAGGAAAAAGATAAAAAGTTAAGTATAAACCTCTTTTTTATTGCTTATAGGCTCTGTGTTTAAGATTTTGAAAAAAAGACTGCCTGCATTTGTACTCTACGTGTAACTGTGTCAATGTGCCTGTCTTGAAAATGTAAACTATTTCCAAAAGATCTGTTTTTCTTAATTCAATATTGCCCCCTTCCTTTTTATCTCTGGCAAAATTTTATTTTTGAAAAGAGTAAGTATAGCTCCAGCTGGAAAGCTCAGTGGATTGAGCGTCGGTTTGTGAACCAAAGGGTCGCCGGTTCGATTCCCCAGTCAGGGGACATGCCTGGGTTGCAGGGCAGGTAGCCAGTAGGGGGTGCAACCACACATTGATGGTTCCCTCTCTTTCTCCCTCCCTGCCCCTCCGTCTAAAAATAAATAAAATCTTTTAAAAATAATAATAACGCATAAATAAAAGAATATAGAAACCATCCCATAATCCTGCAAGATAACCTAATCAGTTTCCTTACTAACGAATTTTGTATCCTAAGTATACTGAAATAAAAATTTATAGTAATAACCCACTCAAGAATCGCACTACATTATTTGGTCTTCTCTTGCTTCTGGATTTCTTGTACTCTAACTTGAGTATCCAGGGAATAACCTCTCTCCTCAAAAACATTCTTGTAAGAAAGAGGAAAAAAAGACTATGTCCTGAATGAATGTGGACATAGAAGACTAAACATGAAAAACAGATTTTTAATCAATGCATTTTGACAATGCCTAAAGAGCTAAAATGCTGTAACCTCCCTCTTTTAAGGAGCACCAAAGATAGGTAGCTCTACAGAGACACAGCGCTCTCCCTATTTCTGCAAGGAAAGCTAAGGAACTGAGGTGGAAGAATATCCACAAATTCTAATGTTAAATCCAGAAATGTCATTTATTACTTTTACTACCCATTCTGCTCCTTGATTAAAACTAAAACAGTAATTAATTTGAAAGTGAAAACACAACTGTTCTTTATGAACTCACTTCTCCTTCTCTCAGGTCACCATTTTCTGTTGGCAAATGCAGTGTCTTCCAAGGAGATATTTAGACCTGACCAAAGGCAATAAAAGCTTGTGTTGGGCTAAATCTGGCAAAAAGCAATAAGACGCTCCCTAAATAACAAATTTTAATGCCTGACATTTTAAAAGCTGTTTTTAAAAGTCTAATATTTAAAAACAAGATATTCTAAAACATTGATAGTAAGTCTGTCAATTAACAGAGAGTCAATAAGAATGTCTTAAATACAAAACTAAAAAATGTCAGATACGAATATCGCCCAAGTAGACATGATGTCTAGTAAGACAACTGCATGAAGCAGTATATTCAGAAAGAACAGCTATTTTTTATTCAGAAATAAAAATGTCAAAGATAACATTTCACAAGAACATTTGAAATATTTTTTCTATAAATGCAGGGGTAAGTTTCAAACTTCAAATTATAATTGAGCAGAAAAAATGTTGATGTAGCTTTAAAAAGTTATTTCTCTCCCTGAAGGTTTTTCTCAATATTTCGTTTTGTATGTGCACATGTATTTAAAGCTAAATATATGACCCCTTTCTCAGTTTGGAGTGCACGTTAGAAATCTCATATTCCTCCATCAGGTTTGTGGGTGTGTGAATGTTTTAAGGAATTTGTTTTATGTGACACCAAGATGTTTGTGGTTAACATTTAATCAATTACACATCTGACTTAAATTAACTGAGTTGACAGTTTGTTGAAACCATATGGCAGGAGCTACTATGGGTAAAAAGAGAAACAACTCAAAAGAAAAAAACACCATTTAACTCCAGTGACTATTTATCTCATTTTTTTGCTAGTCATCATACTTCTAATTTCACTATCTAGTCTTAGAGACAATTCAATGATCACATCTTAGATAAAGTTTGGAACAAAAACTTTAAAAACGTAAATATAAAAGGGAGGAGCATGAGATTGGGCTGAACTCCAAATGCAACAGGAAGCCACTTTTGAGCTGGGAAGCAATAATTCTAGTTGTGCTTTAAGAAGATTAATCTTGTTTCAGCACATAGGAAAAGGAAGACGGGGAATAGGAAATGAACACTGAGAATGACAAAAACATTATTAGCATAGTCCAGTTTAAGGCTGTGAAGGCCTGAGTTACAGAAGTCACGGAAAGAACTGGGAAAGACAGGCCGTGGAGAAGGGCACCTTGTGAGGAGCATGGACTTCAGAATCACCCTGGCCACGTCTACATTCGAGCTCTACCCCTTGCTAGCTCTGTGGTCTTGGACAAGGTCTATCCTCTCAGTCTGAGCTTCCATCTCTATGAAAAAGGGATAATAACAGTACCTACTCTTCAATGGGTTGGTTATAAGTAAAGGTTTATAAAGTCCCTAGCTAGTAATATTGTTATACGAATAAAACATAAGGACTTAAAGACTAGCTAGATGGGAAAGGTAAGTAAAATAAAGGGATAAAGTGTGAATTTTTAAGTCTGTAACTTGAAGAAAACTTTAAAAACACAAATATTAAAGAGTGAGTTGGTAAGCCCTGACTGGTGTGGCTCAGTGGGTTGGACATCTTACCACAAACCAAAAGGTCACCAGTTCAATTCCCAGTCAGGGCACATGCCTGGATTGCAGGCCAGGTCCCTGGTGGGGGGAACTGATCAATGTTTCTCTCACACATGAATGTTTCTCTCCCTCTCTTTCTCCCTACCTTCCCCTCTCTCTAAAAATAAATAAAATCTTAAAAATAAATTACTGTGCATCCATACAACACAATACTGTTAACCATGAAGAAAAATCAGATCGATCTAAATGTGCTAATACAGACCAATCCCCAAATACATTTTTAGTAAAAGAAAAAAAAAAGCCTGTGCAGAATGAATTCTTTATGTTGCAGTCTAATTGGTTTAAAATTAAAGATAACACACACCTATATGCACATATATGCACATTCTGTTTCTTAAAAGATACACCAAAAACTCTAACAGATAATACCTCTGGGGTGTGACTACAGAACCAGGAGTCTGGGGTATAAGGGAGATTTTGTCTCCCATATACCATTTGATTTCACTATGTTTATGTAGTAATCTTCAGTTTAAAAAATTAATTTAAAAAATGTGCACTGGCTGGTGTGGCTCAGTGGATTGAGCACCGGCCTGTGAACCACAGGATCACTAGTTCGATTCCCGGTCAGGGTACATGCCTGGGTTATAGGCCAGGTCCCCAGTGGGGGGCATGCGAGAGGCAATCACACATTGATGCTTCTCTCCCTCTCTTTCTCTCTTCCCCTCTAAAAATAAAAAATAAATAAAATATTTTCTTTTAATATGAGTTGTAGGAAAGAATGAGTTCAATAAAAGAAAGCAAATCTGCATATTTAAGTGAGCATAATTTTATGTGTTCTATATGCTTGCTCATATAGATACTGGTAACAGTGTAATGATCTGGGGGTTCAAAAACACCCAAGAATGGCCTCAAAAATTGTTCGGGGAGAATAAACAAAGAGAACCTGCATTTCGAAATTCCAAATTTATGTCAGTTTGTGGTTTGATTTTCCCATGTTATAAATAATTAATAGCTCCCTAGGCCAGCCCACAAAAGCCCACTATACCCACAATGATAACCTCTATTTGTAGTGTTGTCAGAGCAGTCCAGAGTCCATCCGCTTACAATCTTATCTTACGCAAGTTCTCAAGCCCATTTGACAAGATCTCCCTCCTTCATAAAACATTTTCTTCTCTTGGCCTCTGTGAAACCAAGCAGTTCTGGTTTTCCTTCCATTTTATTGGCTTGCTTGTCCTTTCCTTCTCATCCTTTAAAAGTTATAGTCTCCTGCCCTTATTTTTATGTAACCTTCCTTGGTGATCTCATCTAGTCCATTGGCTTCAAATACCATGCATATGGTAATAATTCTAAAATTTATATCTTCAGCCTCCACTTCTCCCTTGAGTTTGATTTACACTGAAGATTGCCTACCCAATATCCTCTACTTAGAGGTCAAATAGGCATCTCACGCTTAACATAGCCAAAACAGAACTATTGACTGACCCCCACAATCTTCCTTTTTCCAATCTGTTCCATCTCATTTAATGACACAATCCTTCATCAAGTTGCTTAAGACAAAAACTTAGGAGTCATACTGATTCCTCTCTTTCCTTCATACCTCACCAGTAAATCCTGGTGATGCTTTCAAAGTATATCTCATATTGAGTCACGTCTCACCGCCTACACCACTGTACCCTAGTCCATGTCATCATCTTTTCAGGAGACTACAGCAATAGTCTGTCTAAATGGCCTTTACTACTTCGCTTATACCATTTCCCACGACCCATTTTCCATCCAGCAGCTACAGGGAGCTTTAAAAACTGCAAGCCACACCCCGTGCTTACAATTGTCTAAGAGCACGCCTTCACTTTTAGAATAAAGAAAGGTCACAAATTTGGTTTCAGACATGCTGGACTTGAGAGATATAAGGCATGTTAATGGAAACAATGGAGAAAGCAAGTACATGGCTCTTGAGAGAGACTGGGCATAAGTCATAACGTAAGTAAGTAAGGCCTTACTTAATTGCACGTGAATGAAAAATGAAAACCATGGATTGGAAGAGAATACCTAAATACCTGAAAAAAGAAGGGCAGAGTCATAGGATCAAGACTTGAGAGCTCTGATACAGTAAGGCCCAGGAGATAAAGAAGAGTTGACAAAGGCTAAGTATGAGAGGCCATATACATAAAAAGCAAAACAGACCCAATGCCAGAAAAGTATAAAGGACGTCTCAAAATAAAGAAAGATCAAGTAAGATGGAGATTAAAAAACAATCAGAGAACAAAAAAGAAGTGAAAGGAAAAAATAAAACCGACACAGAAATGAAATATTCATTGCAGGTAATACAAAGAAGGACAAACTGCTGAAAACATAGTAAGGGACATGGACAACAGGACTAAGAAAGACAAGCAACATATAAGTGAACTCTGAAAACCATAACACATTATTGAAAGAATTAAAGAAGCTCTAAATAAATAGAAAAACATCCCATGTTCGGGGACTGGAAGACTGAACATTATTATTATACTCCCCAAACTAAATCCCACATGACTTCTCCAAATTGACAAGCTGATTCTCAAATTTAAATGGAATTGCAAGGGACCCAGGATAGCCAAAACAACCCTGAAAAAGAATAAAGTAGAAGGATTCACACTTTCTGATTTCAAATTTGCTACAAAACAATGGCAACTGAGGTAGTATCGTGTTGGTACATGGATAGACATACAAAACAATGGAATAAAATTGAGAGCCCAGAAGTAAACCTACATGTTTATGGTCAACTGATTTTTGACAAGAATGCCAAAACTATTTAATGGGGAAAGAATAGTGTTTTTGACAAATGGGGTTGGGACAATAGGACGGCAGGTTGAAATAACCTTTACCTCACACCAAATATAAAAACTAACTCGAAATGAATCAAAGACATAAATGTAAGAGCAAACTATAAAACTATTTAAAACAATGGGCAGGTCTTCATGACCTTAGATTTCGCAAAGGATTCTTAGATCTGACACCAAAAGCAAGAACAAGGGAAACAAAAATAGATATATTGGGCTTCGTCAAAAATTAAAACTTTTGTGCTTCAGGGGACAAAATAAAGAACATGGAAAGACAACCACAGAATGGAAAAGATGTTCATAAATCATGTATTTCAGGGGTCCCCAATCCCCAGGCCACAAGCAAAGCTCATCTGAACTCTGCTTCCGACCCCTCCCTCCCCGTCTACAGGCCCCTGGTGCCAAAAAGGTTGCGGGCCACTGAGATCTGATAAGGGACTTATATCTAGAATATATAAAGAGCACTTACAGTTCAATAATAAAAAGACAAGTAACCCAATCAAAAATCAGGCAAAGAATCTAATAAACATTTCTCCAAAGAAGACACGGAATTAGTCAACAAGCACAAGAAAAGATGCTTGGTGTCAATTATACCTCAAAAAAAGCTGGAAAAAGAAGGAAGGAAGCAAGCAAGAAAGAAAACAAAAGAAAAGTTGTTCAACATTATTAGTCATCAGGTGAATGCAAATCACAAACTACAATGAGCCCTGGTTGGTGTGGTTCAGTGGACTGAGAGCACGAGCCAGTGAAGCAGAAGGTCTCTCATTGGATTCCGGTCAGGGCACGTGCCTGGGTTGCGGGCCAGGTCCCCGTTTGGGGCCATGCAAGAGGCAGTTGATCAATGCTTCTCTCCTTCTCTTTCTCCCTCCCTTCCCCTCTCTCTAAAAAGAAATAAATTTTTTTTTTTAAAAACTATAATAAGATGCCACCTCATACCTAGTAGGATGGTTAAAATTCAAAAGGTCAAGTAACAGCGAATATTGACAAGGATGTGAAGAAACTGGAATCCTTGTACACTGCAGGTAGGAATGTAAAATTTCAGCTCTTTGGGAAAACAGTTTAGCAGTTCCTCAACTGATTAAACGTAGAGTATAGTCCTGGCTGGTGTGGCTCAGTGGATTGAGCGTGGGCCTGCAAACCAAAGAATTGCTGGGTCGATTCCCAGTCAGGGCATGTGCCTGTGTTGCAGGCCAGGTCCCCAGTTGGGGGCATGCACCACACATTGATGTTTCTCTCCCTCACTTTCCCTCTCTAAAAATAAATAAAGTCTTTAAAATAAATAAATAAATAAACATAGAGTAGAGAATTACCATATGACTGAACAATTCTACTCCTAACTATATATGCCTAAGAGAAATAAAACTATATGTCCACACAGAAATCTGTATGCAAATGTTCATAGCACCATTACTCACAATAGCCCAAAAGTGGAAACAATCTAAATGGCCATCGGTGGATAAATGGATAAAGAAAATGTGGCATATCTATACAATGGAATATTATTTAGCCAAGAAAACAAATGGAATACTGATACCTGTGCTTCAACACAGATGAACGTTGAAAACATTATACAAAGTGAAAAAAGGCAATCGCAAAAGACCACATAATATATGATTCCATTAATATGAGAAAGTTCATAATAGGGAACTCTAGAGAGACAAAAAGTAGACTAGTGGTTGCTTAGGGCTGGGAGGGGGATGGGGTGAGAGCAGGAGGATAAGGGGGTAACAGCTAAAGAGTATGAGGTTTCTTCTTGAGGCGGTGAAAATGTTTTAAAATTGACTGTGGTTATAATTACACGTATCTGAATATATTAAAAACCATTGAATTGTACACTTTAAATGGTAAGTTGTATGGTATATGAATTATATCTCAATAAAGCTATTAAAACACAAATGGAAATGTTAAGAAAAAGTTTAAAGGATTAACTACTCTTGTGCTAGAGAAAATAAATAAAAAATGAATTGCAAACTATTTATAAAACAACTACAACAAGTGGTCTATAACCTACAGGACACAACTAAAGCAACATACAAAAGAAAAATTTTTAAAGATTTTATTTGTTTTTTAGAAAGAGGGGAAGGAAGAGAGAAAGAAAAGCATCAGCTCAGTCGCCTCTCGCACACCCCCAACTGGGGACCTGGCCCGCAACCCAGGCATGTGACCTAACCAGGAGCTGAACTAGTGACCTTTTGCTTCACAGGCTGGCACTCAACCCACTGAGCCACACCAGCCAGAGCTAAAGTCTTATTAATTTAAACACTTAGAAAGAATGAAAAGAACATTAAACCTCCAACATAAGAAGATAAAATAACAGCCCTGGCCAGGTGGCTCAGTTGCTGGTGCGTCGTCTCGGACACCGAAAGACTGGGTTTCGATTCCCAGTCAGGGCGCATACCTAGGTGTGGATTTAATCTCCAGTTGGGTGTGAATGGGAGGCAACCAATCAATGTCCCTCTCTCTCTCTCTAGAATCAATAAACATATCCTCAGGTGAGGATTAAAAATAAAGATAGAGAAAGAACCATAAAATAAACCTAAGCAAACTATAGGAAGGATTTAAAACCATAAAAGAAAAAAAGTAAAATGAAAAAATAAAACTAATTTTAAAAATCCAAGATCTGGTTCTAAACAAGAAAAAGGAACAAGGTCTCATATGTACAAAATAAGAAGTGATAATGGGTAAAGTGATAATATAGGCAGACACAGGAAATTTTTTAAAGAATACAGGCACGTCCAACCTTTTGGTGTCTCTGGGCCACACTGGAAGAAGAGTTCTCTTGGGCCACACATTAAATACACAAACACTAACAAAAACTGATGAGCAAAAGAAAAGGTTTTCAGTAAATTTATGATTTTATGTTGGGCTGCATTCATAGCCACCCTGGGCAGCACACAGCCTGAGGGCTGCGGGCTGGATGCTCCTGCAAAGGACATCTTGCTCAACTTCACACAAATAACTTTGAAAACTTGGATAAAATGAATTATTTTCTAGGATAATATAAGTTATCAAAGCTTACCTCAAAAGATATAAATTATAAGCAGTTAAATTATCATAGAAGTAGAGATAATTGCCAAGAGCTACTATCTCCCCAAAATACTCAAGGTCCCAATGATTTCATGGGCAACTCAACCAAACTTTTAACTTCAATGCCATTTAACCAGAGAGGGAAAGAAAAGGGGGGAAAAAAGCATAGAAAAAGAAAAGTTTGAAGTTATTTTTATGAAAGTGGCAAAATTCAACAAAGATAAAATACAGAAAACTACAAAGCAATTTAGCTTATAAGGAGAGATGCAAAATTTCAAAATAAAGTTTTGTAAACAGAGCCCAACAGCATATTTAAAATAATACACGATGGCGGAGTGAGTGGATTAAGGAATGCATGGATGGCCCCAACAGTAAACCTATTAGTACAATTCACCACGATAGTAGATCAAAGGAGAAAAATTACATAATTCCTATAGGGGCTGAAAGGCATTTGACAAAATTTACTTTCATGTTTAAAAATCTTTATAAAATGATAATACTTGACCACTTTCACATGATAAAATATGTATACTTCAATATAAAATCAGGTCTAATCTTAATAGGAAAGCACTAAAAACATGCCATTGAAGTCAGGAATAAAACAAAGATCCACTACTACTGTATTGTTTAATATTTTTGGAAAGTACTCGATAAATCAACTTGATAAAAGAAATAAGTATAAAAATGGTAAAGGAGAAGACAAAATTATCTTTATTTGGTAATCTTATATTTAACTGCAGAACCCTAGAAAAACAACTAATTTTTTATGACTATTTACAGAGAGTATTAGAATTCTAAAGGTGGCTATGTATAAAATTAATACTCAGAAATTAATACCATTCTCATATTCAAGATAAAAATTATAATAGAAGTAGAAACCCCATTTATAATAGCAACAAAAAAGAGAAAATACCAAGGAATAAATATAACAAGAAATGTGAGAGGTCCATATGAAAAAAAAACAACTTTAAATGCTCTTAAGGGATGCAAGAGAAAACTTGAACAACAAAAAAATGAATATATGCCATTCTTGAACAGAAGATTAAACCTCAAATAGATGTCAATATAACGCGGTGTCAGTAAAAATACCAACAGGATGGGGGAGGGTAGCTTGATAAACGAATTTTAAGTTTTATGGAAAAATAAACAAGCAAGAGCCCTGGCTGGTGTGGCTCAGTGGATTGAGTGCCAGTCCATGGAGCGAGAGGTCACCAGTTGGATTCCCAGTCAGGACACCTGACTGGGTTGCTGGCCAGGTCCCTGGTTGGGGGTGTGCAAGAGGCAGCCGACTGATGTTTCTCTTTCTCATCGATGTTTCCCTCCCTCTCTTTCTCCCTCCCTTCCCCTCTCTCTAGAAATACATAAAGTGAAATCTTTAAAGAAAAAGAAAAATAAACGAGCAAGAATATCCAGGAAGACACTGGGAAGTAGAATGGGAGAGGACTATAATGAAAAAATAAAGTTATTAGATATAAATAGGTAAACTAATCAATGAAACAATGAAAGTTCAGTAGAACCCAAAACTATATTTAAGAACTAAATATACCTGTAGACAATATTTCAATACAGTGATAACTGGATAGACACCTAGAAGAAAAATAAAGTTGGATTCCTACACCTCAATACTTTACACAAGTTATAGTTTGTATGGATATGTGCATTTAACTTAAAAATAAAATTAATAAAAGTACCTGGAAAAATATGAGATTTTTCATTTTCCTTTTAGTTAGAAATAATGTTGAAATTGGGAAGGCCTTTCTATGACATGAAAATCCAAAAAAGATTGATAATTACAGCTGTAACATTTTTTCACTTCTGCTAAAAACATATACTATTAAAGAAAGTCAACAGCCAAATGACAAACTGTGGAAAATATCTGCAACATATATCAAAGACAAAGCACAGTTTCCCAAAAACAGAGTTCCTACAAACAGTATTAAACATGCCAATAGAAAAATGAACAAAAAATATATAATCAGATAAATAAAAAACATAAGCAGATGCTATAAATAAAGGAAACAAATATGGTTACTATATCTCCTGAAAAGATGGAAAGATATACCTATTACACTGGTTATTTTAAAAAGCTCGATAACTCACTCTGTTATCAAGGGTATGGGAAGCCAGCACACCAATGCCAATAGTGGAATATAAACTGGTACGGCCTCTGTAGAGGGCAATTTGACAATAGCTATCAAAATTTAAATAGTACATATCCTTTGACCTGAAATTGTACTTCTAGGAATTTATCCTAAAGACAGACTCACTCAATGTGCAAAATTATATATGCACAGGGATATTCACTGTATCATCAGTTGCATTAGTACAGCTGTAAATATTTTAAATGACCAAACAGAGAAATAGTACCTTCCCCCTCCCCCTCTGCTCTACATCTTTCTGAAAAGGATGCACAAAAAAATGTATCATTGCTTGCTTTGAGGGAAGGAAGTCAATTAGCTGAGGTCAAAGGTAGAAGGAAAACTTGCCTTTATCGTATGCCATTTTGTACCATTTGGATTTTATATCATGAACATGTATAAGATTTTTATAAAGATTTCATTTATTTTATTTTTAGACAGAGGAGAAGGGAAGGAGAGAGGGAGAGAAACATCAATGTGTGGTTGCCTCTCACGCGCCCCCTACTGGGGACTTGTCGCAAAACCCAGGCATGTGCCCTGACTGAGGAATCCAACCACCAGCCCCTTGGTTCACAGGCGGACGCACAATCCACTGAGCTACACCAGCCAGGGCCATTTATAACATTTTTAAAGTTTCTGATTTCAGTATTATTTTACCCAGCTTTACCAACTGTTATATTTGCCTCTTTTTTGGTCAGTTTTCCAGTTTCTACATTAGCAACGATGCTTTAACTGTCTTCCCAGCTAATATTGTACATGGTATTTAAAAAATTCACAGTTAGTCACAGCCTTAACTTGGATTCCACTACCCCCATGATCTCCTTGCCCCTGACCTCTACCTCTGCAGACCTACTCTAGAAAAAACACTGTTCTCTATTTTTTACTGCGTGTATGGAGATTATGAATTAGTAAAAATCCAGGACCAAGGAGCTATGAATTTCTCGGCCTATGGGATGAACAGTCATTCCTGTATTTTAGGAGGCAGCAAAATTGCAAGAAGCTATTCAAACAAGATTTCACAAAGTATTACTTGTACTATCACCATGGAGGGTCTAGTCCACTATTTTTATGTTTAAGAACTTGATTCTATTCATTTGTCCAGAGTCGGTGGGGCCTATAAGGGGAATGAATGACACTAATCAAATCAAATTCACAAGAAACTAATTGCTTACACATAATGACAATGTATTAATTTAAAATTTAAGAATATATATGTATATGCATATAAGTAGTTGTATGTGTGTGTGTATATACATACATACATCAAGAATATCAATTCATGCATATCCAGGATTCACACACAGATGGTAAGGACAGCCACATGGTGCTATGAGTGTGTATAGGGAGAAGAGAAGAAACCAGAAGGTCAGAAAAGGCTTCTCTGAAAAATACAATGTGATCAAACTGAGATCCAATGGAAGAAAAGTTAAAAAAAAAAATAGAATAGAATTATGAGGAAGAGGGTTCCGGGATTCTGGGATAGCATGTGCAATGTCCCTGTGGCAGAAGGGAGCATGATATGTCTAAGGAGGTGGAAAAAGATCAAAGGGCAAGACCATATGATGCAGAATTAACTAGAGAGTTAACTATACACCATGCAGTGCCTTTTAGACCATATTAAGAAATTTTGCCTTAATCCTAAGCAAGGAACCGCTAGTAAAGGGTCATTAACTCAGATGGGAAAAAATTTGTGCTTGCAAAAGATCGGCATGCTATATGAATTGTAGGCAAGAGTAGAAACAGGAAGATTGCTTAAAAAGCTACTGCAGGAGACCCAAGTGACAGATGATGGCAGCATGGACTGGAATTAGGGCAGACATAAAACGAATAGGACGTGGTGATTGGTTAGACCTAAAATGCTAGAGAAAGGAAAATGTTAAGGAGGATACCCAAATTTTGAATTTGCACAACTGCATGGATAAGGGTGCTATCGCTGAAAGAGAGAGAAAGCTCCAGGAAGACCAGGTTGTTTTGTTTTGTTTTGTTTTCTGTCACTGAGGGCTGGATGGAAGGTAGATGTATAAAAAGTTAGAAAGGGATATGGGCGGTCAGTATCTGGAAACCTTGGTAGAAAAGGATGCAAAATGGAAAATGGCATTAGAGTTCAAAGGAAAGAGAACGTTAACTACAAAAACTTAAATATGTATGTATGTATGTATTTATTTATCACCTCCAGAGTCAGACCTAGACATTTCTATCCCTCCCCATCACCTAAAATCTTTTTAAACATCTCAAAATAAAACTTTTCAATAAAGGTGGAGGGGTAGCCCAAACACAATACTTAGGAAAATAAAGCATTAGTGTGAAAGAATTTCAAAGTATGTACTGAGATATCGGATGTTCCCAATTCTGAGAATGAAGACAGAAACTGCCTATTTGAGAAGGAAGAATGAGGAAAAGAAAGCTGAAAGAAGAGGTTGATGATCCCATACCATGAATTCTCACGGTATAAACATGTTTATCTTTACCTCTGGACAAATGGCTGTTCTTGGCCTTGTGTGCTAAAGGAATGCAGAAATAATAGCTCCACACCAAGGCCCACATCGGAAATCATGGCTTCCACTGCCATCAGGTGGTGGCAGGCGGAAATGCACCAACCAGGTTCTTGGAGCCTGGAAATGCCTCCACGAAGCCCACAGTATAATTGATCTAAGATCCAAGACCTAAAGACTGCAGTAGTAAAGGGCAAGCTGGTGATAACCTTTCGTAAGAAATGTATCTTCTAATCTGTCGGTACACAAAAATATAAGTTTTGTTATTAATTTGGAGTAAGAAAAAAGACCTCTTTTTTCTTTTTCATGTTGAAGACCACATACTATTTAGTAATTGGAAAATACCCAGTCTGATACTATCCTCTGGAAAACCAACTCCTTGTAAACTATGCATTTGACTACTTAAAACCGCCTCAATGTTCATTTCAATGGCACATGAAAATGGGTTAGTGTGCATTTCTAGCACACATCAATAACCTTGTCACAAACATAAGCAACTGTCTCACTGAAAATTCTCTTTGTTATCTTCAAATTAATCAAATAACAATTTTTGACCACTTAGAAGTACAAGGCACTGTAAAAACACAATTCAAAACCATCATGTTCTCAAAACTCATCAGCTAAACAAATATATCACTGATAAAATCAACTTCAACATTATTCACAAAAAAACATGGTGAAGGATTAACACATCATCCTGATAGTTCTTTTCATGGTAAAAATAAGCTTGCCCAATTGATATCTGACATTCTGTGCGGTATCTACTTCCCTGTCTTCCTTACTACACTGAATATTCACTTACAAATGTGTATCTTTACAATTGTCTGCACATACGTTTCCATTCGATTTGTCTTTGTTTTTTAATGCAACATTGAAACTCGAGGATGGGGAACTGTGGGCCAAAACGTGAAATCATCACATGGGGTACATTTTTTTCCAATTCTTAACCAGTTTTGGTTTTTTTTTAGAGTAGACACAGTATAATTTTGTCAGTATATTCTTGATTTTCATTTTTTTCCCCTTTAAATCCAGTCACACTATCGGTGCTGTCACTGGACATTCCAAAATATGAATAATTCGACTAGTTTTCCCTAATTCTCTTGGTTTTTTTCCCACGTACCTCCCCAAAAAAAACCCCACCCCCAGTCCTCCTTTCTTGTTTCAGAATGCCTATTACACACTCGACGTGGTATTTACAAAATAGCCTTTTGGAATGCTTTTCCCTCTTCTCTCCTCAAATTAGCACCCTTTCAAAAATAATTTCCACAGCTAGGAGCCAACGTCTTTTATTATTTATTTATTTATTTATTTATATTTTTACAAGATCAAACTGCGGAAAAGGAAGAGACTAGGAGCCGAGTAAGCGAAACATTTGGGAATGTCAATGAGACGGGGCTCTCCTTTGAAAAGAAAACACAACTCTAAGCACAAAGCTTGCAACAGAGCAAAAATACTTTCTTTTCCTCTGTGTTCCTGTTCCCTCTCTAACCTAAAAGACACCTTTCCTTTTCCATAAGCCCCCGTCCCTTTGCGATATGTGGGGCCTGCCTTTCCTAGTCCGAAGGAAAAGAAAGCCAGGGAGAAAAGGTAGCAGTCACCTTCCCGCCGCGCCCGCAAGCTGTCAGGAGCACAGGACCACGTCCCACGACTCACCTGGCAGGTGCGGCCGTCCGGAGAGTTGAACGAAGCGGTTGAGCTGGCCAGTCCCACGACCCCCGCTGCCCCCACTGCCCCCGCCGGCCCCGCTACCTCCGCCGCCACCACTACTGCCCGCGGCGCCTCCTCCCCGCCGGCGGTTCCTGTCCCAGCCCTGGGCGGCCGACATGTCCCGCTAACGACTGCCGCAGCCCGGTCCTGGCAGCCCCTGGCCCGGTGGCACTAGCCGAGCCTCCTTTCTGGGCTCCTTTAGAGACCCGGGAGACAGGAGAAGGGGGAGCGCCCGGTCTTCACCACTGACCAATGACTGGATGACTTTGTGACAGGTAGCCAATAACCAGCCGCCTTCTTGGCAGGTGGAGGGAGGCGGGGAGAGACGTGGTAACCATAGCTATGGTTAAAAAAAAAGTGGGGGTAGAGTAAGGCAGAAGCAGCCACTCCTCACTCGCATCCTCCGCGCTAAACCCGCGGGTGTCGCGACAGCTCCTGCGGGGGCAGGCGGGGCAATCGAAGGCCGAGCGAGAGAGGCCACGCCTGCAGACAGAGCCTGGGTGACAGCAGGTACTCCACGCACGTTCAGGCTTCGGGAACTCTTCCCCAGGAGCACTGAAATCAGAAATAGGGTGTGCTCATAATACGCAGAGGTGGAGACAATACCGTGTTCCTGCAGATGGACAGACTGGGATTCCGCTCCCGGACCGCTGACACACAAAGGGCTCTCGGAGGGGGCAAAATCCAGGGGCGGGATCAGAGCTTAAAGCAGGAGGTATTCCCGGGTTTCATTTCTCTTGCCTTTCGGTCTGACTGAACTGACGGAACTCCATCATTGAATACAAGCCACGTCCCACGCCAACAATTTTAAACCTGGTTAACAAACATGGGAAAATGGTCAAGCTCACCGGTAATCATAGAAACACAAATTAAGACAGCCCTCCCCACCCCACCCTCCGCCCCCACCACGAGAAACCATTTCTGGCTCATTTACGTTAGTAAAGGTTTTTTAAATAACACTCAGCAGCGAATAGAGTGCCAAGAATAAAGGTACTTTCATAGGTGACTGATGGCTATGTAAATGTTTTTGTTCAGTCAAACCTCTTTTGCTCTCGGAAAATTTTAATCAGCTTAAAGACAGAACAATTACGGAAGATCGAGGAAAATTGTAGATGTACACATCAAAAATTCCTATTGTTCCAAAATTAAACAGAAAATTGGCTTTGAACCTACTAAGCGCGGCACAAAGTTGGAAAACACAGATTGTTCACTGATGTCTTTCGATGATACGGAAAAAACATATAAATTCCGCCAGGAAAACAAAAGTTTCCAAGGTTTTAGATCTGGTGGCTTTTTGTGTGTTTGATGCTTCTTACAGGAGAACCTCATGTGATGTGGAGAAAAAAAGAAAATCTGCTGGAGTTGAGGATGCACACCTCTTGGTGCAAATTTCAGGTCGCCACTAGCCGCACGTCCTTATGTTTCTACTTCAGTCCCTGTGGGCAGGTATTTGACCTATTAAGCACTATAACACACTGCTTACGAAAATATTTGAGACCTGAAAAAAAAAGCTTATGGCTCTAAAATATAAAATCTAAATTAATAAATGTTAATATTCTAAAGAAACTGTACCCGCGAATAGCCAAATAGCAGATAAAGTAACGGATTATTTTTCTTTGCATAAAAGTATGTATTCCAAGAAATAATAGTGGATGATAGAATATCACCATTTTGCAACCCCCTAATGAATTCAGAAATCAACCCATTGAGCATCCACCACTGCTAGCATCACAAAATGAAAGATGAGACATGCGTATCTCTAGAACATAAAGATGACAATGAACTAGTCTTGTAGGGAAAAAAAAAAAAAGAACCTGAATTTCATCATACATCTGTATCTTACTACCAAGTTAGAGAAAATACAGAGCACAAAGGGGGAAAAAATGTCAGAGGAACATGTTTAAAAATGCTACTACAGAGATGCAAACAACAAAATCCAGACTATGGAAATTCTACAGGATACACAAATTTCTTCAACAAGTAAATTGCAAAAGAAAAAGATTCCGAAAGAAAGATCCATATGTTAAAAAGAGACTTGTGAATGTTGTATAACTGTGAATATACTGAAAAACTATTAAATGGTAATGGTTGAACATCTTTGTTAACATATTAAAACCACTGACCCAGCTGGAATAGCTCAGTGGATTAAGCTCAGGCCTGTGAACCGAAGGATCGCCAGTTTGATTCCCCAATCAGGGCACGTGCCTGGGTTGCGGGCCAGGTCCCCAGTAGGGGGCGCGCGAGAGGCAACGACATACTGATACTTCTCTCCCTCTCTCCCTCTCTTCCCCTCTGTCTAAAAATAAAATAAATAAAATCTTAAAAAAAAAAAACACTGAGGTGTAACCCTTGAAAGGGTGAATTTTATGGTATGTGAATTATATCTCATTTTTAAAAATTTAATAATATAGGAATGGAGAAGCGGATGGGGAGCTTGATAAAAAACATTAACCATAAGCTGGTTGGGTTATGAGTACATGATAACTGTCATTATATTGTCCTGTCTACCTTTGTATGTGTTAGAAGTTCTTCATAATAAAAAGGAAAAAAAAATCTAGAGAAAATTACATTAACCAACCTACTGAAAATCATCTCATACAGTTCTTATATATAATCTATTTTAAATTTCAGAAACAAAATGAAAGATTTATTCTTAATTAAATGAAGCATCACATTACTTTAAAAGCTTTTTTAAAAGGTTGGAGCCAATTTTTTAAACATGGAATGTGGGTGCACTCCGATGGATATTGACGTGGTTTAGAGAGGGACCTTCAAAATAAGTGCAGCGCTGGCCAGTTAGCTCAGCTGGTTAGTGTGTTCCAGTACACCAAGGTGGAACGTTAGAACTCCGGTCAGGGCACATGCAAGAAGCCAGAAGCAACCGATGAATGCACAAGTAAGTGGAACAACAAACGATGTTTGTCTGTCTGTCTGCCTCTCTCTCTCTCTCAAACCACTAAATAATGTTTTTTTAATTTAGTGTTTGTAGACAATATGTCACTGCTACCATGATGTAATAGGAAGTACACAATATTGCCTATGAAGTAAAAATGCCAACAACATCAACTTGAATCTAATCAAGACATAAGCTATAACATCCCATCCCGTTACAGGAACTTTCAAGGGAAAAAAAGAAACACGTTAAATAACATGTGAAACGAGCAAATCCAGAGGGACAACTTCCACAATATCCAGCCTGGTCTTGTCAATATAAGTCAATGTCATGAAAAAACAAAATGAAATAACACAAAAACAAAATGGGAGGGTGGCAACCCCTAATGAAATAATACATGTAGACAATGGTTCCTACTGTAACAAAAAGAAACAAGCAGACCTTATGTGTCAGCTGAGAGAGGACACATAATTGTCCATGGAGGAGTCTTACCTAAAGAAATGAATCTAAATAAAGTCAATCTGTTAGCTTTAACTACCAGTTTACAGGAAATAAAAGGGACAGAAAATATGTTAAGTGATATCTTGAGGATGTAATCCCCAAAATATATAATGTGAAAAACTATAAAACAAATAGCCTATTTTCTTAAATGTTATATATATTGTTTGTTAAATTTGAAGGCAATGTGAAAGTCTACATACTGTATAATTCCAACTATATAACATTCTGGAAAAGGCAAAACTATGGAGACAATAATAAAATCAGTGGTTGCCAGGAGTTTGGGGGAAGGGGAAGGGGTACATTAGTGGATCACGAGGGATTTTCAGCACAGTGAAACTATTCTGTATGATACTATAAAGATGTAGATATGTCGTTATATATTTGTCCAAACCCATAGAATGTACAACCCTAATGGTGAAGCCTAATGTAAACTATGACCTTCGGTCAATAATGACGTATCCATGTTGGTCCATCCGTTGCAGTAAAGGTGCACACCTGTGTTGCAGGATATTGATAGTGCGGGAGACTGCCTGGGGAGAATGGCTAGATGGGAACTCTGCACTTGCCTATCAGTTTTGCTGTGAACAGAAAATTGCTCTAAAAGAAGGGACCAGATTATCTTAAAACACCTTGTCTGTAGGTGCTCCAGTTAAAAGGCCCTGTTCTGGAGCACTGGCTGGACTGGAGAGCATTTAAGCTCTCATGATTCTGAGGCAGACATCTGACCAACATTACAGCAGGCAACTGATGTGTTTAGCAAAGTGCTAGGCTCCCAGAAGTCTGGTAATTTAAGCTCTGTCTTAAGAAATGGATATGGAAATTTTGAAGGCAATTCTTTGCCCCCTTCCATCCCCACTTTTAAAAAAAGAAAAGTTAATTTCAAAGCTTCTACATTTTTTCATGTAGCTCTTTTTTTTTTTTAAGATTTTTTAAATTCATTCCCAGAGAGAGCAAAAAGGTAAGAGAAAGGAGAGAAACATCAATGTGTGGTTACCTCTCACGCGCCCCCTACTGGGGACCTGGCCCACAGCCCAGGCAAGTGCCCTGACTGGGACTCAACTGCCACCCTTTGGTTCGCCGGCCAGCACTCAACCCACAGAGCCACACCAGCCAGGGCTCTTCGTGTAACTCTTGACATAAAGGCCTGAATTTGCCTTTGATATTTAGGGGGATTTGGGGGAAGACCTTGGGCTTTGTAAAGGCAAAACCAGCATTTCCTTCCAGAATAGGGAAGGAGTTAAACAACTTTGCTTGAAATGACACTGGAGCCCTGGCTGGTGTGGTTCAGTGGATTGAGCGCCAGCCTGTGGACCAAAAAACCACTAGTTTGGTTCCTGGTCAGGGCACATGCCTGGGTTTTGAGCCGGGTCCCCGGTTAGGAGTGTGTGATCAATGTCTCTCTCACACATTGATGTTTCTCTCCCTCCCTTTCTGTCTCTCTAAAATAAATGAATAAAATCTTTTAAAAAAAAGAAATTACATTGGTAATGTAAGCCTCATCAATGAGCTTAGAATGAATCCTAATGGAGCGAGGAGCCATTGAAGTTTTGAAGCAGAGAGGGGGACATAATCAGATTTATGTTTTCAAAAATCACAGCAGTGACTGGGTTGAGGATTTATACTGGAGGCTGCCCACTTCCCTGGGGGAATCTGCCTATAGACAGAAACCTTAGGGAAAAGACCTCTGCTCCCAGAAATCTTCTACCTGCCACACTAAAGATCTATCATGTCACATTATGCATGTTTAAGAGCAATATAATAAAAGATTGATATTCTTGTTTAGGCTATGATTTAAATGTAGTGCTGTTCCAGCACTAAGCCACATGGTCTTACAACCATCAATTATAATAACAATGCTCTTGTAGTGGTGTTTTTATAACTGAAAGACTAAAACAGGAGTCAACTTTAGTTTATTGTTGTTTAATAAGTTTAATTTTATACTTGACAGCAGGAAAATAACATAATGGAACAGTAATACATTACGTTAGCTGTTGCAGGCTAACGAGAAGAGGACAAAGGCTGCCGTATGACATGTAAACATGCACTCATACCAAATGAAGGCTGAGTGATATCGCAGCAAGAAATCCAAATCAAGTTTCCAAGTTTCAGTGGTCCAAATCTTCCAAGTTCAATAAAAAGCGGAAGTTAACTTTAAAAAAAAAAACCTGAATAATGGTCAAACATTTTTAAAGTTATGGGACTGAGTCATCGAGTGTTTATTTATTTCCTCCACTAATCTAATACTAGAAAGTTCTGGCCTAAAAGTACACACTTTTTTTTTCAACATCTGCCGTATTGAACTTGAAGTCCAGATATTATTTCCTGTTCCCAATTGCAGCAATAATTGGCTTATAACTCATTTGATGCAGATTTATGTAACACTAACTTAACTCCAAGGGAACAAGACAGTTTTATGAAGAAATCAAGTGACATCTCATTAAATTGAGATTAGAGGAATGCTCTCTGGTAAAGATTTGTGAAGTATTACATTCAATTATCCCAAACAAGTAAACAAAGCCTTGAAATTATTAATATCATTTTGCATTTTTGGTGTAACAAGCTTTGATGAACAGGCGCTTTCTGTATGTGTTAATATTATTGAAACTAAATTGCAAAAGCAGAGTAAATAGAGAAACTAAACTGCAACACATTTTTCTACTTTTCTCCAACATTGGTTATTGTAGTTCAGCAAAGCAAGATCATTCATCAGAGCAAATTAATGTCACCAATGTGATGTTTTGAGTTTATGGTTATTCAATTTATAAGGTTATTCTGATTTTATGTTTTATAAGCACTGTGAGCAAAAGAAGCTTATAAATAATTTATGCATTTAAGCAACATTTGATTAAAAATAACTTGTCAACATTGAGGAAGCTTTTTTCTGTTTAAAACAGAATGAACAAAATTAAAAGGTGGAATGCACATTACCCAATTCTCCTTGCTTAATTCAGATTGGTTTTGTTATGTGAAGCCAATAAAATTCTAATTAATATACTACCTCTAGAGTTATAAGAAATAGATGTAAACCATAAAGTACAATTCTAGTATAAGATATCTACTACACAAAGTAGATTCTTAAGAAATGGTTCTTAATTACTCAGCTGAGAGAGGTGAAATAGGATAATAATATATAAAGTTGTAATACTCCCAAGATTTGTCCAATAGCCATTTGAATAACTACATTGTGTCTTTAAATTTAATTTTAATTTTTAAAATAATGAATACATCTGTACTATGTAATCATCCATAAATAGAAGAATAGATAGAAAAAGTGAAGCTCTTCCCTTCACTTGCCACCCAATCCTACTCCCCTCTCCCAAAGACTGTTGATGGTTTGGTATATAACCTTCCAGATCTTTCTCTATGTATTTACATACACATATGTGGGCCTGTGCACTGTACTATTAAAGTCAGTTACATAAATGGGATTATATAGAATGTATTATTCTGCAGATGGCTTTTATTCTTTTTAAATGATAAAACAATTATTAAAATGCTAATAGTTATTGTGTTAGAGAGCGAAATTATGGTTTTTTATCTCTATTTTCAGCATGTTCTAAAATATGACTGTGTTTCTTTTAGAGTAAAAAATAATAAATAAATGATGATATGCTATTGATTGTAATTGTTGACCACTTTTTAGATAATAATTTCTTCTGAATTTGTGCTCAGACAATTTCATCATCATAAAGGCACAGGAACCTGGGTGGGTAAAGGGGGGAGGCTCCTGGTTTTATACATCTGCAAAGTTACAGGTTAACCTGAAAAATGTCTCTCAAGGAGAACCAGAATCATGTTTGATTCTTTTTGTATCAGAGAAACATGATAAAAGTCTCACAGACATAAGGCATCCTTGGGTAAATACAGACCACAAATATGATATAACAATAAAACTGAAAAACAGTAAAAAGAGGTAGGGGCAAATACATTTATGGCCAATTTTTTTGACAAGAGTGTCAAATATATTCAATGGGGAAATAATAGTCTCTTCAACAGATGGTGCTGGGATAACAGGATTTCCACATGCAAAAGAATCAAGTTGGAGCTCTACCTCATACCACATATAAAACTTAAGCCCAAATGGATCAATGACCTAAATGTAAGTGCTAAAGCCATAAAACTATTAGAAGAACACAGAAGTAAGTCTTCATGACCTTGGGTTTGACAATAGATTCTTAAATATAACACCAAAAGCATGAGCAGAAAAAGGAAAAAACAGCCATAGCTGGTGTGGCTCAGGGGACTGAGCACCAGACTGTGAACCAAAGGGTCACCGTTTCAATTGCCAGTCAGAACAGATGCCTGGGTTGCAGGCCAGGTCTCCAGTGGGGGCTGCATGAAAGGTAACCACACATTGATGTTTCTATTCCTCTCTTTCTCCCTCCCTTCCCTGTTCTCTAAAAATAAATAAAATCTTTTAAAAAAACAGATACATGGATTTCATCAAAATTTAAAATTTTATGCACCTAGGGCTATTATCAAGAAAGTGAAAATATAACCTACAGAATAGGAGAAAATATTTGCAAAATATTTGAGAATTTCTCAAAATGTTAAACATGGAGTTACCAGATGACTTAGAAATTTTACTCTTTGCTATATACCCAAGAGAACTGAAAACATATGTCCATACAAAAAATTTTTACAAAGATATTCATAGCAGCATTATTCTAGCCAAAAAGTGTAAATAACCCAAATGTCCATCAGCGGATATGTGGAAAAACAAAATATGGTGCATCTATGCAATGGAATATTATTTAGCCATAAATTAAAGTACTGCCCTGACTGGTGTGGCTCAGTGGATTGAGCACCAGCCTACGAACAGAAAGGTAGCTGGTTCAATTCCCAGTCAGGGCATATACCTGGGTTGTGGGCCAAGTTCCCAGTTGGGGGCGTGCAAGAGCTAACCAATCAATGTTTCTTTCACACATCGATATTGCTCTCCTTCGCTTTTTCTCCCCCGTCCTCTCTCTCTAAAAATAAATAAATAAATAAATAAATAAATAAATTTTTTTAAAGTAGTAATAGATGCCACAACATGGATGGACCTTGAAACTTTATGCGGAGTAAAATAAGCCAAATGCAAAATGTCACATATTGTATGACCCCATTTACATGAAATGTCCAGAATAGGTAAATTCATTGTGACCAAAAGTAAATTAGTAGTTGCCAAAAGCTGAGGGAAAGGAGGAATGAGGAATAACTGTTAATGGGTTTGGCGTTTTGTTAGGAAGTGAGGAAATGTTCTGGGATTAGATGGTGGTGATGGTTGCACAGTTCTGTGAATATAATAAAAACCAATTAAATGGTAAATTTTATGTTATGTGAGTTACATACCAATAAAAAATACTCCATAAGAAATAAAAAATATGTATCCACTTAAAAAACCTATTAAGTGTTGGCCCTGGCTGGGTAGCTCAGTTGGTTACAGTGTTGTCCCAATACACCAAGGTTGTAGGTTCGATCCCCAATCAGGGCACAACCAATGCCTTCCCCATGAATGAATGCAAACAACCAATGAATGCAAAAATATGGGGAACAAAAAAATCGATTTCTCTCTCTCTCCCTTTCTCTCTCTAAAATCAATCAATGAAATAATAATATTAAAAACCTATTAAGTGTCAAGTTTTATAGACATTAAATTTTCACTAAAGATATAAATTTTGCTGTTTTACACATTTTTCTACTTCATGAAAGAATTATACTAGCAAACATAGTATGTTTGACTCATTCTTAAGAGGTCTTACATAGCATTAAAAAGCTTATTTTCATAAATTTTTGTATATTTTCACATCAAAAAACCACATGTATAATAAAGACAGCCTGACAGTTGCGGTTATCAGCAGAGCTGTCGGTTTTCCTGGGATAACTGACCCAGAGAGGGAAATTAGCATGCCAGAGGTTTGGAGGGAGGGCACTTAGGATCAAACAACATGGAAATGAGAGAAGCAAGCAGGAGTGGGCAGGGGGAGAAGCCACACAGTGATGAAGTCTCAAGGGTGTCCTGTAGGGTCCCTACAGGAAACTCCAAAGCTGGGTGTCTCTTCAGTATTGCCCTGAGTTGGGGCAAGGGGTCTGGGTCTTTAATATCTGCATCTTGATTAGTCTCTGGGTGCAGGATGCCTGGGGAAGGCAAATGGCTCTCTTCAGCCAAGAAACTCACAAAGGGCCCTGGCTGGTGGGGCTCAGAGGACTGAGTGCTGCCCTGCTGACCAACGGGACACTGGCTCAATTCCTAGTCAGGGCTTATACCTGGGCTGCAGGCCGGTTTCCCAGTAGCGGGCGTGCGAGAAGCAACCACACACTGATGTTTCTCTCCCTCTCTCCCTAACCTTCCCCTCTCTAAAAAAATAAACAAATAAAATCTTTTTTTTTTAAAGAAATAATCATAAGAGAATGATATAGTATGATATAAGAAGATAAGCACTGTAGAGAACAACAGAGCACGGTAAGTGGAGGAGGAATCCTAGGGGTTTGTGTGGGAAGAGGGGAAATTGCAGGCTGATACAGAGTGGTCAGGAAAGTTGTCACCGAGAAGGTGACATTAGAATGAGGAAGTCACAAAAGAATTGAAGGATGCAACAGGGTGAGCCATGTGGGTATCTGCAAGAGCCTTCCAGGCAGAGGGTACGGGGAGTGCAAGGGACTAGTGAAGAGGCCAGTGTGGCCAGAGCAAAAACAGCGAGGGGGGAAATCGGAGCTACTAGTTTCAGGGAGGACAGGTAATTTTTCAAGGAGTTTTGCTATAAAGAAGAGCAGATACATGGAGCGGTAGCCGAAGGAGGAACTAGAGTTAAAGAAGAGGTTTGTTTTGTTTTGTTTTGTTTTGTTTTGTTTTGTTTTGTTTTTAAGGTAGGAGAAATAATATCTTGATGCTGATGGGAATGCTCAATAAGAGGGGAGAACTGTTGGGCAATGTCCTTCAGTAGACAAGGGGATCATTGGGTCTAATGCATGAGGTTGGCCTTAGATGGCGGCACAGGTTACAGCAGGGTTTCTCAATTTTGGGTGAGGTAATGCTTTGTGGTGGAGAGCTATCCTGTGCGTTATTATAATGTTTTGCAGTATCATCGACTTTTACCACCACCCCAGTTGTAACAACCAAGAATGTTTCCAGAAATTGCCAATACCTCCTGGGAGGTAAAATTGTGACCATTTGAGAACTACCGATCTACAGTAAGAAAAAGGAAGGTAAAGTACTATCAGAGGATGATAAGACAACCACTTAATATGAAGTAAAAAGGCAAAGCTGAATTTATTCCTTAGTAGAGACAGCAAAAGTCATGCTGGCCATGCATGGCTTTGAGGAGACCAGACTGCTAATCTTATGTTGGATTTTGAGAAAGTGGGCCATTCAGGGATTGGTGAACTTACAGAGGTCTCTAAGTGTGTTGACATCATCTGTAGAAATGACAAGTTAGGTGAAACTATTGTTGATCAGTTGGCACTCAGGCGTACGTACTGAAGTGAGTCTCTGTGATGGCTCGCTTTTCAAAATCCAATGGTCATCATGTACTGAGCTTGCGAAAGCATATTCACTCAGGTAAGCTATTGATCAACTGAACTTAAAACTGGTTATGATTTCTGGCTGTTACCATGGGAATGTGGAAACTTAAGTTCTCAGTACTCTACATGCTAGTGGATAGATGTGATGGAAATTTGTGGAAGTTCTCTTCCAATTGCTTTAACTTTTTTTAAGTGAAATTGGAAGTGAGGTCCTCAGTAGACAGGGAGGATGGCTAGGTGTAATTGTTGAAGGTTTAAGGAAAGAGGTATAAAATAGTCACGTATGAAAGTGGGAGAGGAAGTGGACCAGGGAAATGTAGTATGATTACTGGGCAAAATTAAGGGTACATGGATATCAAGAATACAAGTCAGCATGTCGTGCATTTTTCTTTGACCATGTTCAGCTGACTGGGTGCAGGAGCAGGAGGGTGGAGATTTGAACTCAACTGTGATTTGAGGCTTTGCCAAATGAGTACTATAAAGCATAAAAGGCTTGAGGAAATTGAGAGGATATTCAGGAGAATGTATTATTTTTAGATTATTTATTTTGGTTTTTATTATGATGCTGTCAAATATCTCAATAGTAGAAAGAATAATATAATGAACCCCCATAAGTCTACCACTCAAATACAACGAATACGAACATTTTCCATCTTCTTTCATCTATTCCGCCACATTTCCTTTTCCTTGAGAATTTTAAAGCAAACCCCAGACTGGTTGCCTTGACCCGTGTGGCTCAGCTAGTTGGGCGTCGTCTCACAAAGTGAAAAGTCACTGATTTGATTCCCTGTCAGGGCGCATGCCTGGTTGCAGGCCAGGTCCCTGGTGCGGGGTGTGCAAGATGCAATTGGTGGATCTTTCTCTCTCACGTCAAGGTTTCTCGCCCTCTCTTTCTCCCTCCCTTCCCCTCTTTCTAAAAATAAATAAATAAAATCTTTTAAAAAATTCCTACTGTAAGAATCCTGAAACACCAATTCAAAAGAACTTATGCACCCCAATGTTCACAGCAGCACTATTTGCAATAGCCGGGTGATGGAAACAGCCTAAGTGCCCATCAGCAGATGAGCGGATCAAAAAACTGTGGTACATTTACACAGTGGAATACACAGCAAAAAGAAAGAAGAAGGAATTCCTACCTTTTGCGACAGCATAGACGGAACTGGAGACTATTATGCTAAGTGAAATAAGCCAGCTGGTGAAAGACAAATACCATATGATCTCACTTATAAGAGGAATCTAATGAACAAAATTAACTAATGAGCAAAACAGAACCAGAGACATGAAAACATGAAACAGACTGACAGCTGCCAGAGAGGCAGAGGGAGAGGGAAATGGTGAAGAAGGGGGAAGGGATTAGTCAAAAAACATCTATGAATGACTCATGGACATGGACAACAGTGTGTGGATTGACTGTGGGAGCAGGACGTGGGCTGGGAGGAAGAGGGCAAAGGGGGAAAAATTGGGACAACTGTAATAGAATAAAAAAGAATTTTTTAAAATCCCGGATTGGTTCACCCATAAATACCTCAAGATTTATCTCTTATAAGTAAGGACTTTAAAAAACCATAATCAAAATGTCATTACCACATGTGGCAAAACTAACAATAATTCTTCTTAAAAAAATTTTTTATTGTTGTTCAACTACAGTTGTCCCTATTCTCTCCCATTGTTTTCCCCTGCCCCACCCAGCCCCACCACATTCAGTTCTCCCCCCACCCCATTGTCCTTGTCCATGGGTCCTTTATACATGTTCCCTGACTTAACCCTTCCCCTTCTTTCTCCCGTTATCTCCCTCCCTCCTCCCCTCTGCTCACTGTCAGATTGTTCTTTATTTCCATGTCTCTGGTTCTATTTTTGCTTGCTTGTTTTGTTGATTAGGTTCCACTTATCGGTGAGATCGTATGGTATTTGTCTTTCACCTCCTAGCTTATCTCACTTCACATAATACTCTCCAGTTTCATCCATGCTGTAGCAAAGGGTTGGAGTTCCTTCTTTCTTTCTGCTGCATAGTATTCTATTGTGTAAATATACCATAGTTTTTTGATCCACTCATTCACTGTTGGGCACTTAGGTTGCTTCCGATTCTCGGCTATTGTAAATTGTGCTGCTACGAACATTGGGGTGCATAGGTTCTCTTGAGCTGGTGTTTTAGGATTCTTAGGGTATAATCCCAGCAGTGGAATTGCCAGGTCAAAAGACAGTTCCATTTTTAGTTTTTTGAGGAAATTCTATATTGTTTTCCACAGTGGCTGCACCAGGCTGCATTCCCACCAACAGTGCACTAGGGTTCTCTTTTCTCCACTTCCTCACCAGCACTTATTTTTGATTTACGATGGCCATTCTGACTGGTGTGAAGTGGTATCTCATTGTAGTTTTAATTTGCATCTCTTTGATGGCTAGTGATGCTGAGTATCCTTTTATATATCTATGGGCCCTCTCTATGTCCTCCTTGGAGAACCATGTCCAGGTCCTTTGCCCATTTTTTAATTGGATTGTTTGTCTTCCTGGTGTGGAGTCATGTGAGTTTTTTGTAAATTTTGGAGATCAAACCCTTGTCCAAAGTATCATTGGCAAATATGTTTTCCCATACAGTTGGTTCCTTTTTCATTTTGTGATATTTCCTTTAGCTGTGCAGAAGTTTTTTAATTTGATGTAGTCCTATTTGTTTATTCTTTCCTTTATACCCCTCGCTCTAGGGGACATATTGGTGAAAATACTGCTGTGTGGGATATCTGAAATTTTGCTGCCTACATTCTCCTCTAGGACTTTTATGGTGAACAATAATTCTTTAACATTAATTAATTCTCAGTCCATATTCAAATTTTGCAAAGGAATGATGATAATGTTTGACAATAAACTTAAGTTAGCTAAGGAGAGAAGAAATAAGAAATGCAGTAGAGTTAGGAACAATGGAAAGGTAGTTAGGGCAACAGGTTAAAAGTCCTGGTGGGTGGGAAGATAATGAAGTTAGGAGCCCATAGGGAGTGAGCTGGAAGGGTCTCCGTGGTCCCACTTTCACCTGCCCACTGTTCAGTCACAGTAGTCTTCTTTCTCAGTTTATTATATGAGACAAACTCCTTCCAATATAGGATGTTGTATGATTCTGGGCAGATCTAGTCTCTGAGGAGACTCTGCAAACTAAATTAAGTGGGATCCTCCTTTTAAACCCTTCTTTTTTGGAACACTTATAATTTCAAAACTATAGGAAAATGTGTTTGCTTGATGTCTAAGTCCACTAACAACTACGTCTCCTTTGTTCCCTGCTGTCATTGCCAGCCCCTAGGGGAGCGTCAGTAGGATACATTCAATAAATGTATTTGTTGGACAAAGGAGGAGGGAGTGTTCAATGATGCCAAATGTCAGACTTCTAAACCCACCCGTAATACGGTTTCTAAGGATTCTAAATAACTTACTCCCAAGTGATAATCGCAATTCCTCAAGTGTAAAAAGATAATTTAGGAGGGCCATTTAAGTTAATTACTTGAAGACTAAATTGGGCCCCTTCCTGCTTAATTTGGAGAGACAGGTCTCTAAAACCCCCGTCATTCGTCCAAAAAAAGGAAACGATTAAGATTCAAATCTAAACACCAGGGCCCTCCTGTGGTGGTTTGTCTTGTTCTAACAGAGCCAAAAAGGAGGGCGCCTCGCGGTCACACTCTATGTGCGGGTCCCCGGGGCACGCGCGGGAGGATACCTGCAGAGGAGGATGGTAACCGCCCCAGAACGGAAGTTCCTCAGCAGTGAAACCCGCGGGGAAGCGATTGGGTAACGGACCAAGATGGCGGCGCCCAGCGAGGGGCCAGCTTTCGTCGCAGGGGTTGAAAAGAATTGGGGAGCGGTTGTTCGCTCCCCAGAAGGGACTCCCCAGAAAATCCGGCAGCTAATAGATGAGGGGATTGCCCCGGAAGAAGGAGATACTGAAGCGTGAGTTCGCGAGTCCACCCTGGTCTGGTGCCGGCTGGTTCGAAGAGGGTTTGGGGGACTCGGGCCTGGGGGGATCCCCTGAGTGGGCGACTCTGGCGGTGAGGATGACTGCGTCCCACGATATAAGAGAGACTGGGGTTACTATGCTTAGCCAACTTTAATCTCGGGATGTACGCGATTCGGCACCAAGGGACGGAATTTTGCCATAAATTAGGTTTCGGGGGGAAAGAAAAAAGACCGCTAACTATGAGCACCTGACTTCTCTTAGTTGGGCTTCTTAACCTTTTTTTTGAGCTGTAGATACCTTTGGCAACCTGGTAAAGCTTTGAACCCCTTCTCAGAGAATATTTTTAAATGTATGAAGTGACTTAAATAGAATTATAAAAAAAACCAATTACATTTGAATGGAGTTGTCAAGGGAGTAGAAAATGAGTGATGCAGAAACAGGCTTCATTAATTAAATAATATCTAGCCATAGGTTTGTTACCTGCCATAATTTTGAAGTAGCGATAAATAGAAGCAATATTTCAAAATCCGTACAACAGCCTTAATGTGGTGACAGAGTGTCTGTGATTTCCGTTTGTTAGAAATTCATAGGTGTTGCTGCTACTATGGTTTTATCTATTACTTTTATTAATAATTGAAGGAAATGTTAAATTTCAGTTAGAGGTTAGTAAAATAAGTGTCATTTTTTCCCCTTCCAAGCTTATGAATCCTCTTGAGTTTTTTCCAAGAACCACACCTCCCTGAGGCTCTTTGTGACTCTCTGAGGATTCTTACAATAAATTTCTTTCTTTTGAGTTATAATAGTTGATGTAATCCTGTTTTTATTAAAATGGCTTCTGTCTTTATCACTTCCTCCCTATGCCTCCCCCCAGGCACTGTTGAAATACCATTCACTGAAAATAAGAGGATTGTTTTTGCTAGGGGTTTTTTTTCTCCATGAATTTTTTTCATGAAATTGCCTGAAGGCCTTTACTTTGATTTGACTTTTCAAATGAGCATGTTTTGGGGAGAAGTGGGTATTAAGGGTTGATCCAGGTAGGAATATCAAGATTATTCTTTTTTCTGCTGTTAAAAGAATTCTGAGGAGGTTCAAATTGTGTAATGCACAGAAACCCAGAGTCTTCTTTTGTGTTTACTAAAGTTACACAAAATATTGTTGGGGAACAGTGGGTAAGACACAGAAACAGTTTGTCAGTGTAGATTAGTGGAGCACTGTGGAGGCAGAAATTGCTTGAACTTAGGTATGGCCAAACTGTAAAGAGATTTGAATGCCAAGACCGAAGAATTTGGATTCTGTTTACCATCATCCAGGACCCCCTTCAGATTCCAAAAGCCACAGATACCCAAGTCCTTTATATAAAATGACATGTTTGCATATAACCTGTGCACATCCTCTTGTATACTTTAAATCATATCCAGATTACTTATAATACTTAATACAGTGTAAATAGTTGTTCTACTGAATTTAGGAAATCATGACAAGAAAAAAAAGTACATGTTCTGTATAGACACAACCATCATAGGCCTAGCTTACATGAGAAAAATGTGTTTTTTCCCCAAATATTTTCTATCTTCATTTGGTTGAATCTGCACCTGTGGAACCTGCGGATACAGAGGGCGGACTATATTGTGAAATCATTGAAAATGCTAAGCAGAGGAATAAGTGACTGCAATGATTTTTAGAAAGGTTAAAATCTAGTGTGTGTAATTGATGATATGAAGTGAGGAGAAGCTAGATACAAAATGTTTCACCACAGTGATGTCAGGGCTTACCAACAGTTCTGCCACTTTATTTTAGGAAGGAGACATCTGCCACATTCCAGTCAGTTAATGGATCACCCCCCCAAGAAGAACAACCGCCGCTGGAATCTATAAGCAAAGAAGCCTTCTTTAGCAGAGTAGAGACATTTTCTATATCCTTTTTCGGTTTGTGTGAGTTGCACTTTCTGCCTACTGCTGGAATTGTTTCCCTGGGAATAACACTACTTACTCTGATGTTTTAAATTTAAAAATTAAACTTAGTAGGAAATTTTATAGAAAAATTAGCACCATAAAATGTCATCCTTCAGCCCTGACCAGTGGCTTGGTTGGTTGGAGCATCGTCCTGTACCTCAAAAGATGGCGGGTTTGATCCCCAGTCAGGGCACATACGGAAGGCAGCCAATCAATATTTCTCTCCCACTCTCTCTTCCCCTCTCTCTGAAATCAATAAACATATCCTTGGGTGAAGGTTAAAAAACAAATGTCACCCCTCAAAGGAACATTTTAAATGATCTAACCTTCTCCTTTTACAGAAGAAAAAACTAAGAGCCTGAGAGGAGAAGGAACAATAACTAACATTTGTACATAATGTGTTTTCACATATATTATCACATTTGATCTTCACCTTAAACCTATAAAATAGGTATTATTATTATACTCATTTTACAGAAGAGGAAGCGGTTCAGACAGGCTACATGACTTGCCAAAGGTCAACTTGCTAGCATGTGGCAGAGACAGGATTATAGTGTAAGGCTCTTGGCAACCAAACTGAATGTTTTTTTTTTAAGACCACTATGCTTTTTCTCCCTGTCTAGATTTTCTTCTGTATATTAGTTATCTCTTGTTGCAAAACAAATTACCCCAAAATTCAGTGGGTTAAAACAAGAAGCAGTTATTATCACACAGTTTCTGGGGATCGGAAATCTAGGCACAGCTTAGCTGAGTCCTCTGACTCTGGGTCTCTCACAGACTTCTCTGAAGGGATAGGCAGGAGCTGTAGCCATCTTAGGGCTCTAGCGGGAAAGGATCCACTTCAGATCTGAAGTGGTAGGTCACAGGATTCATTTCCTTGTGATTGTTGGATTGAGGGCTTCAGTTCTGTTCTCGCTGTTGGCTAGAGAATTCCCTGTGTTCCTTCTACATGGGCCTTTCCATGGACAGTCCACAACATGGCAGCCAGCTTCCATCGGAATGAGCAAGCAAGAGAGCAAGACAGAAGCTAGACTCTCTGTAACCTAATCCCAGAAGTGATATCGCATCACTTTTACTATGTTCTGTTCACTAAAGTGTTTTCTTTTTTAAATTTAAAACAGTTATAGACTTAAAGAAAAGTTGCACGGGTTACAAGGAACTTTCTTTCTGGGTTACTTGAAAGTAAGTTGCCAAAGTGATACTTTCTTACCCCCAAATATTTCCTTCTACCAGGGCCTTCTCCTTTATAATCACAATGCAACCATCAAAATCAAGAAATTCACATAATAAATTACTATCTAGCACTCTGACCCCAATTATTTCATCTATTGTCCCGATTTTTTTTTTTTTAAGATTTTACGTATTTATTTTTAGAGAGAAGGGAAGTGAGAGAGAAAGAGAGGGAGGGAAACATCAATGTGTGGTTGCCTCTCATGCACCCCCTACTGGGGACCTGGCCCGCAACCCAGGCATGTGCCCTGCCTGGGAATCAGACCGGGCGACCCTTTGGTTTGCAGGCCGACGCTCAGTCCACTGAGCCACACCAGCCAAGGCTTTTTAAATTATTTTTAATGATTTTAGAGTGAGAAAGAGAGAGGCACATCGATTTGTTGTCGCACTTATTTATGCACTCATTGGTTGCTTCTTGTATGTGTCCTGATGGGAGACAAACCTGCAACCTTGGTGTACCAGGATGATGCTCTGACAAGCTGGGCTACCTGGCTTGGGCTCAGTGATGTTTTTTATAGCAAAAGGATCCAGTTGAGAATCCTCAGTTTTTCCTTGAAACTCATGATCTTGATATTTTTTAAGATTACAGGCCAGTTATTTTGTAGAATTACCTCAGTTCACATTTGCCTGATATTTCCTTGAGATTAGATTCAGGTAATATAGGAGTAGCTCAGAAGTGTTGTGTTCTCATTGCATCCTGTTGGGTGGCACATGATTTTGATTTATCCCTTTACTGGCAATGATCACTTTGATACTTGATAAAAGGGAGTGTCTGTCAGTCTTCTCCATTGTAAAGTCACTTTTTCCTCCTTTGTAATTAAAATGTTTTGTGGGGAAATGCTTTGAAATTGTGTTAGTATCCTCATCAGACTTTTATAATTTATTTGTAGCAACATGGGCTCATGATTTCCTTTTTTAGTCAGTGGGTTATAATCCATCACTGTCATATATTTGAATACTCCAGTTGTCCCTTGGACTAATTCTGATTTTAATACAGTATTTAGAACCATTTTTCTTTTTATTCTATTCTCAGTGGATATATATTGATCACTGTAAATATATATACTTATAAATATATAAGTGGTAATTATTTAACTTAAGCTAGTTAAACGATTCTCTTTTATTCTAGACAGTCCCAGCTCCTTTAACATTTACATCTAAATTCTGTCTTCTGGCCTTAAATCCTTCTTTGGCTAATACTGGTATGTTTTCAAATTCTCTTTATTTTTTAATTTAAAAAATATATATTTTATTGATTATGCTATTACAGTTGTTACATTTTTTTCTCCCCTTTATTCCCCTCTGCCCTGCACCCCCCCTCCCACCAGCATTCCTCCCCTTAGTTCAAGTCCATGGGTCGTACATATAAGTTCTTTGGCTTCTCCATTTCCTATACTATTCTTAACCTCCCCCTATCTATTTTGTACCTATCATTTATGCTTCTTATTCTCTGTACCTTTTCCCCCATTCCCCCCGCCCCCCGCCGATAACCCTCCATGTGATCTCCATTTCTGTAATTCTGTTCCTGTTCTAGCAGTTTGCTTAGTTTGTTTTTGTTTTTTTTAGGTTCAGTTGTTGATAGTTGTTTGTTGTCATTTTACTCTTCTTAGTTTTATTCATCTTCTTTTTCGTAGATTAGTCCCTTTAATATTTCATTTAATAAGGGCTTAGTGATGCCGAACTCCTTTACATTTACTTTATCTGGGAAGCACTTTATGTGCCCTTCCATTCTAAATGATAGCTTTGCCAGATAGAGTATTCTTGGATGTAGACCCTTTCCCTTCATGACTTTGAATACTTCTTTCCAGCTCCTTCTTGCCTGTAAGGTTTCCTTGGAGAAATCAGCTGATAATCTGATGGGAACTCCCTTGTAGGTAACTGTGTGCTTTCCTCTTGCTGCTTTGAAGATCCTCTGCTTATCTTTAATCTTGGGTAATATAATGATGATGTGCCTTGGTGTGAGCTTGCTTGGTCCAACTTCTTTGGGACTCTCTGAGCTTCCTGGAGTTCCTGGAAGTCTGTTTCCTTTGCCAGATTGGAGAAGTCCTCCATTATTTTTTCAAATAAGTTTTCAATTTCTTGCTCTTCCTCTTCTTCTGGCACCCCTACAGTTCGGATGTTGGAATGTTTAAAGTTGTCCCAGAGGTTCCTAAGCATCTCCTCATTTTTTGAATTCTTGTTTCTTCATTCTGTTCTGGTTGAATGTTTATTTCTTCTTTCTGCTCCAGATCATTGATTTGAGTCCCAGTTTCCTTCCCTTCACTGTTGGTTCTCTGTATATTTTGCTTTATGTTACTTTGCATATCCTTCCCTTTTTCCTACATTTTGCGACCATACTCCACCAATTCTGTAAGCATCCAAATTACCAGTGTTTTGAACTCTGCATCTGTTAGGTTGGCTATCCCTTCATTGCTTAGTTCTATTTTTGTAGCTTTGATCTGTTCTTTTGTTTGGACCATATTTCATTTGTCTCACTGCACCTATTACGTTGTAAGGGGTGGAACCTTAGGTGTTCGCCAGGGCGGGGCAACCCATGTCACTTGCTTGGCTCTTGGCCAGCATTCAGTCACTTCCCCTGCTACCCATAAGCAAATTGGGCCCTTCTGGTGCTGATTCCCAGGTGGGTTTGTGTACGTTCTAGGACTCTGGGGGTCTCTCAGATGAAGTCTTCTGTGAGACTGGCAGTTTCTCGTGCCACCACAAGCCCTACAGACTTTTATCTGTAGAGGTTTTGAGGCTTTCTTTTCCCACTCCGAAACCCTGGGTTGCACAGTCTGATTCGCTCCCCAGTTGTTCCTTCCAGTTTATCTTCACGCAAATGTGGGACCGCCTAATCTGCCAGCCGCAGCCTTGCCACATCCTCTCCGCCCCAGATGCCTGTCTCTTCCCCTCCTACCAGTCTGGATGAATGTTTCTTCTTTAACTCCTTGGTTGTCGGACTTCCATACTGTTCAATTTTTTGGCAGTTCTCGTTATCTTTTGTTTTTAAATTTGTTGTTGTCCTTTTGGTTGTGCGAGGAGACAAAGTGTATCTACTTACGCCTCTGTCCTGGCCAGAAGCCCTCTAAATTCTCCTATTTCTTATACAAATATAGAACTTTCCTGATTCCTTCTTTCATATTACATCCTTTTCCCTCCCTGTGTTCTGTAAAATCAGAGTTCTTTAGGTAAAATATAAAAAACCGAGCACTGAATATTAAAGATCAATGAGTGTTTTAGAACATTTTCCCAAGCACATACTTAGAGATGCTCTTGATGTTCTCAACCTGTTGAAAACACATAGACCACACACACACATTGGTACGTAACAATCAGATTTGGGGCAGGGGAAATAATGAATGTGATTAATTTTACTGACTATTCCATAGAAGGTAAAAGTGGATGTGGTATAGTAGGAGAGCATAGGTGAGTGGTGGAAAATATTTTCACTTGTTTGACTTTGACCATGCTCTCTATTGCTTAGGCATATCCCAGTGCTTCCACTAGGGTCGTTAAATCCCTGGTATTTCATATTAGGTGTATGTGAATGGCTTCTGTGTGCCACCCCATACCAGTAATAAAATAGACATTTTAAAGATATGAAATACAGCCTTGGCTGGTGTGGCTCAGTGGATTGAGCACCTACCTGCAAACCAAAGGGTGACAGGTTCGATTCCCAGTTAGGGCATATACCTGGGTTGCAGGCCAGGTCCCCAGTAGGGGGTGCATGAGAGGCAACCACACACTGATGTTTCTCTTCCCCTTTCTCCCTCCCTCCCCCTCTGTCTAAAAATAAAATAAATAAAGTCTTTAATAAATAGATAAATAAAGATATGGAATACATAGGGCTTCCTACAGAAAAAGTTAACTTTGCCCCTATTATTACTGAAATGACCATCATCATTATATGAAGTTATGTACCTGTTCTCTAAAAAGTAGTTTTAACCCTTTTTCCCACAACTTTTCCCCTCGTTTTAATGTGTTTATATACATAAAGAATGAGTGAACGCTTTAATTTCCGACTTACTCATTTTCATGTACTTGCAGTGTTGTTTTTCTTAACATGAGTACTCTTTGAAGTGGGCAGGTAAGCCGCCTGAGCTGTCTCCGCTTGTCTGTGCAAAATATGGCTGGGTCACAGTCGAATGTGATATGCTCAAGTGCTCCAGCTGTCAAGCTTTTCTCTGTGCCAGTTTACAACCGGCTTTTGATTTTGACAGATGTAAGTATAAAGTACAGATTGTATTTTTCTCCATATTCAGAAATGTACCCTACTAGTTTTTCTGAGAAGACCAACCGCTTGTTTGATCAAAGAATGTGGACTACTATATGAGGGGGGACCCAAAAATACCTGGAATATATTTATAAAAAATTATGTATTTATTCTTACATGTTTAAACTTCAGTCACCTTCAAAATACTCTCCATTTGATGAAATACATCTATCACGACGTTTTTCCACTGCTCTAAATGGTTTGAACTCATCACTTTTGATGCCTTTTAGTGCTTCTGCCATTTTTTGTTTCACCTCTTCCACATCGGCAAAAACGTTTCCCTTTGAGGATTTTTGTTATCCAGGGAAACAAAAAAAAGTCTCCTGGGGCAAGATTGAGTGAATAGAGAGGGTGAGGCACAGGGGCCTTGCCGGGTTTGGTCAAAAACTGCTGAACACTCAGCGGATGTGGGCAGGTGTGCTTGTAAATCACCCTTCATGAAATGGGCAAACTCGTTGAAAAAAATTTTTGCTGAAGCCAGTCACAGCCTCTCACCACAATGCGAGTTGGTACACTGATACAGATGGGTTCCTAGAACACTAACCTAGCCGGGGGGCCCGTACTACAAAGGGGCCCGCCCTCCAGAAGATAATTCCGGGTTTTTTGCATCTCCCTCAAATATAACAAGGTGAATTTGTGATTGTCTTCACTCTAATTAAGAGGTTCAGTCATTAACTTTGTTAACAAACTAAACTACTTTAGAGTGAGCTTGACTTTATTTATTGTGGGAAACTAACAGTGGTATGTTTATTTTATGGTTCCAAACTTTATGCTTAGACAAAGAGACATGAGACTTTTGTGAAGGCTCGTACTTTTGGATGGCTTGCCTTATAAGATACATGATACCTTCTTTGTTATTGATCTTAGGATCTTGATTTAGAACTTATTTTGTAGAAAATTATAAGATGATGCAGTTGCTAATATTTTCATATATTTTTAAAATTTTTTAGTTATTTTTATGTTTAGTTGAGTCTGTACTCTTAAGGCTTTTGGCCATTGGATTTTTATTTAAGTGTTGTTACCTCTGGGGGTTTCAGATAAGGAACGATGTGCTGAGCTGAAGAAAGCCTTGTGTACTGCCCATGAGAAGTTCTGTTTCTGGCCAGATAGCCCCTCTCCAGGTACGTATTTCCATGATTTTCCATTAACCATCTCTTCTTGGTCATGCGTTTCTAATATTGTCAGTTTATTTGTGAAAATCTAGTCTTTGAAGTTCTTGGTCTATCTGTATATTCATGCTTTTCAAGAAGAACTAAGTTACATCATTTTTTACATTACTGCATAACTTAATTAAGTGCATCTGACATGCCAAAGGCTCAGCCAGGCGTATGTTATCCCATTTAATCATCATAGGGCCACTGGGATGTAAACATTATCTACTCAATTTTTTTAGGTGAAAAAACTGAGAATCAGGAGTCTTAAAACCAACTGGTAAAGAGCCATAACTAGGGTTTTATCTACTTTCAAACCCTCTGCTTGTCCTATGATAGCAAGCAGCTCTATGTTCTACCTTGGCCTCGTTTGGTGCACTAACAATATTAATGATGGCAGTTAAACAGGGCTTGGTTGCTAAAGAAGACTCTCAGAACCCCAGATAAGAGTGATTACAAGCCTACAGTTTATTACAGTACAACTACACAATCTAATAACAGCTTCGAAGTAAGGATATCATCACAGTCAAAGACTGCCCCACAGTGGCCTGGATCAGTAGCCAGGTGCAAGCCCCTGTTGCTCTCCCTGTGTAAGGGCCGTGGCAGGATGCACTCCCTCTAATCAGGAACCACTGATGTGCACAAACTACTGCAGAGCGAGAGAGCCCAAGATGCAGTCTCAGGTAGGATTCTTTTTTTAACATGTGTTTTGCTGGTCATGTAACCAGCCTCCAGAGGGCCCACCAAGACCAAGTGCAAAACTCTTTGGACCCATGGTTACAAAGCAACGTTATTAATCCATTTATTTCATCCTTGACCAGAAATCAGTGCCATGTAGGTATATTTTTTTTATTTTAGTAGGACAGCTCAGGCTCATTCCAGGGTCACTGATACCCAGAAATATTCCATGAATGACCACTAAGAGGAAAAAATGTATCAAAGGTGACCATAGAATGCCATCTACTGATAAATGAAGAAGTGATAGGAAAGGGATTATTAAGAAATAACATTTTTAAAGTGAAGATGACAACACTTTATAAAGTATATGATTGTCTAACCTCCATGCTGTACACCTAAAACTAACACAAAATAATTTTGAATGTAAACTGTAATTGAAAAATATGCCCTGGCTGGTGTGGCTCAGTGTATTGAGTGCCAACCTGCAAACCAAAGGGTCGCCGGTTCGATTCCCAGTCAGGACACATGCCCAGGTTGCGGGCCAGGTCCCCAGAGGGGGTCTCATGTGAGAGGCAACCACACATTGATATTTCTCTCCATCTCTTTCTCCCTCCATTCCCCTCTCTCTAAAAATAAATAAATAAAATCTTTAAAAAGAAAAAGAAAATTTAAATTAAAAAAAAATGAAATTCTGAGATCCAAATTTTTAGTTTTAAGTTATGGAGAAGACAGTTTTGGAGGATTCCTCTGAAATTAGTAGATAAGTGATACTCTACATGTGGGAAGTCCCTCAGGCTGTACTTCATAATGTGAGGAAAGTTAACAGAGGGAAGTCACTGAAGCACACCAAGTGGATAGTGTTGGTTTCTCCCAGCCAGCTTTGGTCCCTAAACGTTCATTTTGTCTACAGCAGATTTAGGAGCACAGATTGTTACTGTTATTACTTAAATATCTAAAAGAATTTTAACCCCTTGGAAATTGATACAATATAATCATGAATTTATTTTAATATTATCTTTATGAAATACAGTACATGAAAAGAAAAAAATATTATTGGGCAAACTGTATTTAAGTTTCTCAGTGTGATTTGGGGAAAGGCTCTTGAATGATTAAAACTTCAAGTTTCTCACTGCAAAATGAAGAAAGATGACTGTATAACAAGGATTTCCTGCTGTTGGCCTAGCTGTTTCTTTGTATAGTACAACAAAACTCAGTCCTATGAGGATATAAATTCATCTGGGGTCAGTACGCTCAGGCCAAGTTTTTAAGGGTCTGCCTAGAGTTCTGGTGGTTCCCAGCTCCCATTTCCTTGATCGTGTTCATAACCGCAGCTACCGCCTACTTACAGACCTTCAGCTCCTACCCGGACCCCACTTTGGAGCTTGACTTGTATTTTTAACGACCTTCTAAACATTCCTACTTACTATTTTGCAGGTCCCTAGAAGTCAACATAAACAAAGCTGAATTCTTCATCTGATACTTAATACTTGCATCTCTTATATTTTTTCCGTCTTGGTAAATGATACTGACGTCTGCCTCCCTGGTTGTCCTAGTCAGAAAGCTGGGAGTTACCGTAAATGCCTTTCCCTATTACCACCTCCTGGTCCTGCCATTCTCCATCCTAAATAGTCTCAAATACGACCTTCCAGCTATACCATCCCTGGGTTTGGCTCTTTAACATTCAGAAGACTTTTGTTTGGAAAAAGGAATACCCATGACTATTTATACTTTAATGCTTAAATTTATTAAGCATATCTAATAAGTATAATTTTGAAGGTATATTTTTCCAACATTTATCAATAATTGAAGACTAAATTAAATTCCTTTAAAATTTTAAAATCACAGTTACTAATTTACTAGGGCTGATTGTTCTGAACATATTAAACACTAAAGTAGACAGGTATTCATATACATTAATTATAAAATGTGTAATTAAATTTATGTTAAAACATTTGCATGATGGGTTTAATTTCTTCTCTTTCACCTTCATAAGTTTTTATTAGTACTTTCTTAGGTTCGTGGCAATCAGACCAAACCCACAATTAGAACAGGATAAACAGAAAGATGTTGGTACCTGGTTTCTTCTCCCAAGTTATGTCAAACCTGAGCCACTGGTTGCTAGACCATGTTTCCTTTTTATTTTTAAACCTCACATGTTTTTTTTAAAGTCCATACCTTTCCCATTGATTTTAGTTAGGTTTTTTTTGTTTGTTTTTTTATCTTCACTTGAGGATATGTTTATTGATTTTAGGAGGGGGGAGAGAGAGAGAAAGAAAGAGAAACATCCATCAGGTGCCTCCCATACGCACCCCAACAGGGAATTGAACCCGCAGTCTAGGTATGTGCCCTGGCCGGGAATTGAACCTGCAGCCTTTTGGTGTACAGGATGATGCTCCAGCCAACTAAGCCACCTGGCCAGGGTGAGAAACATCGATTCATTGTTCCACTTATTTATGCATTCATTGGTTGATTCTTGTATGTGTTCTGACCAGGGATTGAACCTATAATCTTGGCATATCGGGATAATGCTTCAACCAACTGAGCTATCTGGCCAGGGCCAGTAACTATTACTTTAAACTGTTTTAAGGTCTGCTAAGTTTATTTCTTGACACCCAGAGAACCCCTTATAGTCTCTTCTCCCAACTAATGCATATCTATAACATCACTTTGTCCTTTAAAAAAGTCAGTCATTTCTCATCACATACATTAATAAAGTCATGGTGTGGCCACTCTCTGCACTAACTTTATTTCCTGCTACTCTTCCCCCAGGCCTACTGTGTTCCAACCCTGTGAAACCACTTAAAATTCCTCAAATGTACCATTCTTGGACCTTTGCTTTAACACTGTTGTTGGTGTTTCAGATTCAGCTTAGACCTGACTGCTTCTGAGAAGCCTTTCCTGAGACTCTGCTTTTTAAAGATAATCACAAAAGTATCATCACAGCCATATCAATTTTACATATCCCCATTGTTCTATACTTTTTCTTTTTTCTTTTTTTTTCTTTTTTTTTTTTTTTACAATTCGCACCAGTAATCCTTCAGTTGACTTTTTCCACAGATCGATTTGGGATGTTACCATTGAATGAGCCTGCTGTTCTTGTTAGTGAGTTCCTAGATCGCTTTCAAAGCCTTTGTCACTTGGACCTCCAACTTCCTTCCTTGAGGCCAGAGGACTTGAAAACCATGGTGAGTTTTTCTTGGTTATCCTTCAGTGGCCTCCAGTTGTCATCAGCATTCGTAAGTGAAGCATTTCTTTTAATGACGAGAGGGTGCAGACTGCTGTAAAGAAAACCATTTGTCAGTCTCTCGACTGACCTTTTTCAGTTTCCATCAGAAGGGTGACTATTGGAGGTTTAAGTAAATGGGTTCCATTTAAATTTTTAGATATGTTTCTTTAGGTGGCATAAATTCAATTTGATCTTGATTTGTTACTTAAACTGTTTAGCAGAAGATACTGAAATGTTGGTTACTTCATATGGCTTATTGAGTACTATTTCCCAAAGAAAGTGCTAGAGGAGAAGTCATCAACTCCCTTCTCTTTCGTGAATAGAAATTTTGAAATGTTCTGGCCCGTCTGTACTTTAATGTTTATTTAATGTACAGAAATGTCCCATTTCATCACCTGGTTGTTACTTTGAAGACGAGCTTTACTACAGGAAATAAAAGCTATTATTTTGCTGCTTCAAGTTTTTGTGTTTTGTTTTGTTTTTGTTTTTTTCATCCTGTCATAGTTCTTTGAAACTGTGGTAAGCTCTGTTGTTTTGTTGAAAAGTAAATTCAGTGTCAGGCCAAGATATAAACAGTAACCTATTTTTATTATTTGGGTTTGAGGTTTATAGGTTTTAGAGAAAATCTGCAATTGGCAAATTGAAGACAAATTGGTACTAAGAAAAGATTTAGTCATTCCAGGAAAACTGCCGCCTTTCTCAGTCAGCAGATCCAGGGCCATTCAGAAAGCTTCTAAGTGATACCTTAGCCCTATCCTAGCAGGACATCTTTTCTAATGGAGAAAACTGTCTTCATATGTATGTCATTTCTGTCATCATTTTTGCCTTGTATCATCTACAACTTAGGGGTGTCCAACCTGCAGCCCACAGGCCACATGCAGCCCAGGATGGCTGTAAGTGTGGCCCAACACAAAACTGTACATTTACTTAAAACTTTATGAGATTTTTTTGTGATTACATGTCACAGTATTTAACATGTGTTCCAAGACAGCTCTTCTTCCAGTGTGACACAGAGATGCCAATAGGTTGGACACCCAAGATTATGTCATTGTATATAATTTTCTTTTCATGGTGGTTGAAATTTTAAGCTTTTTACCTTGGTTCCTTTGTAGTGCTTTACAGAAGACAAGATCAGTCTTCTCCTGCACCTGCTTGAAGATGAACTTGATCACGGAACTGAGGAGAGAAAAACTGCCACCAAATTAGGCTCAGACATCCAAGTCCATGTCACTGCCTGTATTCTCTCTGTGTGTGGCTGGGCGTGTAGGTCAGTCAGCAAATTTGGCTGGGGACATGAGCTGTGACAGCATTATACACCAATATATATCAGTCACTATTAGTATTTGGAGATGACATGGTGTTTCCTATAAGGAAAACAGAGACAGCCCTGGCTGGGTAGCTCAGTTGGTTAAAGCGTTGTCTCCATATGCCAAGGGTATGGGCTCAGTCCCCAGTCAGGGCACATACGAGAACCAACCAATGAATGCATGAATAAGTGAAACAGCAAATCAGTGTTTCTCTTTCTCTCTCTCCCTTTCTCCCTTTCCCTCCCTCTCCCTCCCCTCTTTCCTTTCTCTGTACAAAATCAATTATATCATAATCATAATAAAAGAAAAGCAGAGAGAGAGAGAAACTAAAGGGATGGGGATATGCGGGGACAGTAAGAATCAGTAACAGAGCTCAGAAATTTGAACATACCTAAAATTTGTTTCTTTCACTGTTGCTTCTCAGCTGGGAACTTGTGTTCCTATAAAGAGTGTACCTCCTTTTAATTTCAGAAAGGAAGAAAAATGAGTTCAATTGATTAAAAACTACCAAAGAAACATAACTGAAGTCTTCTAGGCCCCCATTTGGTGCCTCCATGCCAGCTGCTCCATTTGGTATAGACTTCCTCTGAGGTAGACGACTATCAGAAGTAACCTTGATTTACTTTAATACGCTTTCTTTGGTAGATGAAGTAATAATTTTCATTTAAAAGGAAAACATTTTAAGAGGGACGAGGAAATTTATAAAACATAACTTTTAAAATAGACATGCCATAGAAGAGCACACCAAGACCTCTAGATATTTCTGTAGGAAATAAATGAGAGATGATGAAGTTGAGGTCCTGAGAGCAGGGGACTGGAACACTAAAAGGACATGGTTCCCAGTCCCTAGGCTGTTCCAGAGGCCTGTGTGATGAGATGAAGCATATTCACAAATCTGTAAAATTCAAGGGAAAAAAAGACATACAAATCATTACACTCGGTCCGGTGGAAATGTTACCCTTTGAGAAAATTCACTTTCTTTTCTGTTCCTACCTAGTTCTTCCTTGGAACCCATGCAGCTCTCCCTGATAATGTGTTCACACTGTATGAGGAAAGTGGGGCTCTGGGGCTTCCAACAGATTGAGTCATCCATGAATGACCTGGATTCGTCCTTTGTCCTGACTGGCTCCCCCGTCCCTGGCCCTGAGGGGCGGCCAGAGCGCTTCCTCCTAGTGCCTGAGTCCCCTCGGAGGATGATGACTCGGAGCCAGGATGCCACGTTTTCTCCGGGCTCAGAGCAGGTATAGACTTAATTGGCTTGTTTGGGGTGGGTTTTTTATTTTATTTATTCTAATCCTCACCTGAGGATATGTTTACTGGTTTTAGAGACCGAAGAAGGTTAAGGGACCAGCGGGGGTGGAGAGAAAGAGAAACGTCAGCTGGTTGCCTTCCATACACGCCCCACCCAGGGATTGAACTCACAGCATAGGCGTGTGCCCTGACTGGGAATCAAGCCCACAACCTTTTGGTGTGCGGGTCAGTGCTGCAACCAACTGAGCCACCCGGCCAGGGCGGGGATGGACTTTTTAAAGATGGCAATCTTGCCAGAGGTGGTGTTAGTAGAATATTTGGGAATTAACTTAGGAGTCACTCTTACCACATTGGTTTTATTCAGCAGTGGCAATGGAACTGCGAAATTCATTATTTTGTGTAGAAATCTGATATTCTTTGAAGAGTTTAGTTATGCAGACAGTTCAGAAGCTAAATTCTTACAGTTTAAACTCTAAAATACTCACTTTTACATGCTTCTAGAAATACGTCTCCTGACCATAGTAATGAATAGCACCGGTGTACTCCCATTGTCATCTCCCCTTCCTCAGGCTGAACGGAGTCCAGGCCCCATCTTCTCCCGAACTCGGAGCTGGGACTCTTCCAGTCCTGTGGACCGTCCTGAGCCAGAGGCCGCTAGCCCCACCACCAGAAGCCGCCCGGTGACCCGAAGCATGGGAACAGGAGACAGCTCTGGCCTGGAAGTGCCATCCAGTCCTCTCCGGAGAGCCAAACGAGCTCGCCTCTGCTCTTCCAGCAGCTCGGTGAGTCACCTGTGTGTGCAGACGTCACCGAGCACAAGGAGCACACCCCACCCTTACTGCGCAGCACAGAGATGCAGGCGTGCGCCCGTCCCTGGTCCTGTAGCTATAAGTAGACCATGTGAATAAGTTTCAGGATGGGACAGTGGGATGGCCCAAAGGCGAAAAAATGTAAGGGGCTGCAATTTGTTTCTTCAGGATGGATTCTGGAGAGGTAATTAATATGTCAGGCATAGGACAGCAGTGAGATAGGGAGACAGGCCTGACAACTAATAGCAGTGCCTTTGAATTTACACAGCATCTGCCCTTCATTAACACCCGTGCCCTGGCTGGCGTGGCTCAGTGGATCGAGCACCCGCCTATGAACCAAAGGGTTGCCGGTTCAGTTCCCGGTCAGGGCACAGGCCTGGGTTGCAGGCTGGATCCCCGGTAGAGGTTGCGCGAAAGGTGGCCACACATTGATGTTTTTCTCCCTCTCTCGCCTCTCTCTCTCTAAAAATAAATAAATAAAACCTTAAAAAAACAAAAACAAAAAAGATACTGTTTCTCTTCCTCCTCCCTTAGGACACGTCTTCACGAAGCTTCTTTGATCCCACTTCTCAGCACAGAGACTGGTGCCCTTGGGTGAATCTCACGCTTGGCAAGGAAACCAGGGAGAGCGGTGGAGCTGAAGCAGACGCCAGCAGCGCAGCAGAACCAGGCTGGAAGGCAGTGCTGAACATCCTCTTGGCCCACAAAGAGTCTAGCCAGCCGGCTGAGACAGACTCCATGGTGAGATGGACTGTTTGTCCTGCTGGTGCGAGGCGCTCGCCATTTAGGGCATGAGGAGCAGAGCTCAGTCCTATAATTAGCACCTGCCTGCCCTCAACGTTCATAAATCAAGTTAGACTCAGGCTGGTTTCATCCTAGAGAACAGGCATGGAACTGGTTTGATCTTTCTGCAGCTTCGCATACGGCATTCCGTCAGATTCTGAGAAATTCTGTCTTCTCAACTAAAATGTCTCAAGGAGAAAAGGAGGAGAAAAATAGAACTAGATGAATAGGCAGCTGCTCCGGCCTCATGTTGCAGAACAGCTGCTTTTTCCATCAGTTGCTGTCACTTGCATTTGGAGCCTGACCAGTTAATTTAGCTGTCTGGAGTGCGGTGCTCTGACACCAAGACTGTGGTTTCATTCCTCACAGTGGGTGGGTGACTTTGCTCTGTGACACGGCCCCAGACTTGTGCCCCAAACCTCAGCTAGCCACTGTAGTCATGACTGCTGCTGGTCACCAATGTGGGGAAGTGCCAGTCCATCGTGGCAGCTGAGAAAACACGTCGTGTTTGCTCTGCGTAAAGACTGGAAGGAATAGGAGGTAGGCATTAAGGAACCATAAAAAGAGGGTTCTCTTTCCTTTGCTGGCTCATTCCCTAAGTTGCTTTGTAGCCTGCCTAGGATAAATGTAGTAATTCCTGACCTCTCTTCCCCCCAAAGACAAAGTAAAATAATACTCAACAGCAGATGTTTACAGGGTCACAGGATCCCACTGGAAGGAACTCTAGTGATGCTAAAAGCCCAGGAATGTATGTTTGTACCCTTAGCAAATATACAAATGAGGGTTTTCCAGATTTTTTGAAGGAAAAAAAATTGATTCTTCCAATTTAAAAACTTGAAAATACATAAAGCTATCTGAAGACAAATGTTTGTTTGACTTACCTCTCAGATTGGAGTTTTTAAGCCTATCTCTGCACATAAATTCTCTCTGCCTAGAGCCTCATGAAATCGTGTACTGACAGTTTTTATTCCCTCTCTCAATGTCATACCAACAAGAAATCCCACAGGACTTTTTTTTGAGTGGGAAAAACTGGCCTCATATTTGGCCCTGGGTCCCAGGACCTTTGAAATCCTTTTTGGCAGCTCGTCTTTTAACCTTCCCACAGCTGCTGTGACCGGGCAGTACAGAGCTTAATGAGGCTGTGGTAAGGCATGTTAGAAAAAAGGTCACACAATTTTTCAACTGAAGTTTGTTTCAGCTTTGTCGTTTTATTAACTAAATTCCCCTCAGTCTCTTGTAAGAACTCAAACTTTTCCCTCCTGGTGCTGTGTTTTATTGAGACACTCATCCACAGAGGATAAAAAAGCAATGAAAATGTCATGTCAGAAAGCGGAGGTAACTTTATGCATTATCTTGTGAGATACTGTTTGTGCTCTCACTGAGACCCTGTACTTTTTATTTTATGACCCTCAAAGGCAGCAAGCCAAGTGTTCCAAATCACCGGGAACTTTTTATATTTCAGTGAATTGTTTTGTCTCCCTGTAACACCGTTTCTCAGGATATCAGATTACTTCATAGGCATGATCAAGTGGCAATGAAAGTCTTCCTATTATTAGCTCTGCTGGCTAAAACATGAGCCTGAGAAGGCCAAGGTCATAGTTTAAACTCGTAAGGGTCATTTAACTTTGTTTTATTCCTTGGCCTTGGATTATACTATTAACCCCAGCTAGGCATCATGGAAATGTGAACCCTTATTCACAAGAAATAATGAACTGGGGCCAGTTCGGCACCGAGGATGAGAAACAAGTGCAAAATGTGTGCTGCACTGTGGTGGGTCAGGAGTGTCATCCTCAGTTACAAAGATTGGGACAAATATAGATACTTGGAGGGAGGCATGAGCTATATTTTAGAGGTTTACAGTGTGTTAGCAAGAGTCTTAACAGTAGAACACAAGCTTCTTGATTTTTAGTCTGGCTTCAGGTGTGTATTATGTATAGTACTACATAAAGTTGACTTGTTGTACTTAATCCTAGACATATCTACATCATTGTGGGAGAAATTTACAGACCAAGCCTTAAAGCTATTGTGTATCCTTCATTTCTACGAAAGAATTTAATTCTAATAATAAGCTTTTCTACCTACAGAGTCTGTCTGAGAAATCAAGGAAGGTATTCCGAATATTCCGGCAGTGGGAATCTTTGTGCTCATCCTGAAGATATTCCAGCCCTTCCTGGAGAGAAGCGGAATGAATGACTTTGAAAAATAAAGTCTGAATTTTCTTTTGATCAGCTGATGCTGTTTTTCTCCATTCTGGTTTAATCTGTAGGAGCTCCTGCCCTTTCAAAGGCAGCGAGTGTCAAGTGTCGCCATCTGCATCTGACTGAGGGGAAACCTGTTTCCGCACAAGGATGTGGACCCAGTGAGGCACATCCAGCCTGGTTCTGTTAAAGGAACGTGAGTTGTGAGACTAGACGGAGGACCAAGGACTTGAGCACTTTTAAGAATTTTTTTTTTTCACTCCTCACCCGAGGATATTTTTTCATTGCGTTTAGAAAGAGAGAAAGGGAAAGAGAAAGACATCCATGTGAGAGAAAAACATGAATTGATTGCCTCCTGCACGCACCCGGACTGGGATTGAATGTGCAACCTAGGTATATGCCCTGACTGGGAATCGAACCCGCAACCTTTCAGTTACAGGATGATGCTTCAATCAACTGAGCCACACAAGCCAGGGCTTGAGCACTTTTAGTGTCTTCAGTGTAGGGTAGTGCTTTAAGGACTCATATCCCAAGAATATGCCAGTATGTATTAATAAAATTTTTGTTAAAATTCTTACTGCTGGAGAACTATTTTCCTCCCTGCCTTCTGGGCTGATGTAAAGGAAACAAAGACTGAGAAAACTTAAGTGGAGCAGTAAAAAAAAGTCAAAATTTTAGTTCGCAGATTGGCTGCAAAGCCTAAAATTTAAAAGCCAAGATGATGTTTATTATGTCACCAGGAAGATCTCCTGATGTGTTGTTGAGTAGTAAGCCAATCATTTTCTCTCTTCACTTTGATAATAGAATAAGAGACTATAACAAGGGGAGGGAGGCCCTTCAGAAGAGACCCCTCTCTGTGGGCCTTCTAAGACATGACTCCCCTGAGTGGGGCTCCCACGGCTTTCACTGACGGTGGGGAGCTGCAGTCACCATAGTGAACATTAACCTGCCCCATCCGAGTAAGACTGCCTGCTGGTAAAGTGACCATGGAGACTAGAAAGTAGCCACTCCGTGAAATGTCACGTTTTCTCCTAGTAACTATGGTTAGTTGGTGTTATAACTCACTCCATTTATACCGAAGTATTTTAAAGAAAATAATAGCTATCATAATATTCCACTCATGCTAAACTTTATATTGCTAAAAGATAGAGCATTTGTCCATATATTAGACCCCAAAATAATAATAATCCCTAAATATCACATACCCAGTCCATCCTCAAAATTCCTAATTGTTCCCAAAATGTTCTTTGAATTTGCTTTGTCCTAATCAGGATCTAGTTCAAGATCATGTTTGCATAAATCCCTTTAGTCTAAAGAGATTTTTTCCATGCATATCAGATTTTAAATCTGTCATTTCTAATTCGGATTTTTTAAAGGATAAATAGTGTTGCTCTCCTCTATCAGTGGGTGAGGTCAGGAGAGGCTGCTTCCAAGTTATCTTTCTAGGGGTGCTCTTTTGCCTTTGGCAATGGTAATTGGCTTGGCTAATGGCAGCTCTCCAGTATTTACAGAAATTAGACCTTTGTTCCAGGGTGGGAAGCCATCTAGTGTCTGAATTTGAACTCCACCCTCCAGAAGCTCATAGCCACTGGGTCACAATTTCTTAAGGAGTGGTGTAGAATTATTAACACAGATATTCAAATGGACTACAAGCCTAAGTTTCCAGTTATAATAATGGGGGTATTTTCAAAAGTTTTTCCTCGGTAATTTTTAATCTATACCTCTCTCTAAAAAAAAAGTTCACATTTCTTTAAAACTGGCAAAGCACCACAAGTGTTTTTGTTTTGTGGTGTGTTTTTTTTCTGTAACTGTAAATGGAAGCAGATAGGGACAGACACGGTGTAATTCAAGAAACATTACGTCTCCTCCCTGTGTGAGGCGCTGTGCAAGCCCTCATGTAATGCAAAACCAAATGACCGTCTGGGTCCCCCCCTCAAGAAGTTTATAGTCCGGCCTGGAAGACACATTTATACACAAATGTTGCACAAGACCAAGAGCATTAAATACTCGAGGAAGGTATGTAAGAAATTAATTCCCGTGTATAAAATTGGAGAGAATTCCAAAGAAGGTGTAGCTTTGAGCCGGGCCTGGAGATGAGTGGGAGATGCAGGCTCCGTGAGAACAGGGATCTCGTTGGCTGATAATCTCAACACTTAAAACTGGCTGGCATGCGGTAGACAGAATAAAAGGAGGACATGTGAGGCTGAAGGAACGCTGTAATAAGTGAGCAGAATTTCATATATTCCTGAAAGAGTAGGAGCTCTGCATTCAAGAGTGGAAGAGAGGATAAGGAATAGAAATTGGGCCAGATGGGAATCTCGTATGTTATATGGAGAGGAGTTTGATCTTGATTCTGTGGGAAAAGAGAAGCTGTTAAATTTTTGAGCAGGGAAATAGATGTGCTTGGGAAGGTAACTGGTGTCTGTAGAGCCTGCTCCGGGGAGACGAGAAAGCTTTAAGGCAAGAAGGCAGGGAAAGTGGATGATTGATAGACATGTCAGCGATGTGGGGGGGGGGTGGAATCGAGGATGACCTTGAGGTTCGTGGCCTAACCAGTCAAGACAGAGAACTCAGGTAGAGAGGGAAGACAATAGCTGTTTTAAACGTTTCGAGTTCAGTATCTGTCTAGAAATGAATGCGCCAGAAATCAGGAGAAGATAATTCAATGTGTTGAAATTGAGAATGATTGTTTCAAATGCTCCGAATCTATAGAGCCATGCGAAGTGAACCCATCAACCTTCTCACAGGATCTTAATGCCAGTCTGTTTAACCGGATACCTGAGGGCTCGGGGCTCCCTGCCGTAATTCTGGTGAATTACGTACGTTACTAGGCTGGACTGGACTGGACTTTCAAATAGTAATGGGTGTTCACCCATAGTAACAGGTGTGCCCAGAGAGGGTGTTGGTTCACTCCTTCTGTGTGTCACCTTACCCGGGCTAATGGATGCCCAGCTAGCTGGTAAAACATTATTTCTGGATATGTCTGTGAGGGTGTTTCAGGAGATTAGCATTCGAGTTGGTGAACTAAGTGAAGAAGGTTGCCCTTGCCAGTGCCAACGGGCAGCCCCCACCCCACTGAGGGCCTAAATAGAATAAAAAGAGCGGGGGGGGGTGCTGGGTGGGGGTGAATTGGCTCTTCGCTTGAGCCGGCACACCCACCTCCTTCTGCCCTCAGCCGTCGGAGCTCCTAGTTCTCAGGCCTTCAGACTTAGACCAGGACCTACTCCATCAGACCTCCTTGTTTCCTGGCCCTCGGGCTCGGACTAGAGCTACGGAACTAGCTTTCCTCGGCCTCCAGCTTGCATGAGGCAGATCATGTCAGCCAATTCCCAGAATAAATCTTCTACATTTCCTGTTGGTTCTCTTTCTCTGGAGAATCCCTACTAATACAGATGGGATTGAGCTCACGAGCGAAGTTCCCAAAGCATCTGCCCAAAGCATCTGTCGTCTTCCACACTAGGACGTGACTTCTGCCTCAGGCTGCTACCCATTCCTCCCTGGCCTTTCTAGGAACCCACTTTTCCTGATTTTTTTTTTCTTTTTCAAATAAAGAATCAAAAGTTTTTTTCTTTGTGGAAGATAAAAAGGTGATGGCCTAAAATTTCATTTTTGCTACTTTACTACGTACAAAAGTAGCATATCTCATCATTCTGGGGAATTTCCCACTTGCATTAGCCACACTAGGTAGCTTATAGCTTATGGGGGTGCTTTGCAATGTCTGTGCTCATTGTCTCCTGCTGGTAAATAGAACTTGCAGCGCCATCCTCTTTCCCTCCCACATCAGAGCCGCCTTTTGTGGTCTTGGTCCCAGCATCAGGTCAGGAGGGGGTGTCTTGAAGATCCCCTGCTATTCGAGGCTAGTCAGACTCCCTAGTTTGGCCAGTCTCCAGGCTTCAGATTCTTCTTTTACTGTTTTTCTCCACTAGATGCTCCAGGATTCTGTGTTTTGTTTTAACAAAGATTGCATTTCCCATCCAAAGATTTTGTTTTCACTGAGGGAAAGACTAAAGCTCAAAGACATTTAATAACGAGCTCTGCAATATGGCTAGAATGTGGCAGAGCCGCACTTAATCCATGTTTCCTGGCCTTCTGTTCTCTCCATTATAATACAGCTGGGATTTCTTTCAGCACAGCGATCCTGTGATCTTCCTTGCCAGGCACAAAGTCAAAATCTGTCTCACAGCAACAGGGAAACCTGGCATCTGCTCATGGGACACTATGATCCAGAAACGAGTCTTTTACCTGGCTCTTCAAAAATTTTAGCCAACTTTAATAAACTTGGCAGCTGGAACATTCTCTTTGGGGGCTTTCCTCATTTAGTCATCGAACTCAGACCAGTTGCGGCTGCCCTCAAAGCCAGCTTTCAGATCCTTCCACCATCTTCCATTTTGGCAACAAAAACAGCTGCACGTACAGCTTGACCAACAGCAAAAGTTACAAACACTTCCTCCTCCTCAGTTTTCCTTGCTATTTTTAGTTTTAAGTCTATTCTGGGTCTTCTTTAGCTTTATGTGGCTGCTATCTGGGTCAGCTGGCCCATGCCCTCAGAAGCGAAGGCTGCCTCTGAGCCCTTTCATTAGAGGCCATTCACTCCATCTGTATCCCCGCTTTCCTCTTTCTCGTTGCTCCAGAGTGGCAGTGGTGGCGATCGTTTTTCTTTCCACGGTGCCTCTCTCGGGCCGTTGAACATCACGTGGCTAAAGCCGGTTAGGAAGAAAGGGGAAAGGGAGCAAAGCCGGTACAAAGGTCCCCGGAGAGGACTGGCTATTTATCCACAGATGACCCAAAGATACAGGCCATTTTAATAACATCCTTAGCTTTCTGCCTTCACTTCTGTCAGCTACCTACCACTCTCCCAACAGGGAGATACAGACTAAAAGGGTCTGCTTCCCACAATAGGTCGGTTACAGCCATCAGGAGGGTGGAAATAGGAGCATAAAATGTCAGACCTGGGAGGAATTCCAGATTCACCGACAAAGCCCTCGCCGGTCTCATGAGGAAACCAAGGTCACGGAGATGACAAAGTCATTTTTAGCTCCATGTCCATGTCCTAGCCAGCCTTGCCCAGCCATAAGCAGCACCAAAGGGGGAGTAGGGAGCCCACATGAGAGTACCTGGTGGCCAGGTGGGTTTCAAGTCATTCTGAAGTGACAGCGAAGCAAGGACTGCTGCCAGCGTCGGCTGCTTTGTGGGACGTGAGAGAGGAGAAGAGCCTTGAACAGGAGAATCCCTGAAAATCAATTTTGCCACTTCTACAAATGGCTACCTCTGCAGTTATGCACTATTCCAAACACCGCATGTTTTACCTCACTTTAGCCTCATAACAATCCTGTGATGTAGGTGTAATTACCATGGCAATGTACCAACAAGGACACTAAAGCCGAAGTTTAATGTTATGTCGAAGGTCACGCAGCAGGTAAGTTAGAGCGCCAGAGTGCAAACTCTGTGCTTTCAGCCTCCTGACCAAAAATACAGTTCCAAAGACGAAAAGTTATATACATGAAGATGTTCAGTACGTGGTTACTTATAATAAGCTGAAAATGACCTATAAAAAGAAGCTGAAAATAACCAAAACATCTAACAGTTGGAGAATCGTTACATAAATTATAAAACAGTGGAATATGTTTCAAATTATTAAAACGATAATTGCAATGATTCTGTCACCATGTGGACAGTTGTTTATCACCTATGTATATAAAAAACAATGCGCAGGCATACATCTTCACTGGGATTTATATAACCAGGGCTAGAAGAATGCGAAAAGTCAACGTATTAAAGTGGAAACATAATTTTCTTTGGATTTTTTTTATTGTCACACTACTGTTTATGCAATAAATTTTAAAACATTCTATTACTTGTTATAATTCTATAACCAGTAATCTGCAGCCTAGTAAAGCTTTCTGGTAACTTTACATTCCCTCCATCCCTGGTATGTGAAAATTTTCTTTTTTAAATATATTTCTAAAGATTTTATTCATTTTTTATTTTTGGACAGAGGAGAAGGGAGGGAGAAAGAGAGGGAGAGAAACATCAATGTGTGGTTGCCTCTCAAATGCCCCCTATGGGGACCTGGCCCGCAACCCAGGCATGTGCCCTGACTGGGGAATCGAACCCGCAACCTTTTGGTTCACAGGCCGACTGAGCTATACCAGCCAGTGCAAAGTTTTCATACTTCATTGTTTCTCCGATTCTTTTTGTGTGCCTTCGACATAAGGTAGGTGAGAAAAAAATGCAAGTAATAGCAATAAGCGATGACATTAAGATAGAATAATAAAGTTTTATCTTGAAAGTTGCCAAATAATATGTGGCCTACTTTTGGGAAATATTTTATATGCAAACAAATACACACACAAAAAAATTCTTTGTAGCTTATAGCTCATGCTAGGTATCATTTTTCACAGTTTGTAGACTGGGCAGGAAGGCTGCCTCTTCTAAATCATGCGGTAAGGACAGAGGGAGCTCTGCCCCCTGCCCACTTCCATTCACCTTCAATCCACCTTCACTTGGGTGTGGAATCTAGCCAGTCCTTTTCGGAGCTGAGCCTCTTCATAGCTGTTAAAAAATGATTGCATATCCATGTTCACAGCAGCTATTCATAATAGTCAAGAGAAGGAAGCAACCTAAATATCCATGAGAAGATGAATGAATAAAGAAGTTATGGCATATACATACGAAAGAATGTTATTCAGCCATAAAAAAAAAAACGAAGGGAATCCGCCCTGGCTGGTGTGGCTCAGTGGATTGAGTGCCAGGCTGCGAAGCAAAGGCTCTCCAGTTTGATTCCCAGTCAGGGCACATGCCTGGGTTGCAGGCCAGGTCCCCAGTAGGGGGCATGTGAGAAACACATTGATGTTTTTCTCTCGTTCTTTCTCCCCCCTTTTCCCTTTCTCTAAAAATAAATAAATAAAATTCTTCTTTAAAAGAGAAGAAGGAAATCCTGTCATATGCTACAACATGGGTGAACCTTTAGAACATTATGCCAAGTAAAATAAACCAGTTGCAAAAAGATAAATACTGCATGATTCCCCTTACATCTAAAGGAGGCATCCGAAGGGTATAGAAAGTAGAATGTGGTTATCAGGTGCTGGGAGAGAGGGGATATAGGGAGCTGTCAATGAGTGGGTACAGATTTCACGGGGGGCGGGGGACAGGTAATCTTTTTTTCCAAATATTTTATTTATTTATTTTTTAGAGAGGAAGGGAGGGAGACAGAGCAGGAGAGGAACAGCAATGTGCTTGAGATACACTGATCAGCGGCCTCTCACACGCCCCCGACCGGGGAACTGGCCCACAATTCAGGCATGTGCCCTGATGGGGAATCGAACCAGTGACTGTTCAGTTCTCAGGATGATGCCCAACCACTAAGCCACACCAGCCAGGGCAGATTTTGGTTTTGCAAGATGAAAAAGTTATGGAGATCTGTGCACAACAGTGTGCATGTAGATAGCATGACTTACTGTACTCTCAAAAATGGTTAAGATAATAAATTTTATATTATCTTTTTTTTTTACCACATTAAAAAGAAACGGCCACTTCTGCTGCCACCAACATTTTATACGTACAGAACAAGACCACTCTTGAATTCTGTCCCTTTAATCCTTCCCATTAGGTTTAGGCAGCATCGGTCATCATCCGTCTTCCTTCTGCTGACATGTCTGACGCCCCCGAGCCACACCGTGGCTTTGGTCGTCCGCGAGCTTCATTTGCTTCTCTAGTACAGGAAGAAAATGGATGTGAAACCAGAAACAAGACCTTTCTTCTGTTGACCCAAAGAAATTAAATGTCAAGTGAAAAGCAACTTATTAGACATTAAGTGACTAGAAAATCTCCCCACCTTAACCATCATTCCAGGGTCCAAAGAGCTGAAGTCACCTTATCCTGCTTGAGAGTCACCAGGTGTGTGGCCTTAGAGCTCAGTCGCAATATAGCAGTACCTTCCAGAGCCACTAGGTGGTCCCCGTGCTCCACACCTGACTTTCTTACCTAGCTGGAATTGCAGAGACCAGACAAACCTAACCTCCCCACTTTATACTAATCACTAGCAGACCAACAGGGGTGGACAGTACAACATCTACTTTTTCAAATGAATCACTCTCATTTTCAGCATCATTCTTACTTTGTCACTTTGTTACAGGTCTTATCGCCTAACCAAACTTACATTCCTTGAAGGCTGAAGCTGCTTTGTTTCTACTGTAGGCTCAGAGATACAGACCAAAAGTACTTACTGAAACAGTTGGGCTTTGGCTGGGTAGCTCGGCTGGTTAGAGTGTCATCCTCATGTGCCAAGGTTGTAGGTTTGATTATTGGTCAGGGCACATGCTAGAATCAACCAATGAATGAATGTGTAAACAAGGGGAAAAACAAATCAATGTTTCTCCCTCTCTCTCTCTCTCCCTTTCTCTCTCTCTCTAAAATCAATGTTTAAAAAATGCTTTAAGGGTTTTGTTGTTGTTGCTGTTGTTTTTTTAGAGAGAGGAAGGCAGGGAGAAAGAGAGGGAGAGAAACATTAATGTGTGAGAGAAACGTCGATTGGCTGACTCTTGCACGCCCCCAACCAGGGACCTGGCTCCCAACCCAGGCAGGTGCCCTGGCTGGGACTCGAACCAGTGACCTTTTGGTTCGCAGGTCCGCACTTAAGCCACTGAGCCACACCAGCCAGGACTAAAAAAAATTTTTTTTTAAAGAAAGAAAGAACAGTTGGTGGGGAGAGAAAGAGTGTTTGCTGAGGAGACAGAGAAGGGAGAACTAACAAGGTGAGGATTAGGACCTCACGTTCGGGATTAGAGGCAAGGGCGCAAGGACAAGACGCAGATTAAATGGGAACTCAGCTGCAAAAGGAAACCCAGGGGATGGTAAGCCACTGGCAGCCACATTGGCGCACATGCAGGAGCCCTCCTGAAGTGTCTTCCTCATGCCGTCACAGCAGCAACCCACACAAGCCACTAATAAAGCTTTGAAGACATGTTCATAGGGCACGGGCCAGAGTGATGTGTCATTATGGCCACAGCGCAGCCCAGACCCAGCAGATGACCCTTTTCTTGTGTGGATTCCAAAGTCTGTGACTAATGCTAATTAACCCTGACTAATTAGCGCTGAGCACAAAGAGGTCCGTGTCTCCACTGAATCGAGTGGGGAAACTGAGGCGTGGAGTAGGGAAGCAGCTTCGCTCTATTAGTCAGTGGCACGAGGCCACGAGCCTCTCAGTGTCCTGCTCAAGTGCCCAGAAGCTGCCCTTGAAACTCAGGAGTAAACACTTCCAACAGGCTGCCCAGAGGAGGAGGAGAGGGGGGCCTTTCTTCAGTGCTGTTTGCACGCTGGGCAGAGACACTGAAATAGAAATTTTCAGTTGTGAAGACTACTTGGCCTAACAGCCCTGCCCTCTTCCCGCTTCTATTGAAGGCCAGAGTCAGGAGTGACAGCCAAGGTCACACAGGTGCTGTTGTGGCTGGACCAGACAGAGCACCCTGAGGTTCCATCAGCGCTCAGTCTTCTTGCGCTACATACAGCCTTAATGACAGCAGAAGAGAGGCCTTACCGTATGAGAGTTCTGGTAGCCCGGGTTCAAATCCTGGATTCACCAGTTACCAGCTGTGTGCTCCTGCGCCAGCTACCCCGTGCCTCAGTTTCTCCACCTGTAAAGTGAGGATAGCGCCAGAAGTGATGTCACAAGGATGTTCTGAGAAGTAAACGAGGCATGTGAAGTGCTTAGAACAGTGTCTGGCATATAGTAAGTGCTCAGGAAAGAGCAGCGTTTGTTTGTTTTTTTAGTATTATTTGAGCAAGGCAGGTATGACAATCCTTAGCTGCACACCTGGCCACTCAGCTACCCTACTGGTTTTAGCCCAATCATCTCTCTGGCCAAGTTTCTCCAATTTGTCTGCTCTTTGGGGTCTCCCAAGGCAAAAGAGCACTGAAACAGGGGGTGCTGGCCTTCAGAGAGCTATACCAGAGTTTCCTCACCACATCGTCCTTGCTCTGAGCTGTGACCAACAGCCCCTGTGACATCATCAGACAACGCAGGTGCCACGGGCTCAGCTCCAAGCTCAGCTCTAGAAACATCTTGGGCAATAAGACACAGGCCAAGGTAACCACATTCCTGCCCACCTCCTCGGGCCCCGGCTCTGGGCCTGGCAAGCCCACCCTCCGAAGGTGGTGGTACGATGATGACAGAGCTGATTATAGTCGTCACCCTGCTGGGGTGAGAATACCAGCTTGTTTGTCCAGCACGGCTTACCTGAGTCATCCAGCCTGCAGCCTGCAGCCACCTGGGCCTGGACGTGGACCAGCAGGCTGCGTGGAGTCTGGAGCACCTTCTGCACACTGCACCTGGTGAGTGCCAGCGCTGCCTGCTGCTTCTGCCCTCGGAAGACAAGTCGAGGCAGTTTGGTTCCGGAGGCAGATCTCCAAGCCGAGCGAAGCCTGGCTGGGGCTTGACAACAGGCCAAAGCTCCCAGGCCCGTTCAGACCAGAGCCGAGGCCTCTGAGCCTTTGGAAGAATCATTTCCACGGGTCAGGGAGGAAACCGAGAGGTGGGGGGGAAGGGACGGGGCCGCAGCTTGGTCCCTGCCTGCCTCCATGTCACCCAGCACAACACTAAACTGCTCCCTGCGCCCCTCTCGCCTCAGAGCACTCCTCACACCAACCTTGCAAGTCACCAGTAACCCGGGCGCAACGCCCACTAGGCGAACCCAGGGTTTTTCCAAAGTAAAATGAGGAAGAAAGTTGATGCTTTATATTTTTTTTAAAAAAGAGTTTTAAAATTACAGTAGAATTAAAAAATACTTTTGTGAAAGGTATAAAAAATGAGAGAGTCCCCTACTCCCTCTCTGACTCGCCGTCTGAGGGGAACGTGAGGATGCGACCCCTCTAAGGGCCCGGAGGAAGGAGTTGACAGTGTCGAGGAGATTTCCACAGTAGGCCCAACCGGTGAAGGGAAACCTGAGAAGGCCAAATGGGACGCCCGTGGGTGGGACAGCAGATACAGGAAGCAGCGTTTTAAGGCAGTAATGCCATAGGTTTAGGAATGTGGCTCTCTCCTCCTTCAGGAAGAGAGCTAAAGAGCCCCATAAAACAAAGTACTGGCCAAGGGGCACTTCCTGAAGGCTGCGGGACCTGAAGGGGATGGTGTCAGGCCCTGCCTCCCCACACCCGTGACTGCACTTGTCTCCCTCTGCCCCTGCAGCTCCCCAAGTAATTGGAGGCTTGGGGGTGGCATCCCTGCCATGCAAGCTGTGCCCCATTAAAGCCTCAGCATTCCTGTAGCCACCACCGTCATCGCCTCTCCTGCTTTCTAGTTTGGCAGGAAATGAGGCTGACAACAGCCTATCCCCCGAGGGAAGGGAGAGGCAGGAGGGTGGAGGAAGACCTAGTTCTGGCCTTGTAGGCAGGAATGTGACCTCAGTGTCATGATGACTGCTTTCTGGTTAACCTGACAACCTAGGGTGACTCCCAGCCCTGACCTTTACAACAACCTTAGGAAGGATACCGTGGGTCCCTGCGGGCAAGGGGTAATCGCGAGCCTCGAGTAGCCGAGGTCAGCCAGGGGAGGTTCCAGCGCTCTTCTCCGTCCGCTAAACACAGCCTTGGGACTTGAGCCCCCAGCACAGACCCTGGACCCTGTGACTCCAGGTGACTCTTTTTCACCACATTTTGAAAAAGATTTTATTTATTTTACTTTTAGATAGAGGGGAAGGGAGGGAGAATGAGAGGCAAAGAAACATCAGTGTGTGGCTGCCTCCCGTGTGCCCCGCACTGGGGACCCAGCCTGCAACCCAGGCATGCACCCTGACGGGGATTCGAACTGGCAACCCTTTGGTCCGCAGGTCGACACTCAATTCTTCACCACATATTTTGAGGGAAAAATTGGGACACATGGTCTAACAAGTAGGACTGAGTCCATGAAAATGATATGACCATTTGAAAACAGGACTATGCCACACAGCTCAGGACAAACAGCCCCAAGTGTCCAGTGCTCAGCACTCAGAAGACATCAGGGTACCTGAGCTGGGATAGTAAGCCTGGCTGTCACCCTGGTTACCTGGGGTGAGTCCGTTTTGCTGTCATCCTGTATCTGTCCAGTCAGAGTGGTGATGTCTCTCAACTTACTGATGGTGCCAGGCAGCTTCTGGAAAAAGTTTGAAGGCCTATCAGAGACACACACATACTCATGCCACCTAAGGAGTGACATGTTACATAAAAAATTGATTTGGGGATCACAGGTGTTGCCGTGGGGTAGGGGTGGCGGGCAGGGAGACAGTGGTATCTCAGCCAAGAATAGGGAAAGAACAGAAGCGAGAGATGGTGATGGAAAGTCAAGGGGGAAACCCTGAGAAATCAGGCTAAGATGCTCTAGGGCTGTGATTTGGAAGAGAGTGCGAATGAGGTGGTGACCCTGGCAATGGACATTCTTTCTCTTAGTGGTTGACCGTTTCCCCTTCTGAGATGCCCATAGGCCTCCAGTGAGGACGTTACCAACCGAGAGGACGCTAGGGCTCAGGGGCTACGCCCTGTCCCTGAGCGGCTGCCTGTTGAGACCGAAGCAGACAGCAGAAGCCTGCAGACTGTCATGACGCCAGGACTGCCGCTAACTGTGGAACAGGTCGCCACCCCAAGGTTATTGGCTCACTCAAGGCAAGTGAGACAAGCCTTTACAAATTCTGGTTTGCACTCCCTCCACCGCCCAAGAGGGAAACTAGCGCTGTCCAAGGCCCCCAGGTCTTTCGGAGAGTTCACAAGCCAGTCTGTCATGGGGACGTTTTCTTTAAAGCCCACCTGAGGATATGATTATTTATTTTAGAGAGAGAGGAAGGGGGAGAGAGAGAGAGACAGAAACATCGATGAGTAGCCTTCCGTATGCACTCCCACTGGGGATCAAATCGGCAACCTAAGTATGTGCCCTGACTGGGGATCGAACCTGCAACCTTTTGCTGTGCGGGACCACACTCGAAACAACTGAATCACCCAGCCCAGCCAAGGCTGTCCTGAGGCACGTTATATCAGGTTCTTTGTCTCTGGCTTCAGCTGCCACTGACCAACTTCACACACTGACCAACTTCACACATTCTTCACAATAAGAAGAAGAAGAATTCTTCTTATTATTAAACCACTTGAGGGAACCAAAGTTGCCATATTTGGGGGAACCCTCAGAAGTTGGGCTCCCCGTCTGTATGGGGATGATAACCACCTCCCCACATCAGTGCTAAATATTGTTAGTCCTTCCCAAAGTTGAAGTACATGGTCCAAGTCTCCCAAAGTCATTTGTGAACGATTTGGTTCGCTTCCGACCCGTACCCTCAAAGCGTGGAGGTCTGAGCCTAGACCAAGGATCTGATGAGGAAAGGACACCTTTGGGCCAGCCCTCCTCTCCACTGAGATTCTCCCTCTGCCCTTTTCCTTTGGCAGCTTCCTGGAGCCAAGACACATCCAACATCTCCCTTTCAGAAGCTGTTCCTTTACATTTCCATATTCCACAGGTTCAAGTTCGGTGTTTTCTCCTGAAACAATGAACTGGGAGCTCTCTGCAGCTTTAGGCGGGATGAGCTTTCCAAGGAGAAGCTGGTTTTGACGGTTCCCTTGGACTCTGAAAATCTTAGGGCTGCGTTTCATCAGGGCCCATTCATAAGGACACGAAGAATAGATAAGAGGAAGCCCACAGCTGAGCACAGGAAAAAGTGAAATCACGTGTCAAATACCTGTGATCTCTCAGAAATTCTCAACTGCTTCATCTACCCTCCGCTTTGTGGGCCTGCCGCAGGACTGTATCCCCAGCAGTTGCCACAGTGCCTGGCACAGCGACTTAAACAAACACCACGAGGGTCTGGGCCAGGGGAGGGCAGGACAAGGCGGGGAGGACACACATAAGGCTGTGAGAGATGCACGAGGGAGGAGATTGAAGACCGACTGATGGTGGCAAGAGAGAAGAAGACATCAAACATTAAAGATACCTCAGAGGTTTCCAGCCTGAGTGACCGACATAACTATGATAATACTGACGGACGACAAGAAATGGCTTTTGGTTATATTGAATCGAGGCCACAACAGAACATCCAAATGCAAATACGCAGGAGGCTGAGTACATGTACAAGAGGAGCTGGGCAAAAGTCTGGGGTGGGGGTAAAAAACAGAAGAAATCTTATAATGGAAACAAAGAGTTTGTCAGGGTATTGACCCTATAATGGAAATACTGCTCCACCTCAAAAAAGGAATGAAATTCTGATGTAGGAACATGGATATTAAAACATGCCCTAATGTGTATGACCATTGAAAACTTATACAAAGTGAAAGAAGCCAGATATAAAAGGACCAATATTGCATGACTCCTCTTACATGAGGTGCCTGGAATAAGCAAACCCATAGAGACAGAAAGTAGAACAGGTTACCAGGGGCTGGGAGAAGAAGAAATAGGGAGTTACTGATTAATGGATGCAGAGTTTCTACTTGGGATGATGAAAAACTTCTGGAAATGAATAGTGGTGGTCAGAGCTGCACATTTCAAATGCACGTAAGAATGGTTCAGGGAGCATTTGAGATCTTGCTGCCCAGCATGTCGTCAGTTTGTTTCAAATAAACTCTTATAAAACAAATTTTTAAATGGTTAAAATGATAAATTTTATGTTATGTATATTTATGTATTTATGTATGTATATTTAAGTGCCTTTCCCCACTAATGCTTAGAACAATATGGCATGTAGTAAGCATTCAGTGTTAGCTATTACTATCATCTCTCATATTACTGTTTTTGTTAAAGCTTCATGGGTGTCAAAGGGAGAAGGTGACAGTGGTTTGGGATCCCTGTGGTCCAAGGGTGGACCACCCAGATCCAGAAGCATGATGTCAGTGCATCTGGAGTTGACCAGGCTTGGGAGAATCCCTCAGTACAAAGTTAATTTCCCTGGAAACTGATCAAGTGGCTCTCCAAATGCACATTCTCAAAAAATCTTAAAAAAAAAAAAACCCCAACAAAAAACTATTGTCTAAAAGTCCCTGAGGGTGAGGAAGCAAAGGCCAAGGGTAAGGGAATTTTAACTACTGGTGGCACTGGGGACTGGTCCCTTAGGGACCCATCACCCTCTGCAGGGATGGCTTTGGCCAGCTGGTATCCTACTCAGGGCACTTCTCCCTGGGATTTCCCACTGGAGGTCACACCAACTAGTTTTTGCTCTTCAACTTCCTTTTTTCCAAATAGCTGGTTGATTTTGCTACACCCACACACTGATAGGACACTCTGTCTTTGGACAAATTACAAAACCATTAATTCACTTAGAAGGCCTTTCAGTTCTTGATCTGACTGTCCATCTCTGAATGGTCTTGGGGGTGTCCCTAAGTTTTCAGCAGCAGCACATTTACAAACCTTTGCATCTGGCCGAATTGTTCATTTTTATTTCTTGGGGAAGGCGACCATCTCTAAGTTCTGAGGATACCACATGGGCATATACCACCTACAGTCTTTTTTTAAAAAAAGATTTTATTTATTTTTAGAGAGAGGGCAAGGGAGGGAGAAGGAGAGGGAAAGAATCGCTGATGTGAAAGGGAGACCGGGGAATGATCCCATGACCCGGGCATGTGTTCTGACCGGGAATTGAACTGGTGACCTTTCGCTTTGCAGGACAACGTCCAACCAACTGAACCACACTGGTCAGGGCCCACCTACAGTCTTTCTTTACTGGTTAAAGCTTCTCTTATTACTTGGTGTATTATTTCATTCATTTGTTCATTCAACAAGCATTTATTGAGCACTTACTGTGAGCCAGGCATTGTACTAGGTGCTGGGAATACAATGGTGGACAAAATGGACATCTGGCCTCCAGAGTGTACAACCTAGTGGGCCAAAGGTGACCACAGGGCAGTGGCATCCGTTTCCTAACAAACATGCAGAATTAAGACACCCAAATAAGCGAGTCCTCCCCTCCAAAAGGCACAACAGGAGCCGATCCCCTCCTGTGCCACCTTTCAAAAAGCTGCCACTGCTCCGTGGGTTTTGTATGTTTTTGTTTTGTTTTTTAGCTCTTCTCATGAAATGGCTTTTAAGAGCCCCTGGTGTATTCTTATGAATAACTCAGTGCTGACAAAACTGTGAGTGATGTGTAGCAGATCTGACTTTTAGAAATAGTTAAAAGACATTCAGAGTTAAGTCTGGCAAACAATTAGTGAGATAAAGCTAGGCAATAGCATTGTGGGTAGAAAAGAAAAAAAATGTGACTCTCTGGAGACTGGTTCTTGTCGTTTGCGAGAACTATCTCTGGAAGCAACTTCAAAACTGGAGAGCCAAGAATGTTTGGAGTCACAACAGCATCACTGTTTAGCCTTCCAAAGGTGGAAAGGGCAACACTCATTTGGATGTGAAGTTCCAGAGAACGGCTGGGCTGTTACACTCCCCGACCTTTGAGTTTCTTTCAAACTTGAGAACCTATGGTTCTATTTTTGTATAAAAAAACAACCTCATTACTTCACAGTTATGAACTCCCAGGAGCAGAACATGCCTTTAGGCAGCATCTTCCCAGCCCCCCATCTGTGGACGACCACAGCGGGGACAGTTTAGTGCCAAGGTGGCAGCCTAGACTCAGGTGCTGGTGTCTGGATCCTCTCGGGTCTGTCCCTCACTAGCTGTGACCTAGGGCAAACTGTTTAGCCTCTCTGCCTCAGTGTCCTCATCTTTAGAAGAAGAAAAAGAAGAAAAATTCATATTATTAATACCCGGTAACCACTGCATCAGGTAGCTGTGAAAATTAAATGAGTTGTAAGGCTTCAAAAACAGTGCCTAGCATGCAGTCGGACTCAGTGAGTCGAGGAGTGATTTCCAGTGACATTGGGACCAGGCGTGCCCTTTGTCTCTCAGGGTTCCTAGACTGGAGCTATCCACATGGTCCCTGCTCAGTGAGCACTGAGCCCTGTGTCCCGACACACACATCTGCTTAAATGGACGCCAGCCCCCCGCCGGCCCCCTTCCTCTTGGGTACTTGCGCTGTGATAACGTCTGCCCCCCAACCTTGGCTCCCAGTGGCCTGAAGCCTCAGAGGCAGTTCTCTGCCCTTAGGCTGGTTGACAGCCGTGGAGTCTGGGAAGCCGGGGGCGTCAGGAGTGTGGTGGCAGCGGGAAACAGAGCACCCTCTTTTTTAAGTACTAGCCTCGGCTGTTCCATGGGGACCATCCTATCATGATTTAACACAGAGGCCTCTTGGTGGCCAGAGCAGGTTAGCGAGGCCCGCTGGGGCCCAACTGACCTCGTGTGGCCGTGAGGCTGAACTCTGCAGCCTGCCGGCCTGGCTGGCTGCTCTGGAGAAGATCGGCTGCGTTTGGGGGCAAAGTGGTAGCAACCTGACACGGCGGGAGCTGCCAAGGGCGCTGCTGAAAGGAAAGCTGTGGTTCCCGGAGGGCGGCGGGCGGCGAGGCCTCAGAGGTCTCTTCAGCGCCCTGGAGGGCCTCCAGCTCCCTGACCAGCTGGCTCCTTGCTGGCTTGGTTTTATTTTTAGACACCTGTGGTAGGTTGGATTATCTCCAGTCCTGAACATCCTCCCAAGCCTCCAGCAGCATTTTCAGCCACTCAGGCCATGCCTGTCTCCTCCCCGGAGCTGACCAGAAAGCAGAAAACACACAGGGCACAGTGAAGGGTGAAAGGCCAAATATCCAGCCGCGTCTTGGAAGGGGCAGGCCTGGGCCTGAAGTCACTGACCGCTCCTCCCGCTTCATCTGGTCCAAGCAGTTCCAGGCCCAACTGTACATAAACAGGAGGTGCTCAGGTCCAAGCCTTCTGCCCTTCCCCGGCCTGGCTCAAGGCCTCATCAGAGCCCTGGGGGCACTGAGAACAGCTGGGTCCTTCCCTTCCTCAGCCTTCCTCAGTTCAGCCTCCTCCTCCAGCAGGCCCTCCTCATGCAGGTCACCAGACACAGGTAGTTTGTTAAAATCACCTGATGGTTGTTAAAAATACAGATGCCTGGGCCCCGCTTTAAACCCATTAAATCAGAGTCTATGTGGTGGAGTCCGGCATCTGGATTATGTCAACAAGATTCCAGGTGATTCTGACTCACACCAAACTCAGAGTCGGTGCCCTCATCCAAGGGTTCTCTTTGATCTTTACAAACCAGAAGCCCCTGGGGCTCTGAGGGGGGCCATTCAAAATTTCTGCCTCTCTTAAAAGTGTCTGTTGCAATTATGCAGACACCAGATCTCCAAAATAAAGAAATTCCTATTGGCCTGGGATTGGCATTTCTTGCCTAGCAGATTCTGCTTTTTAAATATAAAATGGGAGGATTATGAGCAAGAGTAACAGAGTCAGGAGCGGGGGCCTTGTACAGTTCGTTTAGGCAAGAACTATTTCTTGAGCAGTTAGTCTTAGCTAGGCACGATTCTAGGCACTAGGGATACAGCACCGAACAGGTCAGAGTGGGTCCCGACCCTCACAAAGCTGACATTCTAGCCAGAGGGACAGTCAGTAAATGAGCAAATAAGTAAATAAAATCATTTCAGACAGTAATTGAATCAGGATGTTCTCAAACACAAGTAACAGAAGATCCCAACTGAATTGGCTTAAATGATAAGGGTATTTTTTTACCCCACTGTTATGGAATAAATGCTGAATTGCCTACCTCCTCCGTCCCCCAATTCATGTTGAAGCCCTAATCCCTAGTACCTCAAAATGTGACTATATTTGTAGACAGGGCCTTTAAAGAGGCGATTAAGAGGACTTTAGATCAAGATGGTGGCGTAGGTAGGCTGGCTCACCTCTTCGCACAACCACATCAAAATTACAACTAAAATATAGAACAACCAACACTCAGAACCTTCAGAAACCGAGTTGAATGGAAGTCTGACAACTACGGAATTAAAGAAACGACATCCACCCAGGCTGGTAGGAGGGGCACAGACATAGAATGGGCTGGTCCCACACCCACGTGTGTTGGATAAAAATTCAAGAGGGATATCTTGGGAGCAATGACTCCCAGGCTCACACCAGGATCCCCAGCCCAGGATCCCAGTGCCAGGAAGATAAGTCCCCACAACTTCTGACTACAAAAACCAGTGGGGATTGAGTTGGTGGAAGAAACTTCTGGAGCCCCAAGCAGCTCCTCCCTAAGAACTGGCACACAGACTCACCTACTCAGACTCATTCCCTCTGAGCTCCAGCACCAGGGTAGCAGCTTGAAAGGAATCAGTGGCATACAGGGAGGAACTGAAGTATCTGGCGTCAAGGCAAGCAGAGGCTCTTGTCCCTCTTCTAAACCCTCCCCCCACAGAGCTGGCAAGCTGGTGCCATATCTGAGGCTTCATCAACCTGGCTAACACTGTTTGCCCTGCCTTGGAGATCCCCAGAGACTCTACCCCACCCAACTTATGGGCCCACCCAAGCTTCTTTTTCATATGAATGGCTGGTTTTGGCTTATGCTTCACAACTTCCTAAGTCCTATCAAACAAGCAAACAGGCCTCAGTGAGCCCCAGGCCTGGCACTGGGAGCAGCCAGATTAGACTCACAGCTTGGCTTCACCTGGGAATCTCCAAGCCCAGCACAAGTAGCAGCCACCTCAGATTGCTTTACAGCTCAGACAGGAATCCCCAGGCAAAACATAGGTGGGGGCTGACCATGCCCTACACCACCTGGGAAATACCAGGGCCAACACACCCAGTGGACAGCTACAGACCACACTGGAGAACCAACACCCTGCCCTTGCATAGCTGATCCTCCATGGAGGGTAGAGGTTGGTGGTCAGTGGTCACAGCCAATCCTTGCAGCTTACTAGCCTGAGTAAATCCCTCCTATTGATCTGCCAACTACAAGGCTCAACTACAAGAGAAGGGTATATTCAGCCACACAAAGGGTGCACCTTGATAGGGGAGGCTCTGCCACTGGACTCTAAAGGATACCTACTACATTAGGCCACACTACCAAGACATGGAGTCAAAGCAGCTCTACCTAATATATAGAAACAAACAGGGAGGCTGCCAAAACGAGGAGGCAAAGAAACATGGCCCAAATGAAAGAAAAGATCAAAACTGTAGAAAAAGCTACAGGAAAGGGAGATAAGCAATCTATCAGATGCACAGTTCAAAACGCTGGTTATAAGGATGCTCAAGGGCTTAGTGAGGACCTCAGCAGCATAAAAAGATCCAATCAGAAATAAAGGATATACCAATTGAAATAAAGAACAATTTATATGGAAACAACAGTAGAGTGGAGAAAGCTGAGGATCAAATCGATGATTTGGAACATAAGGAAGCAAAAAACAACCAATCAGAACAAGAAGAAAAAGAAATCCAAAAAAATGAGGATAGTATAAGCAGCCTTTGGGACAACTTCAAGTGTTCCAACATTCACATCATAGGGGTGCCAGAAGGAGAAGAGAAAGAGCAAGTAATTGGAAATCTAGTTGAATAAATAATGAAAGAAAACTTCCTAAATTTGATGAAGAAAATAGACATGAAAGTCCAGGAAGCACAGAGAGTCCCAAACAACATGGATGCAAAGAGGCCCACTCCAAGACACATTAAAATTAAAATGCCAAAGGTTAAAGATAAAGAGAGAATCTTAAAAGCAGCAAGAGGAAAGAAGTTAGTTACCCACAGGGGAATTCCCATAAGACTGTCAGTTAATTTCTCAAAAGAAACTCTGCAGGCCTGAAGGGATTGGCAAGAAATATTCAAAGTCATGAAGAGCAGGGACCTACAGCCAAGATTGTGCTACCCAGCAAAGCTCTCATGTAGAATCGAAGGGCAGATAAAGACCTTCCCAGACGAGAAAAAACTGAAGGAGTTCATCCTCACCAAACCATTATTATATGCAATGTTAAAGGAACTTAGTTAAGAAAAAGAAGAAGATCAAAGCTATGAACAACAAAATGGCAAAAAATACAAATCTGTCAACAATTGAATCTAAAAAACAAACTAAGCAAACAAGAACAGAGACAGAATCATGGATACAAAGAGTGTTTTGATGGCTGCCAGATGGGAGGGAGGTGTGGGGCAATGGGTGAAGAGGTGAGGGGATTAAGAAGTACAAATAGGTAGTCACAGAATAGCCATGGGGATATAAAGAATAGTATAGGAAATGGAGTAGCCAAGGAACTTACATGCATGACTCATGAATGGGAACAATAGTGGGGGAATTGCCTGAGGGAGTGGGGGGTGCTGGGTGGAGGGGGGCAAAGGGGGGAAAAATCAGGACAACTGTAATAGCATGATCAACAAAATACAACTTTAAAGAAAAAGACCTGATCTTTACTTGGCCTGAATGATCTGCCACCGTTAGCATCGCCACAACATAAGGGCACTTAAGTGATCTGCAACTGTCTGAGCTCACAGCC